>LOEQ01001537.1:99885-124147 GCA_001685075.1 Bramus lutescens
TTTGGATATGTGGTCTTATCACTTGTGACATTCTTGGATTTGTTGGTGATCTCTCTCTAAGACTACAGTCATGATCATCCTTGGCTGCCACTCATCATGATTTCTGAAATGATCATATTGTTTTTATTTGATTACATTAAATTAGCCTGTATCAGAAGTTGATTACTTACCCATTACATCATGAGATCCTATTTTGAATTGTCATTCTCATAATATTTCACAGTTATTGAGTGGGATTATAATATGATTTCAAGAGGTGTGGATAACAGTTACAATATTAGCTCAAGCTATCAGTTTTGAGTTCCTGGATTTGATGGTTGGGAGTTTAGGAAGGGTGAAAAACACTGCTCTATTTCTTATTGCTTAATTTTTGAGACAGGATTTCACTAAACCTTGATTTCACTGATTGGCTAAAGTAACTGGCCAGCAAAACTCCCACCTTCATATTCTCCTCCCAGCACCGGGATCACACATCTCACATGATGTTTTAACCTTCTCCACTGTTTCCTTGTTCCCTCTTTTGTAGATCCCATTTACATTGTATTAGTTCTGGGCATCAAACCCAGAGCCTTTACTTGCTAGAAAAGCACTTTATTACTGAATGACATCTTTTTCTTATGGTAATTTGACAAATTTCCACTGCTTGTGAGTTTTGTATTCAGCTATAACTTGTACTTTTTCTATACCTGGAGCTGTTTACCCCAGAAACAGTTCTTTTTATCTGAAACTTAAACATAAAAAGCCAGAGCAATTCATTGTTCTTTCTGGGTCCTCTTACTGAGGAAAGTGGGCATGGATGTGAATGTCGTGTATGTGTTACTGGTTTCTGTGGATACACTTTTGGTTGCCATATGATTCTGAGTGGGTTCTTGCTGCATTGTACCTACCCAATTTAAGTGAGAACCTTACTTCCAGTATTCTAAGTATACAGACATAAAATTTGGTCAGATAAATTTTTTGGGGGGGTGATAGATTCTTGACAGCCCCTTTCATCTCGACCATAGCCTAGCACCTCAGGTTTAACATTTTGTATGAGAATTTCTGAGTCATATTTTTAACATGTTTATATTGAAGAAACTGATTCTAGAGAGGATGATTGACCTTTTTTAAGTAGCAATCCTGGTTTTAGTTCATTATGAGGCTAGTAAGGTACGAGTTAGACTCCCCCGCCCCCCCTTAAATTAAGTTCTTCTAAGACTTGATTGTTTTACAGAAACAGGTGACTTTGGACTAAGAATGACTTCCAGTGCAGGAGAAACGTAGCTTGGTTTTATACCTGGACCATGTAGAGAAATGATCGAAGAGAGAATGTAAAGGAGAATGTGTGCGTTTAAGTAAATGTTCCAGTGTAGAAAATAGATAACTAAGATTTCTTTGAATTGTCTCATTTGTAGGAATCAATGAAGTGTATGCAGATGAGCCAGGAATATTAATATTGAAATCATTTAGTATTGAAAACCCATGTTAATTTAGCTTCATTATTTCAGTTGTATGATTTAGTAATTGTAAAATAGTTGTGGAATTTTGAGGGATAACAGAAACCGAAATGTATCTTATAATTTCTTTGAAATTCCTTTTTTTGGTGGGGATTATTGGAGATTTGCCAGTTCTTTATTTATTTTTATTTATTATTTATTTATTTATTATTTTTATATTTGAGACAGGGTTTCTCTGTAGCTTTTGGTGCCTGTCCTGGAACTAGCTTTTGTAGACCAGACTGGCCTCGAACTCACAGAGATCCACTTGCCTCTGCCTCCCAAGTGCCGGGATTAAAGGCGTGCGCCGCCACCACCTGGCATGGTTTTCATTTCTAAAGTTAGTCTAGTGATATTTATTCAGTAATACTTTATTATTTGAAGGCTTATCTGAGGATTTAGATAACAAGAACATGTGTATTTGATGATGTAGTTAGCATTTGAATGCAAAATGTAAAAGTGAGTGATATATTGCAAACTCAATGCAATTTTGTCTTAGCACCACAGAGATCTTCAGAGTGGTCCAGAAAGAAGAAGGAACCCCTTGGGAAATTGGCTTCTTTATTTAAGCTAATTGTGAGAGTGATCCATTCTTTCCACACTCTGAGCTTCAAGGAAACGTATTCTGATACACTGGTTAATATTGTTAACTCTGTCATCAGCATGCTTTCTAATATATTTGGACACATTTCCTTGCCTTCTATGATCCGAGAAATATTTGCAACTTTCACAAGACCTCTGGCTTTACTGTATGAAAACCCAAAGTAAGTATTTTCAGCTTATTCATGTTAAGTATATGTGACTTTTTTTTATTTTGGTGTGATTTGCATGTGTGCATGGTTTATGAATGTGTTATGCACATACATGTTTAGGTCACAGGCTGCCTTTTATTAACTACCTACCTTGCTTTTTGAGACAGGGCCTCTCACTAACTTTCAGCTCACCAATTTCAGCTGCAAACTCTAGGAAGCACCAGGATATCCTCTTTAGTGCTGGGTTTGCAAGTCTGTGTGTCCTCATCTGGCTTTGTATTCAGGTTCTAGGGATCCAAATTCACTCAGGTCCTCATGTTTGTGTGACAGCGCTTAACCAACAGAGCCTATCTTCTCAGCCTAATGTGTGTAATTTAAGTATAATTAGTAACTTGTTGCTTTCATAATCAACTTTTTTGTCCTGGATGAAATTCTGTAATGTGTCTATATGTATTCTAAAATGTAAAAGTTTCAAATAGAAAGGACTTAGTACTATTTCATTTGACTTTTTTCTCCCCTGCAATTTTCAATTTTACATGTGATTTTTCATATTTATTTACACAGAGGAACATGCTTATATAATAATACACTGTATGTAGTTACATGAAAACTTCATTCTCTTAATCCCAGTTTCTGATCAGTGGACTCCATTGGTTCTATATCCAGCCTTGTCTGTCATGATAACATTTAAGCATTATTTGCCCATATATCATTGTTTGTATTGACCATGACGTCTATTAAGCCAAGGTTCTTTGTTTTCTTTGTTTTTGAGACAAGATCTGTTTACATAACTGACTATCCTGGAACTCACTTTGTAGACCAGGCTGGCCTCAAAGTCAAGAGATTTCAGCCACCTATGCCTTTCAAGTGCTTGGATCAAAAGTGTGCATCATCACCTGGCCACATTTTTTTTTTAAATCATTATTTTAGAATGTATAAGGAGATGCCAGAGTAGTGGCTGAAGCAGTTAAGAGTGTTTGCTGCTCTTATTAGAGATTGGAGTTTAGCTTTCAGCATCCACATTGGATAGGCTTAAACTGCTGGTAACCCAAACTTCAACTGTTACTTCTTTTGACCTCTGCCTCTTCCCTGACCTACACAGGCACCTGCCCCACACTTAAATGTGTGTGTGTGGTTCTGTTGAAATATCTTAGTACAGCACTAGCCTAGTGTACATAGACCTGAGGTTCTGTTCCTGACTGTGCACAAGTGACAGGACTTGGACAAGTAGTTAATCACAGGCACTTGAAGGTGTTTTTAAAGATTCGTTTTCTAAGTGTTATGTTTACTTCATTTTTGATACTTGATTCTTGGGATATTTTACATTATTATGTGACTGTTTTTCCTTATTTTTGTGGCTCTGTGTCTTCTCTTTGAGACTTGCCTTGATAACTACTGCAGTGATGGCATCTTGAAATATTAACGATTTTATATGTGTCTTCTCAGGCTTGATGAAGTTCCTAAAGTGTATAGTAGTCTAAACAACAAGGTAAGTAGATAGTGTCTATAAAATACAGTTTATCACTAAGGACAACATATGGTTTCTGTAGTTCTCTTTCTTAAACATAATTGATGTTAAATGCATGCCATGGTGTGAATGGAGGTCAGAGTACATGTGCAGGAGTTGGTTTTCTCCTACAGTGTAGAATCCAGGGACTGAAATTACGCCTATGAGCTTTAATGTCAAGTGCCTTCACTCCTTTTTATCTTACTGCATTTATGGGCTTGCGTATATAATTATGGATAAATGTATACTATCTTAGAGGTCAGAAGAGGTCATCTCTCTGGAGTTAACACTGTGAGTGCTCTTAAACACTGAACCCCCAGCCCCATTGCTCCATTTTTTTTTGTGTGGTGTTGTTTCAAGACAGGATTTCTCTGTGTACTAGCTCTGGCTGTCCTCAAACTTGCTCTGTAGACCAGGCTGGCCTCAAATTGACAGAGATCCACCTGCCTCTGCCTCCCAAGGGCTGGGATTAAAGGTGTGCTCCACCACTGCCCTTTCCATTGCTTCATTTTTTAATGGTCATAAAATAATAGGGTATGGTTACATTCTTCAGTACCTGGGTTTTTTCTTTAGAATTTACTATTTCGAATTCATGTAATCCTCAGGTATTAACTCTTTAGGTGAGGGTTGGTTATAATATTTTATAAATTGCGTAGGCAGTTATAATTAATAAAACATTTTTATGTTAAGAAATAAACAGTATTAGCATTTAAAGTAAATGTACCTGATTGTTTTTATTATTGTTGTTTTTTTAATTGTTTTTATTGAGCTATATATTTCTCTGCTTCCCTCCTTTCCTCCCCCTTCCCTTTCTACTCCCTCCTATGATCTATGATCCCCGTGCTCTCAATTTACTCAGGAGATCTTTGATCCTTTTTAAGGAGGAGTATATATGTGACCACGGTTGTTGCTTAAAGATGGTTGCTATTTTTAAAATTGAAATAGTAATATGTCTTGCAAAATTGTGTTTAATATACATTTTGCATCTCCCACTCTTTCCTAGTTAGAAAAGCTATTAGGAGAAATTGTTGCTTGTCTACAGCACAACTATCCTGGGGCCTATGACAGTGAACTTCTTGGACAACTCTCTCCACTTCTGTGCATAATATTTCTTCACAAGAATAAACAGATTCGAAAGCAGAGTGCTCTGTTGTGGAACGCTACATTTGCTAAAGCGACAACTCTGGTTTATCCTGAGGAATTAAAGTATGTTAGCATTGCAACTTCCTATACCTGCTTAATCTGTTATGATTATGTACATCTGTATTTGGGTTCTAGTACAACCTGCACAGTTTAAATGTATCCCCAGACTATGTAGTTAACCGTTAAACTTGGGTTGATTTCTATCAGACTTAACATTTTGTGGAACCAGTACGTGCAACAGAAAAATCCTTAAATAAACAAGGGCAGAGAGTTGTAGGTTATTAATAAAGCCAAACATGGGGAGTAGTAATGGTAAACTTTTAAATTTTTTAAAATTTTAGTCAGAGTTTCTATATAACCCTGACTGTCCTAGACCTCATGTAGATGGGCTGTCTTCATACCCAGATTCACTTACCCCTGCCTCCTGAGTCCTGGGATTAAAGGCATTTGCCACAATGTCTAGCATATCCTAAAACCAAACTGAGAAAAAACTATTTTATATGAATGTTTTCCGTTTGTGGGTCTGTGTACCAACTCCATGTCTGGTCATTGTGGGGAGGCCAGAGAGGGCTTTCTTTCATCGGGTCTTTCTTGAAGTGGAGTTAAGACTATTTGCTGCTGCCAGGTCCCTTTGAAGAGCAGTCACCTCACCAATCCCTAATGTTTGAAAACTGATTTTTTTTTAAACTGTGTATGAATATTTTTCAAGCAAGTATATTCTTAGACAGTCTGCATGCCTGGTGGTTTTGGAGGCTAAAGAAGGCATTGCATTTCCTGGAACTGGAGTTATGAATGGTAGGACCACCATGTGGATGCTGGGGATTGAACCAGGGTCAGAGCAATCAGTGCTTTTAACCATTAAGATATCAGTCCACTACTCTCATGGGTTTGTGGGTGGGGGGGTTTGTTTGCTTGTTTTTATCGTTTTGAGTTTATTTTTAGATAAGGTTTCACACTTGTAGCATAGCTTGTTGTTGAACCTTCATGATCTGTCTCACCTTCTAGTATGCTGGGATTACAGGTACACAAGGCCTGCTATGCCTTGCTTGAAAGTTAAGTTGAAAGAGAATGCTGTGAAAGGTATAGAGGAAAAACTCCAAATATTTTCTAATTTCTTAGTGTTGTATACGTGTAAGTAAGAGACAAACTGGGTATAATTGCTACATAACAATTATAAATAGGACTGGCGCTGTATTTTTCTTAGTGTACCTGAAACCGTGGGCTTTATTGCCATCACAGCATAAACTGGACGTGATGGTTTCAGAAATTCAAGGTCATAGACAAGTTTGAGGCCAGCCTGGGATTCATGAGAGCCTGGTTCATAATTAATGTTTTTAACATTATGAGTGTACTTTACTTAATATCTTTGTACTTATTTTTAAAGACCAATATTAAGAGAAGCCAAACAAAAAGTTTTGCTTCTGTTGCCTGGTTTGGAAAACGTTGAAATGATGGATGAATGCAGTGGGCCATATTCAGATGCAGTAAGTTGATTTTTTTTTTTCAATTTGAGTAGTTTGGTTTAAAGTAACAAGTTTTTTATTTTTCTTCAGAATTTGTAAAAGTAAAGTCTGTAACCTGACTGTAGAAATAGATTTTTGAACAGTGGCTTTCCTTTGTTTTCAGTAGACTCAAATAGTAAGAAATTTTATACCAGTTTAAATGAATAATCATTAGACTGAAATTTTGATAATCAAAAGAAGCAAAGAATAAACATACTTAATATGTTCATTTTTTTTCTTAATAGACAGAAAATTCACAATTAAATGTCAAGATAAGTGGCATGGAAAGAAAATCAAGTGGAAAAAGAGATTCCTTTTTGGCACAGACTAAGGATAAAAAAGAAAATACTAAGCTGTCGGCCAAAGTATGTTTTCAAAAGTATATTTACTGGAATTTTAAATAATGTTGGCTAGCTTTAGGACAAAACCCCTCTTATTTGGAGGAAAGAGCTGTGGAAGACCAAATACATTTTGGGTTTGTGGTATAATGTTAAATACAGGCCTGATAGAACCTGCAGTGATTTCTTCTTAGTAATGACAGATCTGTATGATTCTTAGCCTCATGGTCATTCTCAGTATTACATGTAGTTATTCTGGGCACCTTTCCTGACGAGAGCTGAAAGGATGAATGAACAGTACAATGTACTGCATGACAATAATTTTGATGCTTTGATTAGAACTTTATGTTGCCAAGTAAAATGTGTATATCTAACTCCATAGAATTGCCTCCTAAAAGGCTTACTACTTTATCTTCTGAATATTAGAGGTAGGAGAAAGCCAAGGGCATTTTATTTCTTATTTTGAATATTTTTTTATTTGTGTGCTTCTAATCTTAACACTTGTAGTCTGAGACAGACTTTCATGTTCAGTTTAACCAGGACTGCATAAATAGACCTTATCTTCAGATGAGAAGGATGTATGTCAATTTCAAACTGTAATCAGAATTAAAAAATAATACCATAGTGTTAGAAAACAGAAAAATTAGAAAATAATTTGGAAACACGTCTTTTTAAAAACCCACAGCTGAAATTAGACTCTTCATCTCCAAAATTAAGGAGTAATAGGCTTTTAGAAGAGGAAAAATCTACTGACTTTGTGTTTATACCTCCTGAAGAAAAAGAGGCAAAGGCAAGGATTTTGACTGAGCACCAGAAAGAAGTTCTCAAGACAAAACGGTTTGTGGGCATTTTTATCTTGATCTCTATGTCACTTCTGTGAGAACTAAGATAATGTGTCATTGTGTCAGGTGTCTTTTTTGGGATGCCTTAGAAATCTTACTTAGGACGTTAGTATTGGTAGGTAAGTGCTCTACCACTGGTCCACATCTAGCCAGAGCATACTAAATTTTAATGGCAGATGATGGAACTATACATGGTAGCATTTAATAACATTTTATCTTTCCAGTAATATGCCCACTGTTTCTAAGCTTTGGAGGAGAAAAATCTGTTCTTATATGATTATTAAATACACTTTGGTAGAATTATAACTTTTACTTGATAGTGGGAATATTACCAGGGTTTTTTTTTTATTTATAAGATTTTTTTTTCTAGGTGTGATATTCCTGCCTTGTATAATAATCTGGATGTTTCACAAGACACCTTATTTTCTGCTCAGTTTAGTCAAGAAGAATCTATGTAAGTACAAAACTTTTGTGACTAGCTTCATAATTATATAATTAAAAATAATCTAATTTGTACAATTATTTATCTTAGGGAAAGCCACACTTTAACTGAAAAACCAAAAGAAGATGTCAAGGTAATTAAGGTTTAAGAAATATTTGCTTTGGTGTTTCTCAAAAATCAGTCATCCTTCTGTTTTGAGGTCTAGTTTGTTGTAGAACTTTGTTTCATTGATTATTAAAATTTGTTACAATCTCCTAACTTTGAGCGGTACGCTAATGAATTGAACATAAATATGTGTAAGTGACTTCTGGAGCTGAAGTCCAGGATGGCCTGGAGCTCCCTCCCAGTAGTCCTGGCCTCAGTTGTAACTTTAATTGAACACTGTCAATTTAAAGCACACTGACAGTTCTTTGCTGGTTTTGAAACATTTGCAGTATTTTAAAAGTTAGTATATTGAATTACCAGAGTTTACACTTAAGTTTTCCAGGAAAATCTTGATTACCACTGTATTATATTTAAATTTTCCAAAAACTAATGTTTTACTCTGTTATTTGTATGTTTTTCTGTAGGAAGAGCAAACGGAGAGTGCTGTTTTCCTCTCTCAAGATGCCGTGGAAAACTGTGGTATGGATGTACATCCTGAAAAGGCTTCTTTACCAAATGACTCTTGTTCTGTTGCTGGAACCAATTCAGAAGCACTGAGCCCAGATACTGATGCGACAAAAAGCATGTTAATTTCATCAAAGATAGTGTCAGCTGAATGTTCTAGTATAGAAAGTTCACTGGTGGTCAGCAGTAGTTCAGTTTCTAATGCCACCGTTTCTGGAACTCCTCCACAGCCTGTGAGTCGGAGACAAACCTTTATTACGTTGGAGAAATTTGATGGTTCAGAAAATAGACCTTTTAGCCCATCCCCTTTGAATAACATGTCATCCACCGTTACAGTGAGAAATACCCAGGAAAACACAACTCAAACTGATATGCCACCAAAAGCAAGGAAAAGAGAAATGACTCGCTCAAAATCTGATTCAGAAAAATTAGTGAATGGTGGTAAGAAATCAGGCCGGAGGTGGGGTAAAGTTGAGCAGTTGATTAATAAAACGTCTAAGCCTTCTCTCAGATCTGAACAGGAGGAACATGCATTGGAAAATAACCCTCCTGATTTGCTCAGTCGGGCAGAATGTGTGTTAGATAATCACAATCATTCTTCTGGAGCTACCCTAGAGCATGAAGATAGAAATCCCAAACCTGTGGTAGAAAATGCTTTATTGGATGCCTCAACAGAAGAGAAAAACATAGGAATTAATATGGGATCTAAAGAAAATAAACTCGCAGTTCCAGCACCAGCAGATCAAATAGTAAATGAAGATAGTCAAGCTACAGTAGCTCCAAATCAAAAAACCCTCAGACGGTCTTCAAGGCGGCGTTCAGAAATAGTAGAGTCTTCCACGGACAGCCAAGATAAGGATAACATTCAACAAAAAAAGGAAAGACGGAAGGAAGAAGAGAAAACAATTTCAAAGAGTCCTCTACATATAAAAGATGACAAGTTGCCTAAGCAAAAACTAACTGCTGAATCCCTTACACAGGAAAATTTGACTGAAAAAGGAAATGGTTTACTTGATAAAACTTTAAAGGAACCCAGTGGTAATGCTGAAGTTGATCAAAATAAAAGAAAGCCAAACCAGGAGAACATTAGTTCCGAGGGAGGTGGTACCCAGGACAGTGTAGATAAGTCATCTGACAAACCTTTGAGAGGACGTACACGTTACCAAACAAGAAGAGCATCTCAGGGGTTGCTTTCCAGTGTTGAAAACTCAGAATCTGATAGTTCTGAGGCAAAGGAAGAAGTTTCTAGAAAGAAACGATCTGGGAAATGGAAAAATAAAAGCAGTGACAGTGTTGATACTGAAGAACAAGAAGAAAAGGTGGTAAAAGAGGAATGTATAAAAACTGCAGACAAGACACATGAAGTTGATGTAGAAACAGCGGCTCAGGTTTTTGAAGAAAATGCAAATAGAGTAATTCTTCAGGAGTCTATTGGGTCTTCAGATTCACTGCAAGTTACTGATCCACCAGTTAGAACTGAGGACACAAGTAAGACTAGCAAATGCGTAGATAACTCACTTGCAGTTACTCCTGTGCCTGAATCAAATCTCAGGACTAGGAATGCCATTAAGAGATTGCACAAACAAGATATTGATAGCGCTATGGGAGACTGCTCAAAAATGGAGACATCAGACATTTCTGTGCCTTCTGAGAAATGGAGCCAAGCAGTTGAATGCCAACATAAGAGAAGCAGGAGAGTCAGGAGATCGAAGGGCTGTGACTGCTGTGGGGAAAAATCACAATATCAGGAAAAGTCATTTATTGGGTTAAAGATCACAGAAAGTTGTGCTATGAAGAGAATGGAGACAAAGACAACAGATACGCAAATACCTGCAACCACACCTGAAAATTGTGAAGCTAATGAGCTTGCTGAAACAAAGTTGGTAGATGAACATCCTAGTATGAGTTTTCATTTGGGTCTTGAAGAGAGTGGTACTACTAGTGATTTAATTGGGTTGGAAGAAGATAGAAAAAATCTGCCATCTGAAATAGTAAAAGAAAATCCTCATGATACAGATTCTAGTGAAACATTATCTGAAATCCAAAAGTCATGTAATGAGAAATTTAATGCTGAAGACCCATGCTTAAGTGATTCCAAGGATATTTCAGAGAAATATTCTTTAGATAACAAAGTAAAAAGTTCAGAAGCAATTCTGAAAAGAGAATTTGATGTTAGTGACTTAGGGAGGGTATCCAAAGTAATAGGATCCAGTTCAGAGGGTGTTGAAGCTATGGAATTAGATGTAGGAAATGACACATTTGAAGCTGCCATCTCTGAAAAGAGTGCCCAAATGGATATTTCTGTAGATACGGCACCAGAGGAAGATAATAAAAAAGATGAATTTGAAGCAGTCACAACTGAAATGAATGCTGAAGGAACAGCCCCTGAGGGTTTTAATTCTGGTATGAGTCTTTCTGATAACATGACACCTTTAAGCCAAAAGACTGTTCAGACTGAGCATCCCATGAGAGCAGAACTAGAGGGGGAAAGTGTTAAATCTGATTCAGACTCATGTGAGGAAATGAACAAAGAAATGGAAAATTACGAAGCTCCAGTGATAGCTCAATTGAAGACTGAAGTTGACAACACTGGGGAAGAGGATAGGGACACGATAGTTAGCACCTCTGCACCTGAAGAAGCACCCGTTGAAAGACTAGATGCCAAAACTGAAAGCTTTGTTTGTGACGCACTTGATATGAGTTCTGAAGAAGGAACTGTTTATTACAAAACTGAAACAAAAGTTGAACTTAATCAATTGGATGAGACAAAATCAAATGACAATCAGATTGTAATGGGTAGCGATATTCTGCAGGAAGTTTGTCTCACTTCAGAGAAAGTGGAGGAATTCCCACAGTCTCTGACATCCAAAGTGACTTTTGAACTGATAGCAGAAAGCAGTAATGCTTCTCCTGAAAAATTAGGAGAGCTGGATCCCTCCCTTGGATCAGCAACTGAAAGTCCTAGTGGTATGCAAGCACGGTGTGTTTGGTCTCCACTGGCTTCTCCGTCCACAAGCATCTTAAAGAGAGGACTCAAAAGATCCCACGAAGATGAGCTGTCATCACCAGTTAACAAGGTAGGAATGTTGCTGACTGTAATGAGTCTAATGTTTGCTTGGAATATGTGGTCACTGGGCGAAACCTAGTAAAGGGTAAGGGTGTAAGGGTCGTGGTCACTCACTGGTTGTTTGCTGTGGTTGCTGTGGAAAGGACAGGAAAGGAAGCCTTTCTAGTAGTCTTTTGTCTCACACTCAAGAACTTGATGCAGGTGTGCATGTGGGCCACCCTTAGCATACTGAGTGGGTCCTATTAGGACCTTTCTCTGTGATACAATATATGGAACCAGTTTTAAGGAGCTAGGCATCACGATTGCTGTCTATTGAAAGGCTCAGCACTTACTTAAACATGATGCCTTAAAGGTCACTCTAATCCAGCTAAAGAGAGTGACTCTTGTACCATGCGTATACATATATGGCCCTCAGCTAGCTAGGGTTATAGTCTTTTGGAAATTGGCTAGCAGGCACATTTCTTTTTTTAGGTTTGGTTTTAGGGTCTGCACAGGAGTGCAGGGGCCTATGAAAACTAGAGTTATCGGCTGTTTTAAGCTGCTTGATGTGGGTGCTGAGACCTTGAAAGTACAGTGCAATGTTTTCTTTTTGACAGGGTTTCTCTGTCTCTTCTGGAACCCTCTCTGTAGACCAGACATCTTCAACCTGCCTCTGCTTTCTGAGTGATGGGATCAAAGTCTTGTTAGACCTTGGGGCAGGTTTATTGCCTAAGGCAAAATAGGATATAGTAGATACTTAGATGTTGCCCATTCTTGAAAATCAATCCTAGATGATACGGGATGATATTAATGAGTTCTTTGATAAAAATTTGTAGCTCAATGTGAGCATATTGTAGACCTTTAGAGAAGCCAAATAAATTAGCCACAGTGAGGTTAAAAATAGTTAAGATTGCTGCCTTGTGGCCATGATACTTGTATTGCTTTCAAAGAGTTTAGAGCAGGAGTAGGAAGATAGCTTAGGTAAAAGTGCTTGCAAAGCAAGCGTGAGGACCTGAGTTCAGTTCTCAGAACCCACACTGAAGATAATCTTGGGCTTTGGTGGCATGTGGTCTGCTGTTCAGTAAGCCTAGTCTATTTAGGGAGTTTGAGGCCAATGAGAGGCTACATCTCACAAAAATAAGTTGTACAACATCTGAGGAACAACCCCCTTCCCTTCAAAGTTGTTCTCTGACTTCTACATATAGTCATGTGTCAGTGTGTATCTGTGCACACACACTCTCACAAGTTTAGGAGAATGACTAAAGCCCGCTGTTATTGTCTGTAGTCTGTAAACCAATTGGCTATGCAAATTATACAGTATTACAGATTTTATTTGTGTGTACAAGTAGACTGACCTTCCTTTTTGGGCCGTCAGCTCACAAAAGGTGACACAGAAAAAAAAACTCGGCGTTAGCTTAGGCTTGTTTCTAACTAGCTCTTACAATTTAACCCATATTTTTAAATCTATGTTCTTTATGAACCTCCTCTTTATTATATTCATCCTGGTTATTCCACATCTGGCTGCTGTCAACTTCTCTTCCCCAGAGCTTTCCCTGTTCAGAAATCCCACCTAGACCTTTCTAGCTATTGGCCCTGTTGCTTTTTATTAAATCAGTCTTAGTGATACACCAGCATAAAGGAATAATACATGTGTGTGTTAGTTTATGCACAAGCCAGTGCTCCTGGTGAGGCCAGAAGAGAGCAAATCCAGGACCCTTGGAGCTGGAGTTAGACTTTTGTAGAACAACTTGTTAATGTTGGTTCTTGTATTTGAACTCTGGATGTCATGATTATACAGCAATACTTCTAGCCACTAAACTGTCTCTTTAGCCCTTGTTTTGATTTTGAGGCAAAGGTCTCACTGTGTAGCCCCAGATTGTCTTCTCTTTGGAGATCTCTTGCCTCCGTCTCCCGGTTGCTGGGTTTACATGAGTACCACCACTCGTGGATTTTTTTTTTTTTTAATGCGAGGTCTTAGTATATAGCTCTGATTGGTTTGGAACTTGGAAGTCTACACTATGTAGACCAAACTGACCTCATACTCAGAGAAATCTACCTGCCTTGAAGGCCCCCTGAGTGCTGGGATTAAAAGGTTTGAACCATCACACTGTGTCATTGTACGTTTTTAACTTTCTGGCACTGCAGAGATAGTGGAGGTTATAATTAGAATGATCTGCAGTATTAAGCAGTATCTAAAAGATGGAATAACTGTGCAGGAGGCTTCTAGTGAAGTAAGCTTGGAACACTGTCTTGCTTTGCTTTTGCAGAAACTCAACACATTAGGTAGGATGTTGCCTTTTTAATGAAAACTTGTCTTGTACTTTCAGGTTAGGCGTGTTTCGTTTGCAGATCCAATATACCAAGCAGGATTGGCAGATGACATTGATAGGCGCTGCTCTGTTGCTAGGCCTCATTCTTCAAATAGCTCTCCCTTAGTAAAAACTGTTAAAACTTCACCTACTTCACACTCGAAGGTAAGCTATGGACTTTAAAATATATGTATGTCTGTCTGTAAATAAAACTCGTATTTAAAGATTGCTTTGATGGATTGCTTTTCCTGTAGAGGCTTAAGGCCAGTCAGCTATCCCACAAATAAATCATTAGGTTATCCTGTTCCATTTTCATTTCCTAAAAATTTACAGAGGCTTTTAGTTGTGCAATTTAAGATGTAACATTTTAGTTGTCTGGGGTTCTGAATTTTTTTTTCCCTCTACTTTCTTCTATCTAGCATAATACCACTTCAGCCAAAGGATTTCTGTCCCCAGGATCACAGAGCTCTAGATTTAAGAGCTCAAAGAAGTGTTTAGTAAGAAGTGTTTTAGTTTTTTTGTAACTTTATACTTTCATGTTCAGTCTTGTAACCTCTACTTAATGACTTTTGAAATTTATTTTAAGATTACAGAAATGGCCAAAGAATCCATGCTATCCCCAACAACAGAGAGCGTTTACCCAGCTTTGGTGAACTGTGCAGCATCAGTCGACATCATTTTACCTCAGATTACATCAAATATGTGGTAAGTGGTCAAGTTTATGGTTCATACTCAGAGGTGAAGGGATTTTTGTTGTTGTTTTTGTTTTTCAACTCTATTTTGTGCCATAGTTTTGCTAAGACTTCCCAGTTTGAGGAGGGAGTCCAGCTACTAAGGAAAACTGAGGCAGGTGGATTACCACCAGTTCATTGGCCTGCTTGGGATGACAGTTTTTTGCAGTAATGATGAGGGTAATCTGGGGCTAGGGTCGAAGCTCAGTTGATGAGAGTGCTTGCTTAGCATTAATGAAGCTATGGATTTCACACTGATTACTACATAAGCCAGAAGTGCTCGTGCAGGAACGTCAGGGCCAGTTCAAGAGCATTCCTGACAACACAATCCATGAGCTTGAGGTGATCTGAGACCTGTGTAATTCTTAGGGAATTTCAAGCTTAAGGGCAAGGGCATGGACATCCTCTGTTACACAGCAGAACACAGTTTGATGTCAGCCAGAACTTTGTGACCCTGTGGATTGTTGACCCACAAGGACTAAATTTCCAAGACAATGTGGAGGGTCACAAAAATAAAATACCTTCATGAGCTTTACCTGTATGAACCCCATGCTTCACACACAGGTTCTGTGTCCTTGAATTTTGGATCCTCTCATCCCCTTCCTCCATGATGTTATTACGGGGTTGAATTGCCAGGCCTGACTTAATGTCTTAATGGTCAGGCTTCTCACGTTTAGAATTAATTGGCATTTACTTCTCACACTTCGCTTTAGAAGTAAAACTAGGCATTGTATCCTAATAGGAATAAGTGCTTAGTATTTCCCACAGTGTTGGCATGTTCTGTGTACATATCTGGCTCTGTCCCATTGTAAACCTCTGAGGAGCAGAAGCATTGTAAAGTAGCTTAGATTAGTCTATGAACATTGCATAGCTAAGGAAGTTGTAGTGTAGAGAGGGTCTTTTGTTGTGCTTTAATTATATCCTGTTATGGGTCTTAGAAATAAAATTCATTCATTTTGAATTTACCTATGAGTTTTTTTGTTTGCATGTATGTCTGTATATCATATGATCCTGGTACCATAGGAGACTTGAGAGTATTATATATGTTAGAACTGGATTTGCTCCAGTGAGCAGCCACATGGATACTGGAAATTGATTCTGGGTCCTCTGGAAGTGCCAGCAAGTGCTATTAGCCACTGAGCCTTCTCTAGCCCCAGACTGCTAAGTCTTAAGAGAATTGTTACACATAACTTGTTTGTTAAATGGTAATTTTTTTTAAAGTTATTAGTCCGAACCATGGCATAATTCCTAATTAAGACATTCCTTATATTCCTCTAATTGTTTCAGACATGCACATAGAAGGAAGTCACGTTAAAAAGGATTTAGGATAGGATAGGTTAAATGGAAATAGCTTACAGCTGATGAAATGCCTGAGCCACAGACAGGAAGCTGTGGTGCGAAAACGAGTTTCCCATCCTGCTGTGCCTGTCTGTTTCAGTGCAGCAGTGAGAACACAGCTGTGCTGTTACTAAAATGTAGACTACAGAGAAACACTGGATTTCCATTATTTATTAAGCCAGGTACACGTTAGGATTCTAGTTTCATTTTAAATTCCACATTGTGTGGGCTGGGTGGACTATATGAATAAACTCTGAGTTTAAATGGAGAAGTGCTCACAGATAACAGTTAAAAGCATAATTGTTTTCTCTTTTTTCTCTTCAAAAGGGCAAGAGGTCTAGGACAACTTATCAGAGCCAAGAATATAAAAACAATTGGTGATTTGAGTACTCTTACTGCATCTGAAATAAAAACTCTCCCTATTCGCTCTCCAAAGGTGTTTAATGTAAAAAAGGCTCTCAGGGTATACCACGAGCAACAGGTAAAAACTTGTTATTTGAGTGTTTTGCATGTGTGTATTCTGTGTACCACATGTGTGGTACTGGAACTGGAGTTACAGATGTTTGTGAGCAGTCCTGGAGGTGCTGAGAAACAAACCCATGTTCTCTGAAAAAACATCCAGTGCTCGTAACTTCTGACCCTCTCTTTCCAGCCCAAGAGTCATATTTTAATAAGTGATTCATCTGGAAGTGGTATTGTGCCTCTCTAATCTCAGTACCTAGGAAGCAGAGATAGTTGGATCAACACTTATTGAGTACAGTCTGGGCCACAGAGCGAGAGAGAGAACCCAGCAAAAAGAGCTCTACCAAAGTAATAAAAGCTTGCATTTAGACTATTGTTCAAAACCCTTTCTGTGCCTCAGTTTTTATGTACTGTATCCTAGACTCACTTTTAAATTTTATTCAAAAATCTAATCTCCTTTTTAATTTTTGCCCACTGGTGGTTCCATGGCTATAGTATTCCTAAGACATAGGTGCTCAAATCCAAATGTGTCTAAGACTACTGCAAATTTATGCATTAGTCTTGTTTTGTGTTTTCGAGACAAGGTTTCTCTGCGTATCTTTGGCTGTTCTGAAACTCACTCTATAGATCGGTTCCCATCAAACTCAGAGATCCGCTTGCCTCTGCTGGGATTAAAGGCATTCACCATCACGCCGGCTTTTCTTTTTTTAAACCTATATAGTACGTGTATGACTTTCATAATTTTTCTGATCCACTTATATTTATCTTGGGGCAAAGTTTAGATTCTCAACTATTCAGGGTATGTACTATGTACTGTATTGAAATTACTTGATTTTTGTATTTTTTGATACTTAAAAAACATTTTTGTTGACCATGTTAATTGTATAAAGAAGCAAGCAAAACCCAGACACTATGCGATTAATTTGCAATCTCAGGAAGTTTTAAGATTTGTGTGTGCGTGCACATGTGCACTTCAGTTTCTAGGTTTATTATTACTACAATATGTCAGAATCTTATTCTCTTTATGGCTGATCAGTATTCCATGGTATGTATACCGCATTTTCTTTATCTGTTCCTCAGTTGATGGACTTCTGGTTTGCTTCTTTGGTTTTCAGAAGAAATCCTCCCACAGTTCATATCCAAGTTTTTATGTGGCGGTGTTTTCACATTGTTTGTGCCTTTCTCAATAGGATTGTGGAGTCATGACAACTTTTTAAGTAGTAATTTCTTTGAGCAGTGCTCCATGAAACCTGAGAATACCTTGAGAGTTTTATTCTGGTTTTGGCCCTTAACCAGGACCTCATTCATGCTGGGCAGTGCTCTGCTAGTGAATTGTCAGTAGCTTGGAAAATAAAACATAGACACTGATTATTTAGCCGTAGTTATTTCTTCTATATTTCTGAACTTAGATAATTATTGCTGTTTCCTAAGAAATTAATATATTATAAATTTCTGTGCTCTTTGAGGAAATACTTCGGTCAAGACTGACTGTATCCCTGGTTGGCCTTTAACTTATAGATGCACCTGCATTTGTTTCCAGAGTGCTGGGATTACAGAATTGCTCCACCATGTTTGCTGTAATACTATCTTTGTGTAGTTAGTAGGGTGAGTTATGGACTGTGGGCATTTCATGTCATTTCAGTTAAAAGATAGTTTTGTTTTTTATTTCTCTTTTTTACTGATGTAAATGTCTAATCAAGATGAAATCTCGTGGACTTGAAGAGATACCAGTTTTTGATATTTCTGAAAGGGCAGTAAATGGAGTAGAAAGCAAGCCCCTCTCAACTGATGAAGAACGACTTGCCTCAGGTATGCTGTCCAAGCATGATAGTTTCTTTTGGAAAACAAACTTTCTTGGAAAAAAAAAAACTTTTCACATCTTTACATAAAAAAAAAAGTTTGTCCGTCAAGGTGTAGATATAACTGAACCCACACAGAATATCACGCACAGAATAACAATCTGAGGTAGACTTTTCTGGCATTTTGTTTTCTTGAGCAGATGTGTACCTTAGCCTATTTTCTCTCCTTTTCAATTTGATTGAAGATACAGATCATTTTTTAAAAAACTGGTATATATTTAATGTGTTTTGGTGGTTTTTTTTTTCTAGATTTGGTTGATCCTGTGACCTTAGACGCCCCATTGTCTAAAAATCTTGTGGCACAGATTAGTGCTCTTGCTCTTCAACTGGATTCAGAAGATCTCTACAGTTACTCTGGAAGCCAGCTATTTGAAATGCATGAGAAACTTGGTACCATGGCAAACTCTATAATAAGAAATCTACAGTCACGTTGGAGATCACCAGCCCATGAAAATTCTTAGTATTTTAAAGAGAAATGTAAAGTTTTTCACCACCAGATTTTTATTTTTTGGCTTTTAGAAATATCTGCATCATTTTTTGCACCAACTTTGCAAAGTTGATATCAAATCCTGAAGATAATTATTAGGTCAATTTTATAAGTTCATTAGTAAAGATGCTCCCTACTGTATTTTACTCCCTACTGTATTTTCTTGGCCAGTATACATAGTTTTTTAGGAAATTGAAATGTAACTGAAACTTGAAAGCAAATGAGATATACATACTTTTTTTCATACTTTAACTCATGCATATTTTGGTGTAGCTCATAATACAGATATTTTAAGAGAAATTTTATTTACACTTTATTGAACTGAAAGGTGTTTATATTTTTCCAAAATATTTATATTTGTTGTGCCTGGTGAAACAGAAGAGAGCATTTCCTTCAGACATGTAGATATGTAGACTACTTGGAGAAATACCCTTTCAACTTGTTGGTAGTTAAAATAACAATGCTTTATTTACTAACATTCCATTCATTTGGTATTGACAAATAACAGCATTTGCCTATGAAAATGTGCTCTTATGAGGTATAGTATTCTTAAATGCATAACTGTACATTATGTATAGAAGACTTAATTTATACAGCCTTCACTAATTGCATGGGTTTCTGCAGCTTCTGTGAATACCATTGTTTTGTTTAATAGAAACATTTGTATATATTTAATATCAATATCCATTTGGATAGTAAAAGTACTTCATGACTTACTGTGGATATTTGTAGTCGTCTGTATCTACAAATAAAGCAACAGATAGTTTTGTATTTAGTTAAAACACGAGTTTATTTTCTAAAGTGTCCAGAATAATTAAAATTATCAGAACCAGAAAATATTACATGCCACTACCTTTTTTTTTTTCTTTTGGTTTGGAAGAGGATCCTAACCACTAGAAAATGTGCCTCATGTGTTTCTTCTTAATGGAGAGTTAGCCTGGGTATTTTCATTGTAGGTTGTACTATAAAACGTCTATAGAGATACCTGGTTTTATCACATACGCTGAAAACTAAATTTGAATCTGCCCTTTTTATATATATGTTTTGTCTGGCTTTAAAAAAATAGGATATATAATTAAACTGTAAATTTTACCAAATAGTTAGTGCCTGGCTTCACGTATTTGTTTCACCTGGGTTTTTTGTTTGTTTGTTTTTGTTTGTTTGTTTATGGAGATATGGTTTCTCTGTGTAGCGCAGATTAGCCTTGAACTTCTATGATCCTCCTACCTCTGCTTCCAGAGTTTTGGGGTTGCAGATGTTTGCTACCACACCTGGCCGTATTTTATGTTTTGCTTGCTTTTTGAATAAAATCAGTGGATGATCTTAGTTTCAAACTTAGTTTAACTGCTGCTTGGACATTGCAGTTGTAAAGCCAGTTCATTTTGTTGTTTAAGGTCTCTTTTTTTTTTTCCAGCAGAGACTTAGTAAATACAATTGGTAACATTTTTCATTATCAAATAATTACAGATATTTTTCTCTTGGACTCCAAGGACCTAAGTCAATAACTAATGAGGAAAAAGACTGTCTTTTAAAAACATTGATAATGGTGGATTGCATTGTCAGTCATTATATCTAAGTATTAAGAGGTGTGGATGAACGTTCAGTGAGCAGGTTTGATTAGCCAGGAGAGTATGTGGGGTGGGTGGAGTGCTCATTTCACAACTGCATTCCTTAGCTCTTGTCTACTCAGGTGTAGTCACAGCAGAGTTCTTGGGCAGCTCAAAATATAGCAGGAATGTGACCAGAATGATGATTAACTTAAAGCACAGATGATCAGTGAGATTGTGTTTTAAAATATTAGTTGATACTTAGTTCAGTTTAGAGAAAAAAACAAGGTTAATTCAGTTTTTCAGTATTCTTGGCTTAACTTTTGGGCAAATTTCCACATTAATTCCTAAACTAGAAAAAAGGTATTATTTCTGAATTTGACTCCAATGTATTGTTTTGCTTTTACATGGAACCCTTTCTTCAGATTTTTTCCTAATGGTTAATAAAAAAAAATGACATATTGACATTCCAGTGTGATGCCCTAATTGTTGTATGTATTGAAACAAGTCTGTAGCTGGTTAGATGGCCCAGAAGATAACAGTGCTTTCCACAAACCCTGATTATGACTTGAGTTCAATCCTGAGACCCATTGTGGTAGGACCTACATATACACATACAAATAAAAGTAATTTAAAAAATTTACTATTTTCTGTGCATTAATGTTTTGCCTGTATGTGTATATGTGTACCATGTGTTTGCCTGGTGCTCATGATGGCCAGAAGAATGCATCCGATCCCTGGAAAAACCAAAGTTTTATATAGGTACAAACTACTCTGTGGGTGCTTGGAATCAAATCCATGGTAACTGCTGAGCCTTAATCTAGTTTAAAGAGAAACTAGTGTGCAGTCATTTTTCATGTCTGAACATAGTGGACTTTTGATGTTCAGATTGAGTTTATTATTGAAGGTGTTGCTCTGTTGCAGCAAATTAGTCTGATCACTGCAGGGTCTTTCTTTGTATTTTAAATAATGGGTTATGAATCCAGTTCATCAGATTAATAACATTTTAAAAATAGGATTTAAATCTGAAGTTTAAAAGTAGTTGTTAAATGATAATACCTTTTGGATTCTTTTTTCAATGGAACTTGAATATAGCTGGAAATCCACTCACATATTTAAAGGTCATTAGAATTTCAATAATTTAAAATGTTAATAATTGGATACTGAACATGTGGCTTGTGTAATTGCAATACTTGGGAGGCTGAGGCAGATGATTGTTTCTTGCCAAGTCCGATCAGTCTACAGAATAAGAACCTGTCTTTAAAACCAGGGGAAAGTAGAAAAGTAATTAATGTTATGTTTGGAAACATTAATTTGAGGGTTTTGTTTGGGTTAAAGTAAATGAAGTAAATGAAAAGTAAATAAAATTTTGTTTGGCTTAAAGTAAATGAAGTGCTGGTTTTGAAGTCAATGGAAATACTTTATAACACTTACTGGCCTCGCTTTCAGCTTTGACTAAGGCTCGGGTTTCATTGCATTGTTGAAGTTGATTTCAGAACCAAGTACGGGAATGAATGATGGCAAGATAGCACTGATTGGAAGAGTACACAGGATTAAGGCCACGAGGAAGGCCCAAAAAATGCTGGATAGACAGCATAAAGGAAGACTGGAATCTTGGGCATCTAGGACTGCCCAGGAAAGAACTGGAGAACTGCCATAAATGTGCTGCCCATGCATGCTTGAGCATTGCCAGGCACAGATGGTGAAATGATTGTCAGCTAAGTCAGCAATTGTGGACTGTTGCTGGAGGGCACACTTGTTCTTCCCGGCTGCCCAGTAGCCCCGAAATAACCACATAATAAACTATTAATCAAATCACTGCTTGACCCATTATTAGCTCTAGCTTCTTATTGGTTAACTCTTACATCTTAATTTAACCCATTTCTATTAATCTGTATACTGCCATGCGATAGTGGCTTACTGGGTAAAATTCAGCACATCTATCTCTGGCTGCAGATCCATGGCGTCTCTCTGATTCTGCTTTCTTCCTCCCAGAATTCATTTCTGTCTTCTCCACCTACCTAGGTTCTGCCCTATCAGACCAAGGCAGTTTCTTTATTCATTAACCAATACAAGCAATACTTGTACAGAGGGTACTCCCACATCAGTGGATATTATTGGGGTGTGAATCTTGACTGGGGGCAGAAGCCTGAGTCATTACCAAAACTAGTTCAGGCTGGCTTGGAACTTAGTATGTAGACCAGTTAGTCTCAAACTTATAGCTACACTTGCTTCAGTGTTTTGATTATATGCATGCTAATTGATGTGTGGTTTATGGTCATTTTGTTAATGGTTATGTCTGTTATGTACCTGGCTTTATATATTGCTCTTTGAAAGTATCCATAAATTCAAGATCTGCAGTTATTTTGTAAATGTGCCCTTAACAGTATCTGTGTGAGTTTTTGGAATAGATGATAAATGTTACAGTTTTGTTGCAACCTCTTTTCCTATATATACTAAATCTTTAAGTAAAAACAGACATAACCTCTTAGATGCTCATGTTCCTGGAAAGTACTTCTAGTATGGTATATGGACCCTTTATGTGATTTGAAAATTCAGGCAATATTTTAAACGGCTGATGTCAAAAAGAACAACCCCTCCCATACCACTTTACATGCGTCAGTTGTAGCAGAAATGTTCTTTGCTGGTTTGTAACTGAGTATAAAACTACTTTAATGTTAAGTGTACATGCTTATTAGCGCATAGGAAGTGGCGCAGTGAAGAGAGAACAGGAGAGCTGGGTTTGGTTTGGAAACAGTCTTCAGACCCAGCTGGTGTACACTGTACTTCATTGCCAGGGCTGTTCTCAAGATCAGGGCACTCCTCTAGCCTCAACCTTTTGAGACAGGGCTTTCTTGTAGATTTTATTCCTTATATATAGACCAGGCTGGCCTGACTCACAGAGATCTGCTTGCCTCTGACTTTTACTTGATGTAGGCATTAACTACCACCACACTCAGCCAAAAGTTTGATAATAAAACCATTTGGTGTAAGGACAAGCACTGGTTCCCAAATGCCTTTATCATAAAACAGTATCGAAGTTAGTTTTCAAAATTAAATGATTATTTTAAAATATCTCATCAGGGGGTGTTGGGGCATGTGTATAATTCTAGCCTTGGGAGGTATAGCTAGGAGCAAGAGTTCAAGGCCACAGGGACCATTTCAACAAATGTTAACAAAACATTCATTCAGTACTTAATCTATACTCCCAGCAGTATCAATGTTTAAAGGCGCCTTGGGTCTTAAAAGATAAATACCTAGGATGTTCAATATAATGTCTTGAAACATTTAAATAGATCATTAAAGCTATTATGCATAACTGAATTAGTATCTAAAGCAGTTTTTTTTAACAAGAATTTTCTAAGAAGGAAAGAATTGATTATTGATATCAAAGTACAGCAGGATAGTTTAGTCATTATAGTGGAGCAAACTGCCTTACCTTAGCAATTCACTTTTTGTGTGTGTTTGCTTTGCCTGCATTTATATCTGTGGACCATATGCATGCTCTATCTACAGAGGCCAGAAGAATGTTGATCAGATCTTCTAGACGGTTGTGAGCTGCCATGTAGGTGCTGGGGATTAAACCTGTGTCCTCTAGAAGAGCAGCCAGTGCTCTTAGCCACTGTGCCATCTTTCCAGTGCCACTTCCTGTTCTTTAAAAGTATTTCAAGCATATGAAAAAATAGGAAATTCTTAGTATTCAGAAATAGTTGTATTGTGGCAGTCAGGCTATGTTTGGCTGCTTTCCTGTTTTGATGACTAATTCATCTGAGACTGGTCTCCATACAGTCTTCAGGTATTTGCCTAATTTTTAAAAAAATTTATGCAATATTCTGTCTGTGTGTATGCCTGCAGGCCAGAAGAGGGCACCAG
>LOEQ01001537.1:128373-152048 GCA_001685075.1 Bramus lutescens
CATCACCGCAGGTGTGGCAGGTGACCTGTGGGTGTCCTCCAGTACTTCCTAAGTCCTCAGTAGGGCCTCATCAAAGACGGTTAGAAAATTTTTTTTTCTTCCTGTCTTTCTTGCTTGCTTGCTTTCTTTGTCTTTTTACGTTGTTTTTATTGAGCTACATATTTTTCTCCACTCCCCTCCTCTCCACTACCCTGCCCTTCTAGCCTCTCCCATCGTGCCCATGCTTGGTTGGGAAATTCTTGAACACCTAAGACAACCTGGTCCAGGTCAGTTTTGTGTCTTTTCTCAGGGTCTTGCCATTTAAAGGCAAATGAGGACTGGCATTTGGGGCCAGAGGTAGGCTAAAGAAGGCATCTTTGAGGTCTTACACTGAGTACCACGCCCTTATGGGGGGAAGTGAGCTCAGAAGGGTATGTATGGGTTGGGTACTGTGGGATGAATGTCCATAACCCTGTGGTTGGCTTCCCAAAGGTCCTGCACAGGCTGGTAATTGTTAGAATTGTGTTTCTTAACTGAAAAGGAGGGGGTGTTCCAAGCAGACTGGAAAAAGAATCAGAATTCCCTTGCTCCATGAAGCGTATGTGAGGGGTGATCCCCTTCTTTGCTTCCTGTGACATAGGGTATTGCCAAATCCGAGGGGGTGTGGCATCAGGCTTAAGTTTGATGAGCCCGGGAGCTTGGTATCCAGCTAGGCCATGCCCCCAGTCTCTGTGAAGGCCTCAGGTTATTGAGTCAGCCATGTGGCCATGTCCTTGGGGGAAGGTGTTAGCCCTTGATGTAGTCTTTATTTGTCCTCAAACTGCTGGAGAGTGAGGACTTGGATTGGTTGTCCCTTTTGATTTGTAGTTGAGATATTATTTTAATTGAATGAAATCTCAGCCTCAACTTAGAAAGTAAATCTCTTCCTAATAAGGAGTAAGGGCAATTAGGTATGACCAAGAATAAGTGGGACACCTGGCCCATACTGATATCCACTACTTTTGGGTAGTCCACGAATATTGGCTCATATTTGTGACTCCCTACACCCAAAAATTTTTGTGAGACAAATTTCTTTAGGATTTAGTCAGAACTGAATGTTGGGCTCCTGTGTCTATGAGGAAATCTGTAAGTTTCACCTCCACTCTGAGAGTTACCCTGGGCTTGAGGACAGGATCAAATCCTGTCTCCCCTAATCACTGAGATCACCTGACTCCGTGACCAGTACATGGTAAGGGTCACATCCTGAGTCACAATCTTTTCTTTTGGACTTTTGGGAGCATTCTTTGACCCAACATCTCATTCTCTTTACAGTATGCCCATTGGTCCCTTTTCAGCCTAGGATGCTTTTGGGGGGGGCGAGGTGTCCCGTTCCTTGATCTTTCACCAGGTGTCTCAGCTGGCATCTCTTTCTGTCTGGGGACCCAGCTGTAACTGCTAGGAGATTCTTTGCCATATTTTGGGTTTGTTTTGTGTTCTCTGTGACCATAGCTCTGTTTATCCTCTAAGGTTTCTCTGTTGCTATAAACCTTTTCCACTATTGCTAGCAACTTCTGCATTCTTTTATCTGTTAGTCTGTCTATCCTCTGCAATTTTCACCTATTATCTGGTATTACCTGTTTGACAAATGCCATAACAACAGCTGATCTATTTTCTAGGGACTCCGGATCCGTGGGAGAGTAGGCACAGAAAGCCTCCATGATGTGTTCTATAAAGGCCAATGGAAGCTGGGTGTGGTGGTGTATGCCTTTAATCCCAGCACTTGGGAAGCAGAATGAATTTGAGGCCAGCCTCATCTACAGAGCTAGTTCCAGGACAGGCTCCAAAGCTACAGAGAAACCCTGTCTCAAAAAGACGGAGAAGGAGAAGAACAAAAGAGGCTGACAGAGATTCTGAGATTTAGCCTTTTTCTGAACATCATTACTGACCTTAGCTAAATTAGTGGGCCAGCATATTGCCATACCTCCCATTAGAATCTGGCGGTTGACCTGGAGTCTCTCTGTACCTTATGTCTGATTGAAATGGCAGTTCAGCCATATCAAGGGGAATCCCTGATCTATCAAGGCAGGATTAACAGTGGGGTTCCTATCTGGGTCCAGAACCAATTTCCAGGCATCAGTCGAAATTCTTTCTTTTTCTTCAGTACTGAATAAAATCTGCAAAAAAATACTGGTTGGTTGGTGAGTGAAGATGACAGAATCTAAAAGGTTAAAAAGTCCCTTTAGCTGTTGTGAAAACCCTGGGGTCTGCAAGTTCCAATTATAAAAATCACTAGTGGCAAAGGGCCAGTACTACATTTGTTCATTATCCTCATCATCTTGCAGGCTGACTGCTCTCAAGGGAAGGACGACTCACCCAGGGAAACTCTCATTGCTGTCCCCCTGGTGTGTGGATTACTACCTAGATTCCCTTGCACTCCCCCACCTTCGGTCACTGGATTAGTTGGGGGAGAGGTCGATAAAGGGGGAGGCAAAAGGAGGAGCTTGTCTTGGAGTGTGGGGGCAGAGGGCTTGCAGTTCTCCTGTCTCTTGTCTTCCTGAAGGGTGAGTATTGTCTTGCTTCTTGTCCCTGTAGAAACAAAGGTTTTAGCCAAGTGGGAGAATCCTCCATGAGGTCCTGCCTAATAACTGTATCTGGTCAGGGTGCCCTGGTTTTTGGAAAATGATGTCCTTGGTCATAAAGAGAACATACAAGTGCAAAAGTTCCCTCTGGTTGCCATCCAGTTCCAAAGGCTGGCCATTCATTATTACACAGAAAAGGTTAAGTTTACCTTTCTCAGTCTAAAAACCTGTGCTTTTGGCCCTATCTCTGTTGTACTGAAAGTGGTCCAAAATCAGGGACAATGGGGTGCTCTGAGCCTGTCCCATAACATCAGTCTCATAGGTCAGAGAGAAAACAAACAGCATGACAACACACAAGACAGTGAACAAATTTGTACCTGGAGGCAAAACTGAAACAGACTCTGGCCTCATGCTGGACCATGTGAATGACCCACACCTTCCCAGAGATACTAATGGGATCCAATAGTGGTCAAAAGGGTCCTGGAATGTCTTTCAGTGTGTCCTCCCAGACCTGATACAGGCACTTACATATTAGTGCCTGTTTTACAACACAGCGAGAGAGACTGAGAGAGAGACAAAGTGAAAGTACAAGAAGACGACTTACCAGCTGGCCAAAGGCTCTATGGTCAGTGGTCCTGGTGGGCATGCTTGGAGGATCCCAGACAAGCCCCCAAATGTTACACCCATGTTGCAAAATCCCTCAAAGACTGCCAAGGAGTTCAACTCCATATGCAAAAGCAAAGAACGTTTATTCAAACTCAAGCTTGGACCCTCCTTCTGTTCTGATGCAACTGTTTGATCACAGAGCCCCGAGCCCAGTTGGGATAGGGTTTCTATCATAGCAGGGGTTGGGGTAAGGAATTTCCATCATCTAAGACACTTGATTTGCCTGGGACTATCTTGGCAAAAGGAGATTGGTGCATGCTAGGCTTAGGGACATCTGATGTCCCATTATCTATTATGGTTGGAACTTTAGGTACTTTCCCTCTGGATGCTGATTGGTCTGTTCCTGGGTGGTGTCATTTTGTTTTTGGCTTTTCTTGGAACAGGGTGGTTGCTTACAGTAAACGGAAACTTACACCTACTCCAGTAGTTGGTTCTGTAAAGCCTGGAATGGTGATAGTCTGGTTAGTCTGTCTTTGACCTCTCCAGAGGTGAAACTTGGAGACTTGGGTGGGAGAGAATCATTGGAAAATTTAGGCATTGCTAGGGTTTGGGCCTGGAATATTTCCCAACCACAAGACCATTGTGGCTTGAGGCTTGGTCTCTGCGGTGATTATTGGTAGATGATGGG
This sequence comes from Bramus lutescens, assembly GCA_001685075.1. NCBI lineage: Eukaryota > Metazoa > Chordata > Mammalia > Rodentia > Cricetidae > Bramus > Bramus lutescens. The sequence continues at coordinate 132,205 of LOEQ01001537.1, forward strand.
CTGGAGGCTTAGGCCATGTCCATAAAGGACTGTGATACTGTGGTCTTTTCTACTTCTAACTCTGATGAAATGGCTTCCTTTGTCATGCATTCCTATTTATTGGGACTTGTTAGTGACTAAGCAAAGAAGCCAAAGGGTAGATTTATTTTTGTGCTGATGCACCTTTAATATACTCTTATTTTGGGCTAAAACACTATTGTGCAAACTGGGCATTCACAGGAATGCAAAAATGTTCCCTCTCTACAGTGCCTTGCTTTGAAGGATAAACATGGGCCTTTGTGCTGGTTAGTTTTTTTTTTTCAACTTGACTCAACAAGTTAGAGAACTGGGAAGAGGGAGCCTTAAGTAAGGGATTGTCTACATCAGATGGCCTGTAGGCAAGTCTGGGGAGATTTTATTGATTTATGATTGACGTGGGAGGACCCAGCTCACTATGGGTGTTGCCATTCCTTGATGGGTAAGCCATTACATTAAGCAGCATTCTTTCATGATGTCTGTGTTTTAGAGTCCCTTGGTGATAGACTGTGGCATGGGAGTATAAGCTAAATACCAGCCCCAGTTGCTTTTGATTAGAATAGAAAGCAAGCAAAAGCAGCCTCCCTAATAAACTCCCTTATCTTTTGTTTGGGGAGAACACAACTTTGCAAAGATTCCCATGCAACCCCTTGCCTGCTGCAGGTACTCTTTCTCCATTCTTTCATGTCTGTTTTGTTCATTTTGACTGCATGGTCACTAAGATTGAAATTCATTGCTTTCCCTTACTGGACCAATTGGACTGAAATTGCCACAAAACTGTTGAGTCCAGAGAAACCTTCCCTAATTTAAGTTACTTTAAGACTTTTGTTGCAGTAATAAGGTAAGTATGCCTTTTTTGGGGGGACTGTGAGGACCCCAACTTTCTCTTGTATATGATATCCATTGTCTAGTACAGTGGCCGGCATACTGGTATTCGCCCTTATTCACAAGTGTGTGATTTTTGCTGGAGCACTCGATCCCTTGAGTCTCAGAGAGGCACATGGTAGGAGACTTGAGGGAAAAGGGGGCATTTGCCTAGCATGCCCAGGACCCTTGGTTTGATCTCTAGCATGCCAAAACCAAAAAGCAACGGAAAGAACCGGCTCTAGACAGCTGTACTAATGTAGCTATATCTTTAAGAGGACAGTCTTTGGCTCCTCTAAAGGACAGTTTGTAGTAAGTGGTCAGACATTCATTACTGGTTGTCTTTCCACCCCTTGTTCCTTCATACAAGGTTTTGTTCATATTGCCATCCCATTGCATTCAGGTGGCAGGAATCCCTGCATTTCACAAGTCTCTCTCTTTAACGCTCTTAAGGGAAGTTTGTTAAATAAGTATGGATTAATACCGGCCCAAAAAGTTGGTATGAATTGTCTCCATTCTCTGGTTAAGAGATACGAGTCAGCTGAAAGAATTAAGAAACCAAATCCAATACATATGTAAAATGGACCATTTTGAGAATGTCTACCCTTCATTATTATTAGTACATTAAATTTTTATCAGTACATTAAAAACTAACTTTTTTGGCTTTTATTTTATTGTTTATGGGCATAGATGTTTTGCCTGTGTATATGTCTGCACCATGAGCATGTGCTCCCTGGAACTCCAGTTACAAATGGTTGTGAGCTGCTACGTTGATGCTGGGAATCAAACAAAGGTCCTCTGGAAGAGTCACCAGTGCTTCTGTGTCTGTTCTCCATTTCGTTTTTCCAAGATAGGGTTTCTCTGTGTAGTTCCTTGCTGTCTTGGAACTTGCACTGTTGACCAGGCCTGCTTTGAACTCAAGAAATCCTCCTGCCTCTGCCTCCTGAGTGCTGGGACTAAAGGCATGCACCACTTCTGCCCGGCTCAACCAGTGCTTCTTAACCACCAACCCACTGTTCCAGTTCCAAATTTAGGTAACTTTTAAGCTGGGACTTTTATTAGAGTTTAGCCCAGGAGCAGTTTGTTGTAGAACTATAGAATTTATTAGCTTTGAGTTCCTCACCAGTCTGTTGACTATCTTCTTTATAACTTACAGAAAGAAGAGCAGAAACACAAGAAAACAAGACAAAGGTGGTTCACTCTTCTGTTTTTCTTTTACTGTTTGGCATGTCCAGAATAAATGTCAAAACATTTTTATAATTGGGAAAGACTGGTTTGGTTACCTAGCACTACAGAAGCTTTTAAAATTCTATTGTGAATTTCAGCTTATTTTAAAATGGAAAGGAATTGATGGTGATAATTTTAAAAAACATGAGCTTTTACATGTTTACTGTCTTTAGTTTCATGTGTAAATCTAGAAAAGAATGAACTGACCAGATGAATTAATGTTTTTTTTTTATGGAGAATCACTCAGGTTGCTATAGAGGAGATGGTAATACATCAAATGATATTGATGCAGGTGAAAATATTAGGCACTTTGAGAGCATGGGTACACTGATATCTCCTGAAACGTTGCCTGCAGAAGACAGATGCAGACACTGCAAACTGATGGAGATCTTGAGGTGCTTAGACAGCTTCCACGTAGTTGGCTGGGAGCATGCCGGTCCTGCCGGTCCTCTGCACAGTGCCATACATCCAGCCTTCATCAATCGCCTGAGCATTCACTATAGCATCTCCATCTTTGAAGGACACTTCATCTGCATCGGCAGCCATATAGTCATACATGGCACGGAAGATTTTCTATTCATGGGAATGAAAACAAGGAAAATATAATAAGAGCATATAACCTTTTGATAAATTTACGTACAAAAGACAGTGTGCAGCTACCACAAACAAATACAAAACAAAAGCCTCAAAATATTTGTGGATCATATGTTGATTTATGAAGGCCTCCAACTCAACACCAGAAGTATTATTTAAGATGCTAAAGTTATGAATAAACACTTCTCCAAAGGAAATACACGAATGAACAGTTAGGGGGAACAGAAAAAGATGTTTCACTTATTTCTTTTGGTTTTTGAGACAGGGTTTCTCTGTGTAACAGTCCTAGCTGCCCTGAAACTCGCTTTGTAGACCAGGCTGGCCTCGAACTCACAGAGATCTGCCTGTCTCTTCCTCCTGAGTATTGGGGCTAAAGGCATGCACCACCACAGCCAGGCAAGATGTTTCACTCTTATTCCCACTTTCAAGGTACCTAATGATTTTTATTGCTGGAGAGGGCTCAGTCATTAAGAGCATGTCCTACTCTTTTGGAGGATCTGGTTCTTAGCACCTGAGCAGTGACTCACACTGTCTTTAACTCCAGTCCCAAGGGATCCAGTGGTCTTTTGACCTCTGCACTCACGTGGGGCACATAAATAAGTACAGGGAAAACACTCATAAAAATAAAAGAAGTGTAATAAAGAGGCTCTGGAGGGAGCAGAGGGTGTCTTCCTAGAGGAAGTCCTGAGTGAAATATGCATTGTTGACATGGCGTGGTCATACCAAGGACTCCACATGGCATGGTCATACCAAGGAAACAAAGCCATTCGCCATATGGGCTAGGCTGAGACTGAGGGCAAAGCTTCCTTCAGGTGTCCTACTGATGTTTATGGACAACTGGTCACCTTGTACAAGACAAAAATCTCCTGGATTTTTTACAGCCTGAGACTGCTCAGTGACCTCCTGACCCAGCAAAGCAGCCTTGCAGAGAACATTGGAAACAATATTTTGGGCGGAAGAATAAGTTACAGAAACAAAACAGATTTAGCTTTAATTACTGAAGTGCAAAATAGGACTAAGACAACAGACATCAAGCAACTCCACTCCCGAAAGTTGGTATTTATTGCTTCGATTCTCTGATCAAGAGAAATGCTTAGGGGCTGGAGAGATGGCTCAGTGGTTAAGAGCACTGACTGCTCTTCCAGAGGACCCAGGTTCAATTCCCATCATCCACATGGCAGCTCACAACTGTCTGAAGATCCAGTTGCAGGGGATCTGACACTTTCACACCACATATCAAAAAGATGTCCATGATCAGGTTGACTCTATCTCAGAGATATGGGATGATCCAATATATGTAAGTCAATAAATATAATACGTCACATGAATGGACTTTAAGACAAAAATTACATGCTTATTTTAATAGATATAGAAAGTCTTTTGACAAAACCAACATGTTTTCATGATAAAAGTTCTAGGGAGCGTGACTAGAAGTAGCATCCCTCAAGAAAGGCTGCAGCTGGCAAATCCACAGCCATGAAGCACTAGCTATAGCTGGAAGATGAGATGGAAATTAAAGGGTTGCAAGTTGGAAAAGGGGTCAATGTTTATTCGCAGATATTATATGTAGATCCCAAAAATTCTACCAGAAAACTTCTAGAAACGATCAACACTTTCAGCCAAGTGCCAGGACACAAGCGACTTAGAAAACTCAGTAGCCAACAGCAGCAAGCATGTTGAGAAAAAGAGATCATAGAAACATTCCTATTCACAGTAGCCTCGAAAAATATCTTAGAATAAACCTAACCAAGGAGGTAGAAACCTCTACTGTGAAAACTTGAATCACTGAAGAGAGAGATTGAGGAAGACACTAGAAAATGAAAAGACCTCTCATGCTCATGGATCGGTAGGATTAATACAATTAAAATGGTTTCCAGTTTCGATGAAGTCCTAATCAAAATCATCAGGGAAAAAAATCCTAAAGTTTCATATGAAACCACAAAAGACCCCCGGAGAGGCAAAGCAATCCTGAGCAAAAAGAGCAAGTTTGGAGGGATCACCATTAGATTTCAAAATCTATCACAGAGCTGTAATGATAAGAACAGTACGGCACTGGAACAAAAGTAGACATGAAACAGAACAATATCAAACTATGAGACCACATAACTCCAGCCATTTGCTATTTGAACAAATATCAAAAACACACATTGGAGAAAACAGAACATCTTCAACAAATGGGGCTTGGAAAACTGAATGTCCATACGCAGAAGAATGAAATTAGACCCGTCTCTATAAGCATGCACAAAAGTCAACTCCAGATAGATCCAAGACCTCAATATGAGAAATGAATGTTGAAAGTGCTAGAATAAAAAGTACGCAGTACTCCTCAAGATGTAGACAAAGGAAGGACTTTCTGAATAATTTCTATTTGCCCAGGAGTAAAGGCCAACAATGGACAAGTGGGACCTCATAGAGCGGAAAAGTTTCCATGCAGCAAATGAAATGTTCAAGCCCACGGAGTGGGAGAGAGTCTTAGCCAGCTATACATTTTACAGAAGATTAATAGCCAGAATATACAGATATGCTGGAAATCAGTGTAGAGACTCCTCAGAATAGATACAAACATAGATGGACCATAGGAGCCCCCTATACCATTCCTTGGCATGTGCCCAAAGTATTCGATGACCCTACTCTGCAGATGTTTGCTCGTCCATGCTCACTGCTGCTCTAGTCAACAATAGCCAGGAACTGCAAAGTCTGAAATGTTCTTTAGCTGATGAGTGCCCAATGAAAATGTACATATACACAATGAAAATTTATTCAGCTAAAAAATCATGACATTTGCAGGTAAATGGATAGACTATATATTATTCTGAGTTAGGTAACGTGTGTGTGTGTGTGTGTGTGTGTACCCTGGAGTAACTGCAGAAACCAGGAGAGTGGAGAGAAGGGGCTCTAGAGAGTGGAACAGGAGGACACAGGTGCTGTGACTGGGGAAATAGAAAAAATGAGGGGAGGATTTTAGCTGGGGGAGAGGGGAGAGATTGAAAAGAACCCATAGGGAATCACTTTATGTTTACCTAAAATTACATATAATGTATAAATATGTGCAATACAAGATTATACATATTACATTTCTTTAAGGAAGTGATGTCAGTGGAGCAGTAATGCTACCCCTAAAAGCCACAGACCAACACAAACTCTAGTACTAGGCATGGAAACCTCCTTTGGAGCTGATGGCAGAGTAGCCCAAGAGATTCCCCAAACCTATGCTGATTGCCTTTGATTGCTTCCTGTAATTTGAAAGTAAGTGCCTGTTGCTGAAGACACCACCCACTTCAGACACAGGGCTTGTGGAAATCCAGCTGGATCTGACCTCAAGGTCTCCTCCCTGAGGACTAGCTCTCATAACATCTGAAGGTGCTATGCAAGCTGCCGGAGGAGAAAGATCAGCAGGCCCACCCAGCAATAATGCTTAAGGGCTACAAAAATGACCAGCAAAGCAAGACATTTCTAAAAGGCAATAATGGCACTTGTATCTTGGTCATAACCAATAGCTGTCTAATTAGACCTAAAGCCTGCTCAGTGGAGAGTAATCGTGCCTGGTACTATACACCTTGTCAACTATCCAATGGAGCCTAGAGGAGAATTTGTTACTGCCTCTTTCCTAAACCAGTATAATCTCTTAGTTGCATTCTAAATACTTCCAAATCCTTATACCTGCAGTCAGTTTTTATCTTATCCCTTATCCCCCCAAAAGAAGCCAGAGGATTAGGATACCTGCTTCAGGATTGTGCCTAATACAGAGGGGAGGGATATTGCACCCGTGAAACCTCAACAATATGGCTGCCTAAGCAAGACTTCAACAATTGGGAGAAATCTTACAAGGCCAGCCCCTAAAGGAAGAGCAATAGGCAATTAATGAGCAAGGAGAATCAGTCTGGAATAAGCCCGTAATTGGTTATCTAATACTAAGTGGTCAGCCCTAAATGTATATACATATGAGCAACTCTTTATGGACCTACCAAGATGGGTTTGCATATTTATATGTGTTTCACAGTCAGAATTGAGGAAAAAGAAAACAATAATGATACACAAGTCTAGCAATTTGTGTCCATTACTCTTTACTTACTCCGGCAGTAGATGGGTGGGAAGGGATAGAAGACAGCGTGGTCTGCTGGGTGGCCGCTGAAGATGGCCGCTGCTGAGGGAGCTCAGTGGTTTTCACGTGTCTGTAAGCTGCGAAGATGAAAGAAAACAGTTGCTCAAGGCATGTGGCAGACGGCTCATCGGTGGTTACCAACCAAGCAGGGTTGTCCTTTCTTCAAATTAATGACTCCTGAGAAGAGAAGGGCTAGAAAAATTATGAAAATTAACCACGGAGCTTCGTGTAACTCCACAAAGGCTTCTAGTCTTTTCCCAGAAAAATAATTAACTTTTAAATTTAAAACACTGCTTTGTAACAATAAGTGAGCGGACCTCATGACAGTCAGTCTATACCATCCACTTGATTGTTTTGGTTGGTGTCGTGTTTGTTGGTCTGAGACAAATTCTCGATGTGGCACGGCTGGAGTCAGGTGTGCAAACCTCCTGCCAGAGCCTCCCGAATGCTGCGATTACAGCTGCGCAGGACCACGCCCATCTGAGAAAGTCTACTTGTACCTGATGAGGTGGCCGAGAAGAAGGCAGCTCCATCACTGTAGGTGGAAAGGCGCTGGTCCGCGGAGTGCTCAGACTTCTCCTCACCCCCACTGATGCTCAGTGCGCTGGCGGATCGCGACTGCTCCCGACTACGGCGAGCTTGGGCTGGGAAACAGGAAACAGACGAGGTTTCTTTCTACAGCAGTGACGCCTCTGTCATGTGGTTTGTTTTTGTCGAATGTAGCTCTAAGTGGTTTCCCACGGCTTACACGCAATTCTTCTAGTGTAGACTTGTTCTCCCTTTCAGATGGGAGGTTAAATGGCCAAAGCCGGCGTAAGTGGCAGAAGGAGGTTTCAGACCTGTATCTGCCTTTAACTACAGGGCCTTCCCACCACTGCATTCCTTTTCCTGGCTCACTTCAAAGGGCAAACACATTCACATTTTGGTTTCTCCAGAAAGGCCTTCCTCACTTCCAGATAGATGGAAGTTTCTGTCCTGTGTCCCATGGTTATCGCGAACACAACCTTAAAACCGTGTATGTCGGGGTAGAACCAGGAGTCCCTATTGGTCTCTCTTTATCCACAGACTGAAGCATAAACCCTTAAAGAACAGCATAGCATACTTTACTTAAAAAGAAAAACCCAAACAAACAAAAAGTAGGGTGTCTCACCATGGAGCCCTGGTTGGTCTGGAACTCAATGTGCAGAACAAACTAGGTTCGAACTCATAGAGATTTGCTGGCCTCTACCCCCATTACCGGGACTAAAGGAATACACAATATCTGGCCCAATGGGTTATTTTCTATATAAGCAGACAGTGTGAATATGTGCCATGACTCTTGCAAACATTTCCCCTAACACGAATAGCTCAAGAGGTTCCTGATGAACATTTATGTTCTATTCCCTTTGTATTTTGTATTTTACTGTCATCTTTAACTCACTAACTTTTCTCTTTAGGAAAATACAGAAATGATAACAATGGGCTCTGAAGGAGACATCAAGCGAAACAGTTGGTCAAAATTTTTCCTAAACTGAACATGCTTAGTTGGCCCACCAGTCAATGAGCAAGCTCAGAAGATGGGAAACCGTGGAGGGAGGAAACGCTCATTGGCTGTAGTCTGCTAGATGGTGATGTTTTTATCCCGAATCTCTGGGGGGTCTGCGTACCATTAATCATGTGTAAACTCCGGGATTGGATGTTGTCTTCTGCTGGATCGTAGTCAAAAACTGAACCAGGGTTAGTACGCCAGACACGCAGACCTGAAAGAAAGCCAGCAGTCAGGGAAAAAAAAAAATGTCCTCACATTTGTCTGTAACTTGAGAACTAAGCAGGTGGGCTGGTCTCTGAACAAAGCTGACAGAAGATGCCTGTGAGACCTCAGCTTTGCGAACTGGCTAATGGGTCTTTCTTCGCAGATTTATGTCCTTCGTCTTCCATTTGGTGTAACTATCCCTTTGTCGTCCATTACCTGTAACAGTATCTTGATCCTGGTCATTCCGTTTCTGTTCCATTTCTACCACTTTTCTTTGAATACCTCTGTAGTTAATGTCACTGAAGTCCTGTGTGTTTTTCTTCACTCGTTCAGTGATGGGATCTGTCACCACTGGTGTGAAACAGCCTTTGTGTTTTTCAAAGTCTTCATGATATTTTACCTGAAATATAAATTTACTTTATGAAAATATGATAGTGTAACCAATCTCTGGACATGTTCCAGCAGGCTGGCCCACCAATCAGAAAGAGTTCTTGCGGCTGGAGAGATGGCACAGCAGGTAAGAGTGTGTGTAGTTCTCGCGGGGGACCTGGGCTCAGTTCCCAGCACACAAGGCACTTCACAAACATATGTGACTCCAGTTCCAGGAGCTCTGATATTCTCCTTCTGGCTTCTGCAGGCATTGCACACACACAGTAAACATACCAACAGGCAAGCATACGTACAAAAATATATTTAACAACTAATTCCCGACTTACTGTTGAGATGTGCCGTTGGGTTTCTCTCACTCGTCTCATCTCTGGTGTGTCTAGCACATAGGCAGCTTTGCCTTGTATTTGTTTCCGGAAACTATCAGAATAAAGGACCTATGGAAGAGAGACCATGCGCGTGAGCACACGGCATGGTATCGTTCTAATTCTTAAGCTCAACAACTTCAATAGCTTCAAATGGAAGAAATTGGTGAGGGAAGTCAGAGTCACCAGATGGCGGCCAGATATACTGGATTAGCAGTTTATCAGATAGGAGCAAGGACAGGCAAGGCTTGCATCAGTAGACACAAAACTTGTTTTGACTTTGAAAATGAAAGGTTTCATTTTCAAAGGAGAAGGGGCACAGCATAAGTCTGAAAGAGAGGAAGAAAACGGACTCTCGAATTTACTAGGAATTGCAATACCACTGCTGGAATATTTGGTGGTATTTACATTAAATCTGATACCAAAATGAGTTTGAAAGACCTCGCCTTTGAAGCAGGTAACCATTAGATGATGTCCAGATTACACAATCCAATATGCCCAAAGCAAAATCAGAGTCTTCCAGACACTAAATGCAAGAATATCAAAGTGAAGATAGTAATTTCTGGGCCTATTACCCATTTAATAAAGTACCTTAGCAATAACAGTAGAAGGCAGAAGATGTTAGGGGTCAATTTGTTATGGCTGGTTATGAAAAACTACCTGAGTCCAGTGTCAGAGGAGGAAAAAACATAGGCAATTATCATATGCTTAGTATGATCATTTGGGATGGAAAAGCACGGCTGTGTTAATTTTAGTGTAAATTTTCAGGGAACGAAGTGCACATTTTTATGATGTTAAAACATTTCCCAAGATGTTGCATTATCCGTTGTTTTAAGTTTTAGTGTCGTTTTCAGTTGAACAACAAAGGCATGTTTTCATCATGTTAAAATGTTAATTCTAAGGTGTTCCACTGCTCATTCTAGTCAGGAAATACCGAGCTAATGTTCTCTTGGTTGCGCTTAGCTCTCTCCATCTCTGGAGTGACAGGTGTCGGAGTTGCTTTTCTCATATTCTCTTTGTACAATACCTAGAGGAGCCAAGAGAGGATCCCAATATCAGAAAGCAAAAGGAAACACAGGCTTGAAAAGTTGTCATTTAGCTGTGGTTATGGCTCAATTATGTCACGCAGTATAAGAAACACCTCAGGAGGAGAAAGCCATTAAAATGTTATAGTAGAAAGCAAGAGCTCAAAGGTCCGAACTCAGTGTGAACTAGGAAGATTGGGTTGTTGTTTTTAAGTGGCCAAGGAAGAATTTTAAATGGTATCAAGTCTTGGAAACAATGTGAGAAAAATTAGTGGTATTGCCATGATGGTCAGGCTTGTTAGGATTTTAATTTTTTTTCTTTTTCCTTTCAAATACCGAGCTAAAGTTTTCTTGATTGCGTTTGACTCTCTCCATCTCGGGGGTAAAGGGTGTGGGGGTTGCTTTCCCCATGTTCTCTTTGTATAGCACCTGTCAGAAACAAAGTGTGTACCTAAGTGTCACTAGGAGGCAATAATCAATTAAATATAAATACAGTTGGGGAGGGGAGGGACGCATTAGGTGTAACCTGTTGCTATCAGTGAGAATAGCTTTCAGGGAAAAAGCAAAGGTGGTTAATGGCAATGATAAATGTGTGTGGTATTTAGAGGAGAGTAACCAAAGTGGCATTTAATTTGGTTTTTAATTTTGGATGGGATTAAGAGCAGGCCAAACTGCCAAGAGTTACTTTGTAAAATTAGAAGCACTTTCATTTCTCAAGACAATACCGAGCTAATGTTTTCTTGATTGCGTTTGACTCTCTGCATCTCTGGAGTGACAGGGGTTGGGGTGGCTTTCCCCACATTTTCTTTGTACAAAACCTAAAGGCGTCCAGCAGATCCAAAAAAATCCAAAAGGAGACACAACAACAACAACAACAAAACAGAGTTACAATTACCAAAAGGAGAAACGGAATAATACATTGACTTTTGATAAGGCCCTGGGCACCCAATCAGTTAGGCACTCAGGTTAGATAGCAGTCCATGTTTTCAAGGGAGAAGCTGCTTACAGTTAGAGCAAGACACACGTTTCTATGGTACAACCTTGCCCTGAAGCTTACAGATTCCAAGTGAGGACTGTGATGTCCCAGAAAAGACGTAGTCCTGCTATCATTTCACCATGGGTACATGACTGTCAGGCCCCTGGTACATCATCTAGTTGGGAGTTACCATGAGGGCTTGTACCACAGAGGTTGAAGCTGCCCCAAGACAACAGTTATTTAATGGGTATTTTTGCAGCACAGGCTCTCATACAGAGTAAAATTGTAGATCCGGGGCAAGTGTTTCTCTTACTCTTCTATCTTTGTCTTCTGCTTATTCTATTCACTAAAGAGTTCACATGTGTCAGCCATGAAATGTTCTCAACAATTACATGACCAGTGTGGAATAGTAATAGACACGTGTCCTGACAAATCCTCAACCTCAGTGTCTTCCCTGGTGTCTCTCTAGGTGACCTGGGAGATTTGGGACATGGCGCTCTGGAGGCAGTCTCTTCCCTTAGTTCTCCAAGTCCTTGAACAGCTGGCCAGTGTCAGCGGAGACCTTACTAAAATGCCAGCTTTCTGCTCCATACTGACAAAACAAAAGGAACCCAGGCCAGACCCAGAAACCTGGTTACATCAGCTTCCAGGTGATTCTGATGGCGAACCCTTCGGGTGGTGTAACTGCTGAGTAATAACTTCTCTACTGAAAGCTAATGTCCCCACAAACCTTATCCCCCCAGCCACCGACAGATTACTGACAGGGAGCACAAGCTTGAAGGAAATAGATCGCTATAGTTATCGCTAAAGATCAGAATGAAGAGAACAAAATCAAAATGAAAATCACTGAAGACAAAAAGCCTTTTTGGTGACACCCTCCTTTTTTAAGCGACTTAGTCAAATATGAGAAGCACCACTGGATTGAGTTTACATTACTATCTGTGAAAGGAGATCAGGAGCTCCTTTCCCAAGGTTTCCCACATCTATCATAGTAGGGTTGGGAGCCCATCAGTGTAAGAGCCTATCTTAGCCTGTGTAAGGCCCTGCGAACTGATTCAAATCTGGTGGGGTGAACCCCAAACCATCAAAGACGTCAATATTCAACAAAAAGTCCCATTATATCTCCTATTGCACCCATCAAGGTCCCCCCAAGTTTTTCAAGCACACAAGGAGACCGTGGGAATATCAGAGAGTAAGTCTGGGGAGAGATGAACAGAAGGATATTTTGTAGGAAAATTTGTTACCTCTATATTAGAATTTTAAATGGAATAAAGCGATTTTGTTATGAAGTTAAGGCTAGGAACAAAGGATAAATTTGGTAAGAAATGGACAAGACTTAAGATGCCTTTTAAAAGTAGGATTAATAGGAATTATTTTAAATCCCTGAAGTAGTTTCAAAATCATTAAAGAAGTTTTTTTTTTTTTGGCCAGAGTACCGAGCTAATATTTTCTTGATTCTGTTTGACTCTCTCCATCTCTGGAGTGATGGGTAAAGAGGTTCCCTTGCCCAGGTTTTCTTTGTATAGCACCTGTATGATGAGAAAGTATCAGAGAAAGCAGTGGTAAGTGGATTTCATTGAAAGGTAAGGTCAACTTCTTTGGTCTAAAATAACACAGGAGCCAGGAGTTATATGCTGGCAAGCTGCCGTGTGCTATTTAAGGAAGCTGTTACTGGGCTAGGAAGCTGTGTGCCACAGAAGCAAGACCCTAAACTGCTAGCTAGCGAAGGCTAATAGAGTCATCCACACTGTTCTTTTCCCCCTTCATCTTTGCTAGCGCCGCACTTCCTAAGCAACTGCGGGGATTTGAGATGGTTAGAACTCGGTTTTGTCATCCACCAAACTAAAATATATTAACGTCTTTAAAAGCATCAGGTGAAGTAACAGAGGTCCAAGCATAAAACTGAGAAAGAAAATCAGATCCGTTAGAAGCAAAGGAAGGGAGGAGGGCTTTAAGGGTGAGTTCAGATCTGGAGTTAAATGGGCATCTTTCCCCCCACTTCTTTCCAATACCGAGCTAAGGGTCTCTTGATTGTGTTTGACTCTCTGCATCTCGGGAGTGATGGGGATTGGAGTTCCTGTCCCCAGGTTTTCTTTGTATAGCACCTAGGTGATAAGAAAGCATGCAGAACAGAAAGAGCATCACTGTCAATCACTGTCCTTCCTCTCCTGTGGAGCAGCTAGCTGTGGGAGGGCTGGGAGGAAGAGGAGTTAGGGATGGGGGAGTACCAAAGCTTCAACCTGGAAGACAACAGGATTGCAGGAAGGAGCCACAGAGATGAAGACATTAAAGAGGTTCTGTTATGTTTGCTGTTTGAATTTCTGCAGCATAGGCAATAAAGATCACTCCGATGGGAGAAATTAGTTGTTAACACTATGAGAGGAAAACGGGAGGTAACAACCAAACCAAGAAAAGTTATTGTCATAAATCATGTAAAGGATGTTTGAGTTTTATAAGTCTCATTTATGGGAATATTCATACATACTTTCATTGACTTTCCAATGAAGTCAAAGTATCTAATTTTTAGTCCGGGTGAACATATTCAGAACAATTATGTTAAGATGCTAAAGAAATGTCAAAGGACTATACATGTGCCAGGAGAGCGGTAGGTTAGGATAGGAAAGGAGTCGGAGACCAGATCTTCACAGAATGGAGCTTTTGAAATGGTGTTCACATTACATTTGCCAAAGCAAGGTAAACACAGATGCCGAGACACTGAGGCTGTTATGTTTTTTAAGCTGGGATATTTTTTAACGATCAGGTTAATGTTTAACCAAGGTATGGAAACCAACTCATAGGAAACAACAGTATTAAGTTGGATACGAAACAGGTCATATTTTAAAAACTGGGATAAGTTAATTAGATTTTAGAGTTCCAGTCATTAATCTTTTTTAAAGCATTTTAAAAATAGTTAAAGGGTTTTTGGTTCTTTTTTTTTAATTTGTAAATACCGAACTAAAGTTTTCTTGATTGTGTTTGACTCGCTCCATCTCTGGAGTGATGGGGATCGGAATCCCTCTCCCAAGGTTCTCTTTGTATAACACCTGTATAACAGGAGAGAGCATGGGGTGGGGAGGGATACGAACAGTCAGACTGTGAGACGTGGACATCCCTCAGGAAAGACCACGCCCACCGCCCTGGGTGCTGGTGGTGGGTACAGCTCATTCGTTCACCTTCCTCCTCTAACCCACAGAGGTAGGGAGAACTCTAGCGTCATGAGAGCACAGAAATGTTCATTGTGCGAAGACATGAGTCTTTGTCGAGTAAGCAAATGGTCCCTTTTTCTACATAAGACATTTGCCTCAGAGCATGATAGGCATTTACAACTACAGACTGAATCTGGGCTCTCTGACTAAGGAAAGACCTTTCCTAAGGTTACAGAAATAATAAAATCCAAAAGTCCACGTTTAACATACAGTCTTTCCCGTAGTATCTAAAAGGCCTGGGTACTCCTGGACAATATATAACTGGTGTAAAATCAACACGAATCATACTTGAACAGAGAAAAACTTGTCCAGGGCCATTAGAATGATTAGTTTCAAATAGGTATACACAATAATACACTGTAATATAGAAATAGCTAAAATATCATTTGAAAGGTGATACTTTTCCCCAAAAAGGAAAACAGTAAATGAAGCACCCCAAAAGACAAAACCACATACAATGAAAACGCATTGAAACTGGGAAGTTGTTAGTGAGCAGCAATTAGGAACAGAACAAAAGGAGGAGTCACAGGAAGGCACTCCTTTTACTGTGTGAAAGAGGGATTGTTCCACGGAAAATCAAACTGGCAGCAAGTACTTAAACTAACTCAGGTCAGCCCTCCTCCCCCAAAGTGGACCCAGTTAAATTATCAGAGGATATGTGAATCTTCGTTTCAGACCCAGAAGTTCCTTATACGGAAGGATCACAGGTTATTGATTACTGTAATTTTTCAGAAACACCAATTAAAAAAGAGAAGACAATAATGCAAATGCATGCTCTCTGATTTAATTGGCATGTTTTTCTTAGCAGTAGGGAAGCTGAGGCAGGAGGATGGCACATTTAAAGCCACCCTGGACTATCTAGAAAGATCCTGTCTTAAAAAATAATTTAGAACATGTAAATTTCTAGTCATAAATCGGAACTATCAAACTGAGGCTTTTGGTTCCAATGATGAATGTTTTTCTTTGCTTTTCATCCAGGTGAAACCTGTGGTAAGGATACCACTTTCCCCAAGCAAAGGTGCTGGGCCTGCACACGGCCTTGGGTCAGTGTCTTTCTTGTTGCACTAACCTGGAAACATCCGACTGAAAGATTTCCATGTAAATACAAGGTACCAGGTTTGGGTCGTCGGGAAATCAGTTAGTTTCAAAAGTACCAGTGCTAACAACATTGCAAAGGAACACAATTTCAAGTGTTAAGTGGGGAGCCCACATGGTGGAGCACTTGCCTAGATCGGGCAAGGCTACGAGTCCAATTCCCACCACCACACACACACAGACACTAAGTTAATACAGATATACCTACACTTCTAATGGCGTTTTATGGGGGTATTTCAGAAAGTAGAAAGAAAACATCAAGATTAAATGGTAAGTACAATGTCCAGGACAGAAGGATTCAGTTGGTAAGTTTTTTTTTTCAAAGAATTTGTTAAATTATTATAAAGGGATAAATGGTAAGAATTTTGTTTTATCGGAATTATTCTTTTTAATATGGAGTTAAAGGGACTTTCTCGCAAATACCGAGCTAAAGTTTTCTTGATTGCGCTTGACTCTCTCCATCTCAGGAGTGACAGGCAGGGGAGTCCCCTTGCTCAGGTTCTCTTTGTACAATATCTGCGTGCACAGAACGGACAATCACATCAGCTTGGATCCATCTTTTAGGTAAATCTGACCTTAAAACAAATCTCCAAGAGTACTTGTTCTTACAAAGAAGCAAAGCAAAACCAAGAAACAGAGCAACTGTGGATGGCTTTGTGCATTTAGTTGCACACCATATAATGACTGGTCTCTCGGTGATATCAGAGCACACACAGGGCTACTTGCTTACGCACATTCTCAAATGTACAGGATTAGGCTTTACCAAACAGGACTTAGCTCATTGAAGTTACTATCTATAATGAGTTAGAGACAGCATTGAATCAGAAAAACTGAGGGCTTGAGGAGATTAATAAATATTCATAAACATTATCAACTTAGCAGTGGTCCTGAATACATCCCTCGTAGGAAAGTTCACCTGCATCTTGTATGGCATACAAGCAAAACTCGCTAACATAAGTGAATTTGTATTTCTGAGTTACTGTGAATTGGTCTGTTATTTTCAAAGGAAGATGTTTAAGAATCACGACCATTTAGGAAAAGTTACATATACAAAAAAAAAATTTCAAGCCACAATAAACACAGTTCTGATTAGTGCTGTCCTTTGGGGGAAGGATGTTAGACTTTTTCACCTCTACCACACTAGTTAGAACTGGAGGAAGAAAACTGAGAATTATAGATTTTTAAGAAAAGTAATATATAGTTGAGTTTAAACATTGAAAAAACAGTTAAAATTTCACACCAGTATTAAAAATCACATTAGATTTGAGTTGAAATCTTAAGTAATATTGGCATCATTCTTTCATTATATGAATTTAGTCATTTTACATTTGTATGTTAAAAACATTAATGTGCCCATTTTTTTTTTAATAAGGATTAGGGTTGGGATTTTTTTCCCCGAGAAATACCGAGCTAAAATTCTCTTGATTGCGTTTGACTCTCTCCATCTCAGGAGTGATAGCAGTAGGGGTTCCTTTCCCCAAGCTTTCTTTGTACAAAACCTGCGAGATACAAGAAAGTGCCCAGTAGACATTCAAAACAAGCCAGAGACAGAGGAATGAGGGGCTGGGGTGGGGGTGGGGAGGGAGATTTTTAGATAGCAGCATTTAGTCTGGGCAATGCTTTTGTGCATTGTAAATGTAAAGGTGAACTCTACACCACTGCATCTTAGAAAGGTACAGGAGGAAGGAGGACTGGGTTCTAGGGTGCAAGCACCCCGAGGAAGCTTGTTAATTCTGCTGACCGTATTCCAGATCTAGTTCACACTTTGTTAAAGAGCAATGAGAAGAGTGGGCATTCCGGATGGGGCCAGGGGGCTTTATCAGAGGGTGATACACAAACACACAGAGCCATTAAAATGTTACTGTGGAAAGGAGACCGGTAGGTTATTCTGGTAGTTTTTTTTTTTAAACGGGAAAGAATTTCTTAGTTCATATATCCATAAATACCGAGCTGAAGTTCTCTTGATTGCGCTTGACTCTCTCAATCTCTGGGGTGATAGTGGTTGGAATGCCTGTTCCCAAGTTTTCTTTGTACATAACCTGCAGAATAATTAGAATACCCAGAAAGCAAAGTGACCACAAATGCTTTAGATTACAGCTCCTTGAGGGTGTTTGGGTGAGTGTTCATAAAAACAAGCTACCTTTGTAATATGAACTTGGGGACAAAGGAAAACAAAGTTCATAAGTATTTGTAGAAATTTTGGCATCTTGAAAACTGGATCCTAAGTTTTTCATTTTCCATAGTCAATATTTAGTGCATTCTTGAAATGCATTAACTTATGATAGCAAATTTAATTAACAATGAGAAACATTTTTGATTAGCATGTGCAAAGCCCTGGATTCAGTTACCAGCAACCACCCCCCTCAAAAATCAAAAACAACAACAACAACAACAACAAAAATCAACCCCAAACTAACCATTTCATTGTATCCAGTCTCAATGCCTTGTGCATACTAGGTCTACATATCTGTACTCAAAGCACATATTGTTCCATATGATTCTCTAATACTTTCTCCTTCAGAGTTATTGAGAATTTTATGTATTTCCTACCGTTTTACCATATATACATGTTTTACCACAAATATATTTTGTCACAAACACACACATATATGTTATACCACAAATATATATGCCACAAATTATATATATACCACAAATATATATTTATTACACACACACACATGTATATATATTTGTGAAGGCTCTTTTGCTACTCAGCCCTGACTCATGTTACACTCCCAGTATTCCCCCTGCTTCAGCTTCCTGAGTGTTGGGATTTCAGGCACACATATATGCATACCAGCTTTATTGGAACCTTAGGTGGTCCCTAGTTGGTCATGTGATATGAGCAGGTCTAATTTGTATTTCAGGAAGAGCATCTTTCTCGGAAAGTTGTAGTCACGACTGTGGGATCAAGTAAGTTAATACTTTTTTTTTTCACTGTGTTTATTTTTCTGTTTTATTTGTAGTGTTGGGATTGAACTCAGGGCCTTGTTCATGACAGGCAATTGATCCACCACTGAACTATGTCCTCAGGCCCTGCAATAAATCTATGCGTTCTTTGGGGGGGGACTATCAAAGAACTGCAAATTTTAACAAAAAGAGTAAGGAATCCCCACTTCCTAAACCTCCTATCTCCTTTCCTCTGAGTAAGTTGCAGCCTAGGCTCAGCATGGTGGTGCGAGCCCTGAATCCCATCACATGGAGGCAGAGGCAGGGTGGATCAACAGAGGAGAACTACAGAAAGGCAAGAAGTTAGAAGCCAAAGCAACACAGAACCCCTGGGCTGGTTTTCTTTTCAGGTTAGGGGACAGAAAATTCAAAATGACGTTTACAGCACCAAGAAGATATAAGGGGTCATAGGAGGTGAGCTACAACCATGACTTGGGGCTCTTGGCTACTTCTGCCATCTGAGGGGAACTATGGGGGAGTCACAGCATCCCTCAGCATGGGAGGCCATCGGCAGAAGGGAGGGATGGATGGCACTGGGATACCAGTTGAGAGGTGGCCCGTCACACAAATAGGCATGCCGAGTAAGAGTCTGTACCGAGCTAATGTGCTTCTGGGTCTCCTTGACACGTTTCAGTTCGGGCAGGTCAGGGATTGGAGTTCCTTGTCCAATTGCTTCTTTATACTTGACCTATGGGGAAATGGGGACATGAAGGCACAATTGCATCTGAGGTCTTCCCACCTCCTCTGTCTGGTTAATTAGTAGTCCTGTATTGTTTTTCAGGGTGGTTGGAGATGGTGCACGTTTAGTACAGTTTCTGCTCCCCAGCTCTCCTTTAGTTTTAGCTGCATTGTCCTGAGGCAAGACCTCACCATGTCACCAGGCTGACCTCAGACTCACAGAGATCCACCTACTTCTGCCTGCTGAGTGGTTTAAAGGTGCGCGCCATCACACTCAGATTGCCTTTTTCTTAAGTGCTTGCCATGTCCTGTGGCTTTCTGTTTTGCAGTTCTGAGGCATAATAGCGAACAAACATGGGCTTCTTTCCCTCTTTTCCAAGTTCAAGGTCATAAAATTCATTCTACTGTATCTCTTAGCAATCTTAGCAGATGGCATCTTTACTTCTTACATTGATCACTTTGACTTTTTTTTTTCTTTGAGACAGGGAGACAGGTTTCTCTGTAGCTTCAGAGTCTGTCCTGAAACTAGCTCCCGAGTGCTGGCATTAAAGGAGTGTGCCACCATCGCCTGGCCACTTTGATCTTGTTTACAGAGGAAGCACATGGATTTATTTATAAGCTTGGTT
>LOEQ01001537.1:154921-170578 GCA_001685075.1 Bramus lutescens
ACAGTGGCATGAGAAAACAGTTCGTTGGGAATTACCAGGAAAACCTTTGCCCTAAGGAAACCTTACCTGGCTGGAAAGGTTCTTGACCTGCTGAGCGTGAATGATCTCTGGGGTATCAACAACAGAAGTGAAATTGGCTTTTTCCATTTCAGCTGATTGCTTGTACTTAATCTGTAAAAGGAACGCCCAACAGTTTGGTGAATGTTTATGATAAGCGGAGCCCTTATAGGCTTGGTTGAATTAAGACCTCATCATATTTCTTTCTTTCTTGTAATGATTTTTTTTATGTGCATTGTTGTTTTGCCTGCATGTGAGTCTGTGTGAGGGTGTCAGATCCCTGGAGCTAGAGATACAGACAGTTGTGAACTGCCATGTAGATGCTGGGAATTGAACTTGGGTCTTCTGGAAGAGCAGCTGGTGCTCTAGCCTCTGAACCACCTTCCCAGTCCTCTTCCTCTGTTTTTTTAATTCTGGAATTCAATAACACTTCTTCCTGTTGTGTTTATAGTTTTTAAAGATTTAAAATTTTATGTGTGGGTGCTTTGCCAGTACATATGTTTGATCTGACGATGTTGGTAGTGTGCAAGGATGGAGTACTGACCTGGCTGGCGATGTCTGTAGCATTCTTGGCCCGCAGAAAATCTGGAGTCTCATTGGCCATGGCATTCAAGCCTTTTCCTTTAACTTCCAGCTCCAGGTCTCGCTTATATTCTTTCTGTAGAAGAATTGGTTTTTAAGGGAAAAAGATCATGTGCCTTCTCTTAGTAGACGGTGACAGTACCACATGAATAAAAATCCACAGGACACACCCTTCACGAGTCACAGGTGGTGTCCTTGCCAACTACTTCCCAGGACAGGATGGCATGCTTGTTCATCCTGCTCTAGGTATGGCGACATTAGGCAAGGGAAGTCTGTTAACATGCAAAGTAAAATTTAAATCTGGCTTGGTACATTATTAGAATTAAATGTAGGAGCACACCAACCATCCCAGTGTGCTGCGATATTTTCATTTAAATGAGCATTGTGAATATATCAAAACTAAATCAAGCAATATTTGATACTAATTTGTTATGATGGCTGCTATAGACACATCCTGTTTCATATCTACTCATCAGAAATTGACATACATTTATCTAGCAGTTAATAACTATTCTGGATATAAAGTCTGAAAGGCAAAAATTATTTTTTCTCTTTCTTGGTGTAATTTGGGTATGCAGGTGCCATATTAAGGATGTGCATGCAGTAGGTGGCTACAGTCTTTACCTCATTGAGGATTTGAGTGGCGTTCTTGGCTCTCAGCATGTCAGGAGTATCTTCCATTTCAGTGAGACCTTTCCCTCGAATGCTTTCTTCCAGATCTTTCCTATACTCTTTCTATATCACAAAATAAAAGCAACAAAATTGACAAGAAAACCTGAATGTTCTCTTAGGTGAAGAGCCAACAAAACAAAACAAAACCAAACCAAAATAAATTAGTGGATAAATAAATAAAACAATTATCCCAGTTTTTAACAGTTCCTGGTTGAGTAAGTAAATACATGATTAATGCAGGATTTATGGTTCACAGTTGATGTTAATTATTAAATACAAGACTAGAAATTAATAGAATGTGAAGGTAGGCATGTTTGATTAGATTGTCTACAGAATACTAAGGTATGCATGTTTTATTAGATATTTCATTTTAAAAATTAGAGGAACTAAAAGAGGTCATAGATTAGACAGTAGTACCAAACATGGGAAATCCACCGGAAATCCCAAGTGGGATCCATGCAGGAGCACAAAGGTGAGTGTCATTAGTGTGATTATTGGGTGAAGACAGAAGGGAAGACCAAGCGGCTACTACCTCGCTTGCTATTTTGGTTGCATGTCTGACATGCAACAAAGCTGGCGTGACCTCCAGGCCCGTCAGGTTTCTGCCTTTAATGGACTCTTCATATTCTTTCCTGTATTCTTTCTAATATGAGTGAAAAGAAAAAACAAGAAAGACCCTGTTAGAATCCATATTTCAGTCCTAAGAAGAACATGTAGGTTTTCTTTCAGGGTTTGGCCTCTTAGCCACAGTTCTGACAAGGTGTGTGCATTTGAAAGTGTCTCGTTGTTCTGGAAATACTTGGCTGGTAGCCAATGGCTCCAAAGAAACTCTGAAGTTCTTTGATGACTCTCAAAAGTCTACCTAAGGTTGTGATGGAGGTGGCACCAACCACAGTGAGGAGATGGATGGGGCCATCAACTTAGAAGCTACACTCTTCCAGAGACTGTCACATTTAATTTATTATTATTATTTTCATTATTATTTCCATCATTGTGGGTGACGTGTGAGTGAGAGCATGGGCACACACATGCCACATTTCTCATGCCAAGTGCATACGTGGAGGATGGGGACAGCTTGCAGGAGTCAGTGCCCTCCTTGGGTCCTGTGGAACTTGGGCTGTCGGGCTTGTGCTGCAAGTCCTTCACACACTGAGCCATCACGCTGGTCCTGTCACACGTTAAATCTTTATTTTATTTTCATGCGTATGGGAGTTTTGCTTGCTCAGGCCAGAAGCGGGGTGTTGGATTCCACAGGAACTGGAGTTACAGTTGTGAGCTGCCATGTTGGAGCTGGGAATCAAACCTGGGTCCTCTGGAAGAGCAGTCAGTGCTCTTAACCACTGAGCCATCTGAACAACTCCTCTACCACAGTTTTTTCTTTTTTCTTAAAGTGGAGAAATTATTTTGTTTCAGAATTTACAGCAGCTCCGGGGGATGGAATTAGAAAGAGGAGCCCAAGGGACCACACCTGCATTGGCACTTTACAACATCATGACTTCGTTTTTGAGGTATGACAGACAGGCTGGCTTTGAACTCACGATCCTCCTGCATCAGCCTCCTGAGTGCTGAGATTACAGGTGTGTGTCACCTCCCCTGTTGCATCTTCCTTTTTAACCTCTTCATTTAATGGTCAACATCTACCATGTGCCAGCATTTCGTTAGGTTCTAGCGTTGAAGTGACAGACACAGCCATGTCCTCTTGGGCCCCAGGGAAGCAGTAAGGGGCTTGTGACCTATTATTTGAACCCCTGAATAGACTGGTGAAAAGTGAGGCTGGAGCATAGGAATCTGTGGTTTCATCCATGGGTGAGAGAAAGGGTTATTCCCCTCTTTCCTGATCTCTTGAACACAAGACGTCACTCTCACAGAGGACAGATGTTAGAAGCATGCTTTGATAGCTTATCTTCATAGGATTTTAAATCCCCAGGAAAGTTTCAAGAGTACCACAAAGCACTCGCATAGACTTAGTTTGGACTCACTGATTTCTTGAGCCTGTTTTGAACTTTCTATGACCTGCATTCTGTGTACCAAGAAAGCTCACAAACTACTTCTCTTTAAAAATGAAAAAAGACAGAACAGAACAAAGCATCATCTGTTGTTATCGCTGGACATAGGCCTCATGGAGAAGAGGCAAGCAAGATCTCCAAAGGCCTATTTCCCTGTAAAATTCATTCTCTGTTTATGGTTCAAACTAAAAAAAAAATATTTTAAAAATATCTCCTCTTTTCATGATAAGGAATATGGCATTTGACTTGACTTTTCCTACATGTATATAATATACTTTGATCATATCTACATCCTCACCCCATCTCTGTCTCTTTATCTTTCTTTTCTCCCCATCTTCATTCTTGGTCTTCTTCACAAATAATTCCCTCTGTGCATTCATGTCCTTAAAAATAAAACCTGGGTTCTATAAAGAGGACATTTGTCTAAGTCCAGCTTGTTTAACTTAATACGATGACCTCCAAGTTCCATCCATTTTCCTTCTGTGTGGGAGTAGCACTCCATTGCGTATAAATAACATGACTTTTTCCATATCTATTCATCTGTTGATGGGCAAGTAGGCCGATTTCCTGACTTGACTGTAGTTACTACTGCCACAGAAAATGGATGTGCAGGAAATGGAACCCCACTTGTTTGTCCCAGGGGCATCCCACTAAGTGGAGGCCATGGCAAAGCAGCGATGCACCTGTACGATGGGAACTCTTCTTTCAGCAAAGAAATGGTCACACTGTGGTCCATATAATATTTTCATGTTCTAGGAATGATTGTTTTCTAATTTCATGAAAATGCTTGTTGGAACAAAACATGTATGCCAAATACTACTCAAAACATCTTAAAGAAAATAATTATAGAATTTCTACAGTGAGCAGGAATTTAGGAATCGTGGGTTACAAAGCTATGTCTCTGATCACTTTTGGATAACCAATATCCAATGGAAATGGTCCTGCCTGAGCCAGTCTTCACTGGTTTGATGTTGCTATCCTTTCTGGTATTTCTTCAGGACTTACCCCACTCTGCATCTGCTGAGACTCTTTGGCAGTAATGTATGTTGGAGTCTCAAAGTCGAGCATGGGCTTTCCTCGTTCTTTTTCATATTTTTCTTTGTATTTCACCTAGGGATGAGAAGGTCTGTTAAGTATCTCTCTGCTTGTCAGTTCCTAGACAGAGGCTTTACTTTACAGCAATTTATTAATTGGTTTAATATTATCCGAGACAGGTTCTCACAATGGATGGCAGACTGGCCTTGAACTCATAGCTCTCTTGCCTCAGCTTCCCAAGTATGGGGATTATGGGGATGGGCTACTACCAAGCTAGAGAAAGGACTTTTAGTTGACAAACTATGTCCAATTGATTCATTTCATTGCCACTCAAGAGACTTTCCTGTTGTGTTGCTGATCGAGGAACTTTTAGTTGATGCCTGGACATGGGGTAATGGTGGGGCTGAGAATCAATGCTATCTGAAAAGTACAGTCTACAATGTTTAGATTTAATTTAGAGACACAAAAGAATCAGTGGCAACAATCAGCTGACAGGAATATTGACTTATGGAAATGATGCTTGGAGAAGGTTGGCCAAGATTTGATATTGATACATGAATGCTTTGACAATAAATAGCATCTGTTGATATTGCTGATAAAACCCCCAGTCCTTTCAAAAGAGCTATCCCCAGAGACCTATGGTCTCAACTATATGAAGTTTTATAAGCACACAACTTCCCCTGGATCATCTCTCTATATTTAACTATTTGCTATAAATTGGCATAGAAAGGAAAGCTAGTTTATAGTTGGACTGAATCACTAATAAACTTGATATTATCAAATAAAATTACCTCATCCTTACCACATGCTATTATTAATAGGGAGTCACATAAACAGAATATTTCACAGAAGAGAAACTGAGACAAAGACAAAAAGACCCTTCCATTCATAACCCTAATGGCATCACTCAACTCAGCTCTCTCGGTTATATGGGACACTGGAAGAGGACACACTGCTTTACGTGGGATGTGGGGGCTGTCAAGTTGGGAGCATAAGCCCCAGCCCCTCACATCTACCCAGCCCCCAGGCCTGGTCTGGACTCCAAATCCCAGCAGGCCAGGTCCTGACCCCTCCCCGGGGGTGGGGTCAGGACCACTCCCCAGGGTATGTAAGTGATCCCCCAAAAGAGGAACACATGGTCTCCCTTTCTTCCTCCCGGCTTCCCCTTGGGGCCACCTGACAGCACAGATCTCCCATTAAACCTGGATATTTTTTAAAAGCCGAACAAAACTAAACCGAACTAACCCTTAAAACGCAACCGTCCCAGCTTGTTTTAAGAAATATTCCTAACATTTTGGAGGTCCCACCGAGATGGGCATCTATAGTAACTCAGTCCGCTGGACAATACCTGATGGGACCCCATAATGGTGATTTTGTGGTAGTAAGGCCATGTTAATAGAATGTTATTTTCTTTGAAAAAATATAACTTTTATTTTGAAAAAAATTATAACACCTAGATCCTCTTCCAGGACTAGATCTGATCACATCACGCATCTAGTAAAAGCCTCCTCTTGGAATTCCTGTCAACTCGTGTTTCCTGACTCAGGACACAGACCAAGGGGCACATCAGGGTGACTGTGAGGGATTTGTCTCACCAGGAAATTAACTGTCATCTTCCAGCCCTGTCATAACCTGAAGAACAAACAGTACAGCTTGTTTTTCTATTATGCACAAATACTGCTAATACAACAATATCAAAATGTTACTAAGTTCAAAGCCCCAGTGACAGTGAGCATTTTCTCAAATAAAGTCTATTAAAAGCCTCATTCCTAGAGTGGACCTGGTATTGGTTATTGATACTGTGGGCGAATGGACGCTGGCTGTGGGCCGCCATCTTGATGGACTTACTATGCTCTGCAGCTCTGTGGCTTCTTTGAGGTGCAGCTGTTCCAGGTTGTCGGGTATCGTGTGGTAGTGGCCTTTGCTCTTCTCATAGTTCTTCTTGTACTGGTACTGAGGGGAAGCAGCAGAAAGCACATCAGTGGAAAGGGTTCACAGTATCTCAGGTTTCCCTCTTTAGATTGGCTGTCTGGGGGCCAGGCATGCAGTGCATGCCTTTAATCCCAGTATTCAGGCACGGGTGTCAGAGATCTGTGTCCAGTGTCAGTCTGGATTACACAGCAAGCTTCAGGCCAGCCAAGTATAGAGAGAGACCCCCTTCCACCCCTTCCCCATAAAAAAAAGAAAGAAAAAAGATTGGCTAGATAGAGCTCTCTAGTGTAGTATTGTTACTAATACTAGAGACATACACTGCACTGGTTCGGATGCTTCTACGTAGGCATCAGTGTAAGTGAGAGGCTGTTTTAGACACTTCTTTTACATCTTTGCAAGGACTAGAGCTATTTATTTATTTGTTTTCTCCTGGGCAACAAACCCATGGGTTAACATTATGGAGCCACATCCCCAACCCAAATAGAAGCAGCTTTGCATTCTAAGAGGTGTTGTAGTTGATGCAGGGTTGGAAGATTAATGTCATTTGGAGGAATATCATCAGATAGGAATTTTAAGATAAACGCAGAGTAAGTATCAGTAGCAGAGAAGAGACCATAGGATCTCAGAGGAGGAAGCAAACCACAAATGGCTGAAAGGAGCTGTTTCCAGTATGGATGATTGAGCTTACAGAACTGGCAAGCTGGCTTGTGTTCAGGACGTGATTCATTATCAGGGACTCCTTCATGTCAGTCACAGGCTTGTGGAGTTTCTTCAGGTCAGCCTTGTATTTAACCTAGTGGTAAGGGAGGAAAAACTGGAAATCACATAACTAGGAAATAGAAAACAGCACTAAGGAAATGAACAAAAAGACATCATCACTTCATGAAACAAATGCTGGGGAGGGCTGCGGAGGAAATTTAAAATAAGACACAAAGAAATATGACATCTGGAAATTAGGCAGAATCATACAGACATAGAGGCTACCAGGAGCCGAGGGAAGAAAGGGTTGCTTAATGGTTTTGTTTGGGGGTAATTAAAGGGCTTTGGAAATGGTGGTAGCTGAAGAACATGGTGAAAGTGATTAGTGCTCCTGAAATACGGTTAAAAGGCAACAGAACAGGATGTATACAGTTCATCACAGTTAAAGAACATACCTCACTTGCAAGGTTGTTGGCATCTTTCATGGTTTTGTAAAGCTGGCTGTCTTTTGGGTTGTATTTTGGTGTCTTGCCCTTCTCTTTGTCAAAATTTTCTCGGTATTTAACCTAACAACAAACACAAACATCCAGATTACTCCTGAGCATCCGATAGGAAAATGGGAGCAGTAGCGAATATGCCTGTGCTGTAAGTGGTCACACAATCTGTTACCCCAGTGGGGCACTTTTGGGAGTATAAGGGAGCACTGTCAACAGTTGCCCAGGGGAACAGACAGTCAGGATTGGTATCAAGTGACACAGGACAGCATTGGCTTTGCTCACCGTATTATCTGGAGCCACCAATGGTGACGTCTTGTTAATGTTAAGTCAATACCAAGCAGCAAAAGTTTTAGGCTGAATTCAGAGAGGCTGTCTACAATACTGGGCCCATTTTTAGCTTTCCCACCTGGGTGCCTTAAACACCTCAGAGCTGTTGTAAGGAACTGAGAGGGAGTTGTAAATATCAAACCCTGAGAAGTGGCAATTCTTAGGAGAATTTATTATTACTTCAAAATAGGACTTTGATTATATTATCATTATTATTTGTATTATTAACTTATAGAGGCCAGAAGATGGCTTAGCAGGTAATGGCTTCAAGTGTCAGATTTGGAACAAAAAAGAGTGAGACTTTAGAATAACGAGGAATCTGAGTCACTGTATTCATCGCACCTAAGAGCAAGGCTATGCAAGGCAGTGATTGAAAGGAAGAGTGTCTTCATCAAATTTCAAGTTTACTTAAATTTACAACTATTAAAATTAATGAAACAACCCAAAGCAACAAACCCAAACACCTTTCCTCTCCAAAAGAGGGCTGCCAGGCAAATGCAGCCACCATAATGGCAGACATGATCTGAGCACCTTGGGCTTTGGTTTAACCAACCGTATCTTCAAAGATGTGTCCATACGTAAGATTCATCATTTCAGCAATGGGAAGGGTGGCGCTGGACCAGGTGGAAAGGGCAGTGACATTTGGGACTGTAAAGGCTACTTCTGTTCACTAACCGTGGAGGCCACTGAGGTAGTTGTGATGCCATGGCCCAACAAGAGGCAGCACCCAGGCTCTGTCAATCCACAAGTCCCAGTTATTGGTCTATAGCACACGCAGTGCTGTAAGTGGTTATAAGTTAGTTTTCTTTCTAGTACTTACTTTTAAGTGTTTAACATCTATTTAATGGTTTAATGTCTAATTGTTTAGTTGGTTTTCAGGGCATTGTATGAGACGTTGGTACTTGTAAAGACTGGAAAACAACCCCCAGATAGAAAACTACTCCCATGAAGACTTGTTTTACAAAGGATGAAGGAACTATGGGGAAAACTCCTTAACATCTTCCTATTCCAAGTATGTTTCAGAAGGAAAGTTCTGAAAAGAAAAAGAGTCTGTATGATAAGTGTGGTGGTTTGAAAGAAAATGGTCCCCAAAGGGAGTGGCATTATTAGGAGGTGTGGAGGAAATGTGTCACTGTGGGGGTGAGCTTTGAGGTCTCTTTTGCTAAATCTTCCTGTTGCCTGCAAGATGGAGCACTCTCAGCTCCAGCATCGTGTCTGCCTGCACGCTGCCATGCTCCCTGTCGTGATGATAATGAACTAAACCTTTAAAACTGTAAGTGAGCAACCCCACAAAAATCTTTTCTTCATAAGAGTTGCTGCGGTCATGGTGTTTCCAACACAAAGTTAACAGAAAAAAGAACAGGGACTTTGATCTTTTTCTTTGTCTTTTTTAAACAGCACTAACAGGATTGGGTTAGTCCTCTGACCAAGGTCAATGAAATGAGAAGGCCAGAGGACTGCCTTGCTGGCATCATTCTCACGTTACTGATGAGAATCTCAAGTTGCCTCATCATGACTGCATGTGCTATGTGCCACATACATGGCACTGACATGGTATTCTTCTATGCAGTTGGGTTTTAAAAGTTAGAAATTCATCACTGCTACACAGTGCCAAGTCTCTCGTAGGTGACCCACATACAAAGCAGACTTGGATATGAAGAAACTTACTGCCTGCGAAGAGGCCCCCTTTGTCACACGAAGGCAGTTCAGTACACAGGCAGCTAGATGCATACCTACAAATGGAGATCTGGAAGACTAGAGAGCCTAGCTTGGTTAGCAGGAAATGAGTCAAGGCCCTCAGTACTTTTCAAAGGGTTACTGTGCAACTTAAGAGCCCAGGTCCGCTTAGTTGTTGACAGTGCTCTTTCTGGGAAGCACTTCCCACTGGGTGGTTTCTAAAATCTCACACTGGAGTCACTGCTTGCCCTTTTCCCCTACCTGGCTGCTCAGCCTGGCTGCCTTCTTGGCCATCTCAATGTCTGGGCGGCCAAGCATACTTAACCCGTGGCTGCCTTCCTTGCGGTGCTTGGCTCTGTACTCCACCTGTATGAGAGAGAACCGAAATGGGCAGTGTGGTCTTGGTGGCGCGCACCCTGTTCTTCTTTTTCACAGTAGCCATTGGGTGCCAGGGACATTTTCAGGGTACCCTTACCTCACTGGCTTGTTTGGCTGCCTGAGTGGCCTTCTTGATGTCTGGCCGGTCAGCAACTGTGGTGTAATGCAGATTCTCTTTGGCATCTTTTTTATAAGCAACCTTTATTTGGGGGAAGGAAATGTTTATTTGAGGTACACAGAATTCTGAAACGTCCTCATTCACTACAAAATCTTTTGTGTTAAGTAAAAGCAAGCTAGTTTGCACCAATGTGCTTCTAAACCCATTGGCTAGAGAAATCACTAGAGCAGGAACGCTCACTCATTTGGGGTCCACAGGCTCAAGACAGCCACTGGGATGCCGAGGGGGAACTTACGTTGCTCTGCTTCTTGGCCACTTCCATGGCGTGCTTCACCTCTGGAGGCTCTTGCAAGATGGAGTACTTGGACTTCCCTTTCTCTTTGACAAACTTCTTTTTGTAATTTGTCTAAACAGCATCAGAATTACTCACATGAGAGGAGGAAGGTGAGAAAGAGATTTGCTTAAAGACTCTGAGAAGATCTCTGGGAAAATCCATGGCTCCCCACCAGGGTGCCAGTTAGAACTTTGATCTCTGGGTCATAATCTACTTCCTCCCCACCCTTTCTTTATTTGAACCAACACCAGAAATACCAGGCAAGTTTAGAGAACTGAATTCAGGCATATCAAATGCTTACTCCTGATTCTTACCTTTAAAATAAATGAGTCATAGTCTCTAAGAGCAGGATGCAGTGTGCAGAGATTACTGCGCTGCACAAGGTTATTTTAGCTCTCACACTGCACAGTAGTTTAATGGTAGCAGAAGTCTTCTTGACTGGCCCCGCTCCCTCCCATTATCAACACTAGTTATGCCTTCTACTGCTGGATGTGCTATGAAGCAGAACCTACGTCTGCCACGATAGGAATACCAATACAGTTTTAAAAACTAGAGTTTAGGATTCGTATACAAGTAAGTACTCAGGTTAAGGGTGCTGAGACATAAAAGAAAGCATTGGTAAGCAAGGAGGTGGCAGTCTTTGACATGATTCAAAGCTGCCATCTAGAGCTCTGTGGCTGGCCACTTACATCACTGACATGCTTGGTCACGGCCTTGACGTGAACTGTGTCCCTGGTCTCCGGCAGTGTGGTGTATGAACCCTGGGCCAGGTGCTTCTTCACATGGTCCTTGTACTTGTTCTGGGGGAATCCACAAAGAGTGTGTTAAGGACTCTGCTTGGGGCCTCAGCCTGTGCTGGAAGCGAGGCATATGGGTTGTGGGTGGGTTACCTCAGACACCAGATTGCTGACAGTCTTTGCCAGGAGGATCTGTGGGGTGTCAGGTACAGCATGACATGTTCCTCTTTCCTTAACATGTTTCTCTTTGTATTTCAGCTGTAGGAGTAGAAGGGGGTAGACATTTCTTACTTTCTTTGAGTATCCTGCACACTTTTAATTGGCCCCCAAATCCCTCAACAATATCAGAGGATAACACCAAGGCGCACAATAAAGAATTTGATGCTCATTCAAAATTTTTTTTTCCCCTGACAACTTTCAAGTTGAGGTTTTAATAAAGATGACATCTCACAGCAAACCTTTGCCTTTAGTTCAAAGCATTCTCAAATATGCCACCAGGGCTGGGCACACGATATTTCTTCCTTTACAGATGTGGGAAGTATGCGGTAGAAAGAAAAAGATCCCACAGAAAAGAGACTAAAGGTCTGGGAGAGAATTGAGCCACACCTTCCGAATCCTAGTCTGTGCTGTGTGAACTGCCGGCTGCGGTGTAAGCCAAGAACAAGTCTGGGATCACCAGAACTTTTACAGATGGTGCCCAGCTCATCACTGATGGCACTGAGGGCAGAACAATGTGTCAGGACCACAGCCAAGCTCCTACAGAGAGAACTTCTGTCCTGTCCTGGATGTTTCTGGGGGCTGTTGCTGCAAGAGATGGCCTCAAGACAGGGCAGACACTGTAGAAGGCTGGATACTTACATCACTTTCTATTAAGGAGTTCCTGAGGGCCAGCACCATGTCCTTATCGTCAGTGACAGACAGCTTGCAGCCCTTGAGAAACTCTCGGTCCAGCTTATATTCGTACTGTGATAGAAGAAAGCAGAGGATTAAACCAGAGAGAAGTCTTTGAAGAAGTCTTTCCTAGAGTAAAGGGAGGGGATTCCTGGCCATTCACCTGATCCCTTCCAGCCCAGAGATCAGAACCAGGACCAGGATTCAGCTCTCCCAGCCAACCCCCCTCTAGCTTCAGGTCTCTGAGTCCACAGTGCCTGTGCCCAGTTGTCAAGAACAGGCTCAACGGCCGGGTTGGTTTCGTGAACTTGCTTCTCCCGTCAAACTTTCTTCGACTTGGACCTCATGCCATACCCGCTGGGGTTAGTGCCCTGGCAGTGCATATTACAAACAACCACAGGCTGCCTCCGTTCTTACGTCACTCTGCTGTAGCGATGACTTGGCAGCCTGGATGAAGTCAGGCCGGTCAGGCGTCCACTTCCAGTAGGCTTTGTTGGCTTCGTATTGCTTCTTATAGTCCAGCTGTTTTGAATGTGACAGAGAGACAGTACTCAGGCTCCATTTATGAATGCATGCAATACACAGGGAGACTCCTGTGGCTGGACACTCCACCAATCATATCTCGTGAAACTGTGCTCGATGCAGCTCGTCAGCCACTCAGGGCATCCATCGACACCCTTTGCCCCCAAATCAGTGCTAAAGCTTTGAAATGCTTCCGCGTGAAATGATTCTACAATCTTCCTTAACTGCCAGTCTTCCCTCATCACCTGCAGAGTCAAGTGCTGGTTAACTTGTAAGTAAATTACAGGTATTTCTGTAAAGGTGGCTGGAATCTTACAGAGACTACATACAACCACCACCCAGATTCCACGGGGTCCATTTACTCCATTTCCTTCCCGCATCTATTTCCCTGTTTATTGCCGACTAACTCCTTGTGGTAGTTTGAAAGAAAATGACCCCCAGATAGAATGGCACTATGAGGAGGTGTGGCCTTGTTGGAGTAGGTACGGTCTTGTTGGAGGAAGTATGTCACTGTAGAGGCAGGCTTTGATGTCTCATATATGCTTAAACTGTGCCCAGTGAGACAGTTCACTTCCTGTTGCTTTTGGATCAATATGTAAGGAATTTCAGCTCCAGTAGCACCACGTCTGCCTGCATGCTGCCTTGCTTCCGGCCATGACAATAATGGACTAAACCTCTGGAACTGTAAGTGAACCCCAATCAAATGTTTTTATTTGTAAGACTTGCTGTGGTCATGGCGTCTCTTCATAGCAATAGAAACCCTAACTAAGACACCTGCTAGCTCCTATGGCACCTTAGTTTGCTGGCCCCAATAAATGGCTGCTACTGGAATGAATGAGAAGCAGATGGGTTACTACTAATGTCTCATGACACGAATGTTATATATTTTTAAAAGTTGGTGCCCATCTAATTCATGGAGTTGTTTCTGTGGTTGAGACTTTAGGATGTTTAAGCTAAAGACACACATCAATGCAGGGTAGCTCTAAACAAGCGGAGGGTCTAGACAGTGACCTGATGGTAGCTAGTAACTTCATTTTCTCCTTCAGAAGGAGATGCTAGAGCTTAGGGAGAACATGGGGCAAAGAATGAAAGAGACTGAAGCCCTTTCCAAAGTCGCAAAGGCTAAGGAGATGTAACGTGTGACTAAGTCAGGCCGCCCTTGCCCTTCTTCATGCTCCTTCATTAGGGGCAGAAGGGGTGTTTGGTTTTTAACATCACTCAGTACTCATTTTCCTGGAGATGAGCTTTTCATCTGGACAGGCAGAGCTTTGTCTCACGAAGAGACGCGAAAGGACCCATGCTTGCTAAAGTGGATAAATCCCTACTGCGCTTGCCATGAAGCAAACGGCAAACCACAGCCAAAACTCACGCTGAGGTTTTCCTGCCCTGTGATGACAGGAGGAGAGGAGACCTTCAGCAGGCTGTGTGGTCATGAGGGCAGAGCCTCGAGGAGCATTGGCGCTCATGGCGCAGGAGGGCGTTAGTTATCTCTCAGCCTTTTCCCTTGCTCTCCTGCCCTTCTGCTTTCTGCTGTGGGAGAACGCAGCGAGAGGAGCCACACCAGACACACCGTGTTTTTGACCTCCCTGTCTCTAGAGCGTCAACCAATTTCTGTAAGTTACCTAGTCACAGGTATTTTAGTACAGCAGCAAAAGGAGACTAAGGTTGGCTGGGGGGAACATCTTGGCACTTACATTGGTGTTGACTTTGTAGGCATCTTTGGCTGCTTTGATATGAACAGCATCTGGCTTGATGGTGCAGTTAGATTTATTTCTTTGGTAAACTTCCTTATATTTCAGCTATGGGAGGAAACAGTGACATGTTAAATTTTTTTCCCCTAGGAAGGAAGTTAGTTAAACATTTTAAAAATGAAGAAAGTAAAACTGTAATGTTAGCACATGATGTCTCCTGTGGGAGTATTTAGTCAAACCCTGCTGTAGAGAGGAGATGGAGCTGCGAAGAGACGGGCCCTTCTTCCTCAGATACATCAGGACACTGCAAGTGTGGTCAACAGTGTGGCCACAGGGTTAACACCCGCAGGCGTGGTCCGAACAGTGAGCTGGTGCTACCCACTTCCACTTTACCTTCCTGCGTCAGGGAAGCCTGGTGCAGACGCTCTGAAAACCCACCCTCAAGGAGGCATTGAGGCCTGCCTTCCTCCTGTACTCCACGGTTCTTCCAGCTCTCTGCTCACAGCATAGCCCTTTATCTGCCTAGCTTTCTATTTAGCTGAAGCTCTTCAAAGTGAAGTTGTTTTTCCTATCCAGGGACTGGCACATAAAAGTTCAAGGGGTGAAATGGACTGAAAGGTGCTCTCCTCACAGCTGTGGGTCCACAGCTGTACTTCGTGAGTGCTGGTAACTGGACTGAATGGGAGAGGCCGGATAGCCATTCCTCTGTCTTGAGTCTGGGACTTCTAGCTTCTCTATTTTTGTTTTCCCTAAATTCCATGGCCCTAGGATGCAGTCTGGTCATTTCCACTAGTTGTTGGGGAAGGATCCCAGGTGCACCATGACTAAGGTAGGGTGAACTTCTCAAAGGC
Organism: Bramus lutescens; assembly: GCA_001685075.1. Lineage (NCBI taxonomy): Eukaryota > Metazoa > Chordata > Mammalia > Rodentia > Cricetidae > Bramus > Bramus lutescens. The sequence goes on from LOEQ01001537.1 coordinate 169,928, forward strand.
AAGGAACCATAGTAGGGATTACTATATTTATGACAAGAACCATTGCATTCTGGGCTTGACCACAGACCTACTGCATTAATACATACTCAAGGAGGAAATCCTAGGAATTAGTACTTTTCATCAGTACCTAACCCCAGGATATTCTAACATGCATTTGAGGAAATAGATATAGCTACGCCTCAATTTTCTGCAGGGAGCAAGCTGCTCCCATATGGGCTCAACCTGACAGATACTTATGATCATTTATGTTTCTAACATCCAAACTTATTTTAACAGATTTTGCATTGCAAAGATGCTCTTTACAGATTTCCACCTTCTCAACCAAAGTACTGAATAATCAAGTGTTTTTTTGTGGTGACCCATAGTCAACAGTATAGCGTATTTATGCAATCATGAGCACAGTAATAATCAAGTTTTTAGGATGGAGATTAGGCACAGTATAGTTGCCTCAACTCAGATAAATATATAAACATATACATATGCATATATACACGCACACATATATACATATATGTATATGTATACACTGTGTATTTATTTATGCATGCGTGTGTGCACCCAGAAGTGTACATAACCACAGAGTTATTTAAAACATTGAATCTATGATGTAGGAGGGTCATCTGTCTATGTGTTACTTTCATTGGTTAATAA
>LOEQ01001537.1:170733-232457 GCA_001685075.1 Bramus lutescens
GCGGGAGCTGGGCTGGACGAAAAGCAGGGCCCGCTCCCCTTATTACTACAAATCTATGTGAGGCATGTTGGTTCATGCCATTTGGGAGGCTGAGACAGGGGAATCAGTGTGAGCTCCAGGCCAGTTAGAGCTACAGAAAATTAAATATTTTTAAAATAATAAATAGTGAATTTTTTTTTCAGTGAAAATGATTGCAGTTTTCAACTACAAAATCAAGCAAATATCTAGTTTTGGTTTGGTTTATTTTTGAAACAGATCTTGCTATGTAGCTCTATCTGGCTTTAAACTAGCAATCCTCCTGTCCAGCTTCCTAAATGCTAGGTTATAGACATTAATTGCTGTGCCGATCAAAAGCCAACTATTTGAAAATTTATGGATAGGAATTCTTGTGAAATTCAGAGTGTGAGAATACGAGTTCGTTTTCTCAGGGAAGATAAGGTGGAGAGAGTGTTTTTGGCACGTGTGACATGCTGCGCCTTTATTAACAATGGCCTCAGGGAGACCGCTTTCCCATGCTGGCCTGCAGTGTGGCTCTGCTGTTCTCTCATCCAGAGCTGGTGACCATTTCTTTAGCACTTGCCGTAGTTTGAATCTGGAATGTTCCTAGAGTCTCTTATGCTAACGTCTTGGTCCCCAGCTGCAGGTTTTGCTAGGAGGAGGTAGAAGATGGCCTCATCTCCCACAGCTTCTTCTACCTCCCAACAGCACTGCCTGCTGGTCCTCCGAGGGGAGCCTGAGACCCCAGCTCCTTTCTCTTCTTTTGTATCTCAAGCATGAAGAGGTCAGTAATTTTACTCTGCTGTGCACCTCTGCCATGTGGTGCAGCCACATCCAGGCTCAAGCAACAGGGCCAGCCAATCACAGAGTGGAAATGACCAACTATGGGTCAAAATAAAACGTTCTTTTTCTATGAAAATTTATCTTAGTGACAGCAAGTGAACACATCTCTTGATTGTGTATGAAAAACAGTGGGAATGATGTCTGAGTTCTAGGTTTAGCTCTTGACTGACTTTGAAGTTTTGGTTCTCTGGCTCCTGGAGCCCAGGCATTACACTGCTAACATCTAAGCCATGTGGAGAAGATGCCCAGAAGGACCCTCATTTATATAGAAGCCAAATGACCATCAGCTGTCAGTTGTGAGTGTGGCTCTTTGTGGATTCAGCTTCGCATGTCTGTGCTTATCTTGATCCTAACTGCCATGATCACCCAAATCGGTTTCTCCTTCACTGTTTCCCAGCAAATCAGTGTAGTCGGTGCCAGGGAAGTGTCAAGTTTGTTGCTTTTGAGGCAGGGTCTCACTATATAGTTCTGGCTGGTGTAGAACTCACGGAGACTCAGGAGTGCTGGGATTAAAGACAGGTGCCACCATGCCCAGCTGACGTTATCTCAAGATGAGTAGGGACGTTCCTGGTTCTGGTGTGGTTGCCTTTGACCTTTGACATGACCAATATACACATCTCTTCCTCTGAGGCGAACTGTATGGATCTGCTTTGTCTTGCTGCCCTGGGCTAACTAAGCTCCGTCAGTAAGTCCCTTCCAACTGCACTCTGTACCTCTGGATCTGCCTCTCCTTCTCCTTCACACTGACGTGGTTCTCACACACTGTGCCGGGGTCCTGGAAGATTTGCCTTGAATTTCTGGCCCAGCTGTGGCCCAGATGTCTGCCTACAGCATTTGGAACAGACCTATTTTGCTGTGTCTAGCCAACTCAGAATCGTAAGGAAAATGGAGGATTATTATTTCAGGCTATTAGGCTGCCAAGTGATTTTTCCCCAGACAGAGGTCACTACCTGGGGTTTACACCATCGTACTGAAAGCCCAAGACAGAGGGACTAACAAAGGCTACTCACATCACTGACTTCATCCTTCACTTTGCGGACATGCAGTAGCATGGGTGTGTCATGGATGGTGGTGTAGCCTCTGGGTCTGGCCTTGTTGTATTCCAGTTTATAAAGTATCTGCAGCAGATCAAAAGGCAGGAAGGTACAAAATTACGTTTCTCCATTTATAATTTAAAATACAAATGGAAAGTGAATAGGAGGGAAAGGCAAGTCTATAAACCCAATAGGCGTTCGTAGCCATCTGCAGGGGCCTGATGCTCCACTGGCAGGCTTGCCAATTTGAATGGCAAGTCTCCCGTGTGAAAGAAGACAGAGCTCCGTGTGCGGCAGGCATGCAGCCCCCTTGCCTCTCTCCCCCTGCATCTCAGATGCATGACAGTCTACAATGGCCCCCAGCTGAGCAAATGCTCCTGGACCTGAGAACGCAGGCTCTTGGCTTCTGTACTTACATCGCTGATTTGCTTGTTGACTTTGGTGGTACGCAGGTGCTCCGGAGTGTCCACAACTGAGGTGAACTTGTCCTTCATCTTCTCGTACTTCCTCCTGTAGTTGATCTACATCGTGGAAGAAAGGATATGTTACTTTCAAGAATGAAGGTCTTGAAATCTTAGGAAACACCAGAGTGGGTGCTGGCATCCTAGTGGCTTCTGTTTTAAATCCTAACTGGAGGTGTTTAATTGCATTTGATAGCAGTAGTGTAGTAGAGTGGACAGATAGTTTTCAATATGTTTCATACACATGGAAGTGAACAGGCTCTCAGAGGTTAGGAGACCGAGCCAAAGGCATGTGTAGAGTAAATCTCAGAGGAGGACTAGAACCTTCTCTGTTCTGACAAGTACAATTTCTCTCTAACATTCTATATAACATTGGTGTTTTTCTATGCTCAAGTGAAATATATGCTCGTTAAAATGAGTGTATATGATTTTTAATGTATTTTATTTATTTATTTTTTCTTCTCTCATAAAATACATCTTGACCACAGCCTCCTCTCCTTCTCCTCTCCCATCCCCCCATTTCCCCTCTCCCCCTGATCCAAAATGCATTTATTTTTGTAATTTCTAAGCCACAGTTTTTTGTTTGTTTTTTCATGCGCGCAAGCTGTTTTAAGCAGGACAGACACGGAGAACGAAGAACTTCCATGCACACAGTTTTGATGTTCCTATCAAGGCCAAGGATGTTTATGGTGAGAATATGTTCTCTTTTCCTAATATGTTGATTTGACCAGCAAACGAAAACGACAGAGCACACTGATGATACAAAAGATCGGCTAAAGCCTTTTCGGTTTGGGCCAAGGGACTGGCATTTCCTTAATGTTCTTACTGGTAATCAACAATCACCACACTTCCTTTCCAGCCTCTGAGGGAAAGGTGGCAGCATGCTCAGCAGACCTTGCTGGGTGGCAATACTATCAGCACGAATATGGACAAGGTCCAGAGGCAGCGTGGCTAGCCTCGGCTCTCTGAAACAGTGCAGCCGCAGTGAGACCTGAGCAACGTTAATTAGAAGAAAACATTAAATATCCAGACCTTTAAACGCTATTAATCTACCAAACACCTCAGTTTCTAAGGAATCTGGCTCTTGAAGCATACATAAAAAAATTTAAGGCAATATTGTACCAATTTGAAAAAAAAATGTGTGAAGGAGACTCAGCTGATCTTGGAGGGTTTCTAAGCATTGGGTGTGCAGACAGATGATGGCTGCCCAGGACCCGGGCCATGGTCAGATTTCATTCCTAAGGAATGAATATTCATATGATTTCCCTTGAGAAAGCAGCATGGGCAGGGGTTGGGAGAGGAAGCCAATGAAAGCATAAAAGGGAATGCATGGAAGGTCTACACTCGCCTCTTCCCACCGTGTTGGACGTTACCTGGCTCCACATGTATGTATTGTAGAGAGCAGTCAACATATCTGGGCGCAGAATTTCATTACATCCTTGTTTCAGAAGCATCTTGGCACTAGATTTGTATTTTCTCTGTCCATGCAAAGAGCAGTGAAGCACAAAAGAGACTTATCAAGACAGAAGGAACATGGCTCTATATCCCAGTCACCTCTGAGTGAAGAGATGTAGGCTTAGCATGCTTTGTGCGCTCACAGAGCTGTGCGGTGAAGACCCCCATGGGCGAGGCAAGGAGAACGGCTGAAATCTTTACTCTTGCCCATCCACAGTCCTTGCCAATGGGGAGGACAAAGGCAGCAACGTGTATGTTACCACCCAGACTGCCTTACGGGGATGACATCATCGCAACAGTAAAAGATAGCAGGGATTTCTCTTTGTTTTTTACAATTCAATCTGCAGTTTACAGTCGCGGTTTCCAAACAGGCTCCGCAGGGGAGGGGCCCCAGCTTCTCTTCTCATCTTCACCACAGCGCAAATGAGGACACAGAGCATTGACTGGCACACTCAAACAGCGCCTAGGCTCTTTGGGTGGCTAGACAGATGTTTTGAAACAGAACAGTCCAATATCATAGGCAGAACCTATGACATCCTTGCAGCAGACAGGACGACACTTTGTGAGAATTTGGAGCGCGGTCCTGTTTGGGCCGCGCAGCCAGCCTCGTCACAGTACCTGGCTGATCTGGTCGCCTGCGGTCTTAGCCAGCAGATGTCTAGGCTCATCGACTACCAGGTGGTATTTATCTTTCCGCTGTTCATAGTCAGCTCTGTATTTTTTCTGCTCGAACATCATATTAAATTATAGCAAGAATATGGCATCAAGGGTACACAGTAATATCTTAGTCTAAACACTCCAGTGAGGGAGAAACCTGTCATTTTCAGTGGAGCCCCTACATCTCTCAGGACAATGTTTACTGTTCATATAGGAAGCAGAAAAGACAGATGAAGACAAATAGGCTGGAGCCTAGGAGACAGCAACCTCTGAAACAAACTGGGGTACCTCATGCCCAAAGGTTTTCACCTTTTCAAATGACACGTTATTAATGTCTGGCATCTTCCATTGTATTTAAAACGAGATGCTGGTAATCTATGAGCTTAACAAATAAGGCAGAAAGAATCCAAAAGTGTAATTAATGCTCTACAAAAATATCACTCACTCTACTAACCCAAAGGTATAACTAAGTAGGAATACCCAAGCAGAGCTGCTATCATTGTGTACTGCCAATTTACTCGATGATTTTAGAGGACACCTGGGAACTCTTTATGGAACAGGAAAAACAAAATACATCAAGACTGCCCTAGGAAGCTACTTATGGTACCTTTTCAGAGTTTTCCAGCCTGGAAATGTGTTGAAATGAAAAAAAAAATTAAACAAAAGAGTTGAAATCGACAAAGGTCATCATGTAAATGTAACACTGGCTACAATCTCATTACGAGGTCTTGTACTAACTTTCTAACATGTCCGAACTTATGCAAATCTACAAATTATCTGAAAGCATAAAATTATAATTTTAGCTATGGAAACATCTAAACATTATAAAATTCCCCAAATAGAACTCACAGTTTTCTTATTTTAACTTGTTTGAATTATATTCAGATTACATCACTGCAAAAATGGCTATAGGGAAGACTGAGTTGATTATAAAGGGGAGGGGTGTAGATTGGGCTACTGTGCATTTGATTCTGTGGGAGTAACAGAATATATCTGAATGCATGGTTCACACAACTACCCCACTCCGAAGGTCAGGGGGTCTAACCACTTCCCTTGGGGTGCCTCTGCGGGACTACTGGATCAACCTTGAACTTCTAGGTCTCCCGGCTCTAACAGTTTAAAAGCTGACAGTACACAAAATCCTTCCTCCTTTCTCTGACACCATGGGACTGTGCTGAAGAGGTGAAGGGAGGGGTAGGCCTAGTCAAGGTTTTGGCAGAGCCTACCAAATAGTGACATTCTACCGTCTTTCCAAGTCCTTCTATGGAACGAACATTTAGAACAGATTTCCTGTCGTGCTACGTATTAGATTTTTAACTAAGTAGCCCTACAGATTTCTCAAGAGAACTGAATAGGCTTATTAATCCACTTAGTAGTACGTACCTCATTCATCAACTGAGTTGCATATTTGAAATGCCTGTTAATTGGGCAATCAGCAACATACTTGAAATTTGACTTCGTTCTTTCAAATACTTCTTTATACTTATACTGGGAGACAAGAACATAATTGTTAGATTGAATATCCAGTCTTAAGGAGGAGTCATGATGTTTTTCTTACAATTATAATAATGCTTTCATAGAGTTAACAAATCTTTATTGAGTTTTTTCCCCTTACATCCTAAGGCAGTGAAAAGTAGAAAACAGTCCAAAATACACGGTATAAACCATCCATGAGAGCAGCAGATCTCAACCCTTTCAATGCTGTGACCCTTTCATACAGCTCCTCATGTTGTGGTGACCCCCACAGCCATAAAACTATTTTTGTTGTCACTTCATAACTGTGATTTTGCTACTGTTATGAATCACAATATAAATATCTAATATTTTCTGATGGTCTTAGGCAACCCCGGTGAAAGGGTCGTTGAACCCCAAAGGGGTCATCTCTTGCAGGCTGAGAATCACTGCGTTAGTTGGTTACTAAATACAAATTCAATGTTGAGTAAAGATCTAAAGCATTTCTTCTCTGTTTTGGTATATTATGATGATTTTACTTTAATGTATTTTGATGTACCATGTGAATGCAGTTTTTAGTTCATTAGTTAGACTATAGTTTTCTAGCAACTAATCTGATAATTAAATATTATAGAGCAGGGGTGAGTGATGGCCTAGCTACCCCACAACCTGTTTTTAAACAATTCTATAAATTATGAATGGTTTTACAATTTTAGATAATTATGACAGAGAAAATAGGTGCTATTATAAATGTGACCCACCAAGTCAACTGTGAAATATATACTGTCTGGCATGTATCAGAAGTTGGCTGATTCTTATTTTATATTAAAAGCAAATTCAACTGCTTTATTTTGTAAATAGGAAAATTAGGCCCTAAAAAAACTTGATTTACAGCTTGTATCACATATTTTGTAGATTAAAATAACCACATTTGATATTTGCTGCTGTATTCTGCTTTAGCTAGGTGAATCATCCACATAGATTAATAAGAGGGAACTCAGGAATAGTCATGAGTGGCTGTACTAGATAGTTTTTTCATCAGATTCAAATAAGCTACAGTTAATGAGGTCAGCACTAAAGAAATCTCTAGCCAGGCATGATTGCACATGCCTTTAATCCTAGCAATTGGGGAGGCAGAGGCAACCAAAATTCTGTGAATTCAAGGCCAACCTAATCTACCCATAATGAGTTCTAGGTGAGCCTAGCTACAGAGTAAGACCCTGTCGAAAAACAAAACAAAACAAAATTGAAAATCTCTCAAGAGAGTAAAGAGTTCAGCATGGCGTTAGTTTCAGGATTTAGAAGGCAGGACAGGGATGAAGCTACAAAGGCTGTTTTCCCTCTGTGGACTGGGTTTGTATTTAATGAATGAAGCATTCTCCTTGAGAATAAAGGTATACCTTGCTGTAGAGAGTCTTGTTCCGTTCAGCTAGAGTCAGGTCAGGGGTGTCATGGGCATAGCAGCCAATGCCTCTGAGCCAGGTCAGATCTTCTTTATATTTTACCTGAGAGAGGAGGAATATCAAGGAGTTACAACAATTAATCTCTTAGCAGCCATCCAAGAGAACAAGTCAGAAACTCTGATTCCCAAAGTATGCTAAATAATGAAGATGTAAAATAGCCTTATTATTTAAATATATTTCTAGAATTACTAATTTTTTCTTATGATTTGTTTGATAATATTTAGAAATTTTCATTTTTACTATTAATCAAAATCAACTTTAACCAGTATACTTTTGTACAGAGAATATCATTGGCTTGCCAGCTATACTGTCATGTAGAGAGGTGAAACCTCTTTCTAAATGAACGTTGCTTTCTGTCACAATCTTTTCAAAGGATCCAAGATAGGCATGAACTATATTGTTTTGACTCATAGAGGAAAACTGAAGGTGACAAATTCGAATATAATTTTTCCTCTCCCAGGCTCAGGTTTACTCACTTAGTAACTGAACTTTATGACTTGAATAACCATGTACAAGATCTAAACTCTATGGAAGCGGGGCCTGGTGGATGGCTCAGCAGGTAAAGGTGCATGCCACAAAGTTTGATCTTCAGAACTCTAATGGCAGAGTGATAGACTCAACTCCCATGAGTTGTTCTCTGACTGTCACGTGATTCATCATAGCTCATGTACCGTGGCACCTGACACCTCCTCCCCACCCCTGTAAAAAACGTAATTGTAACCCAGACAAGCGTTTCACCAGCTTTCATGTGGTGGTTGACTTCATGGCTCACATGGGAATATGGATTCCTACGGGAAAACTGAAGGTGACACTCACATCGCTGATGGCATCCGTGACTGCCCGGTGGTGGAAGTGTTCAGGTCGGTCGGGGATGGAACTCCAGATTCCCAGCTGGCTCATGTAGTTCTCCTTGTATTTCACCTGTTGTAAAAATGTAAAGACAGACATAAAGTCAACTCAACGTTAATGTAAAGCACATCTCTCTAGAGTTTTAGAAAAATGAGATTGCACTAAGAAAAAACAAAACAAACAAACAAACAAAAAACCCAAAAACAGTGGTAGGTTTCAGTGCCCCTCTGAAGTAGTCCTATCCAGGGACATACTTTACTGATGTCATCTGTGACTTTGCGATGGTACACAATGTCCAGGGCATCCTTCACGGTGTGATATTTCCCTTTAGTCTTTTGAAATGTCTCTTTGTAGCGAAGCTGTTAGGAGAGAATACAACACCAATCATGAAGAATAACTACCACGTTAAATAATTCAGTTCTGCTAAGCTCCAACTCTCTCGAGTTTCTCTTTTAAATTTTCCTCACGAATAGATTTAGGGAAAAGTTTGAAAGGTTATCCCAGATGTTAGAAGAGAAAAAGACATGAAGGAAAACTTCATAATCCGGCTCACTGAAGGTGACAAATGCCTGAGAGTCATTAGTGATGGGGAAACTATGGGGGGCATGTTAGAATTCTCTGTATGTTTTCATTGTTTTTCTTTAAATCTAAGACTACTTAACATAAGAAAGAAATGGATGTAAGTGTTAATTCTATTTCAGGGAAAGATGAAAGCAATGAAGATCACAGCCTTGCTAATCCATACTGTGTACATGGATGGGGCAGAGATTTGACTCCCACCTCCTGCTGTTAAAATGGCTTTTGCACTAAGCAATCTTAACATTTCATTTGATCATGACTGCTGACTTTGTGAATGGCTGTTCTATTCATCTCATCTACCTAAGACCGCTTCTCTAGGCAGTCTGCTTCCCAACCAAGACATCTTTTTTCTTTGTTCTTTACATGGGTGATGTTAGAAAATTACTTGTGGGGTCAGCCATGGCTGACATATTAAAAATTGATACCAGCTACCACCCTTGTTGCGCTGGGTGATTTTAAAGATCAAGGTTCTTGGAATTGGTGCTGTTTTAAAGATAAAGGATTTGAAAACTGGCAGAGGGGAAGGTCTGGGGCACAGTCAGACTCTGGGATTGATTTCAGTGTGTGACTACCCCCGTGCAAAGAAAATTAAATTTGACACAAATTAATAGCGGGGGCAATGTTGGTCAGAGTGGCTCCAGCAGTGCACTCCCAGTACTTGGGAGGGACCGCTGTGAGTTTGAAGCTAACTCGGGCTACACAGTGAATGATAGGCCACCTTCAGCTACAACGCAGAAGTCCATCTCAAGAAAACAAAACAAAATGGGGAAAATTCAGCAGTAACCTTGAATGATAAAGACAGTTCCACAAGACTGGAACTGTCCGGAAGGACAGTTAGAGGAGAATCTATGGCTTTCTCATCTTGCATTTTAAGTGCTAACTTGAAATGTCTCTTTCCTACTAATTCCTTTGTGTGGCCATGAAATCTAGAGCTATATTGTGGACACGTGGTCCTAACTGAGGCTTTCGACTGGGTGTTAAGTCTCAAGGTGTCCATCCCATGAAGGGTTGCGGCAATAGATACAGCAAATCTGCAGTTGAGTTCTGAGTCACAAAGCCAGGAGGCGCTGGGCACCTCATCAAGTGGACTAATAATTCCCGTCTTCAAAAACAGATAAACTTGTTGCTAGTGAAAGGCAGACATGTCGCTGAACAGGTGATGGGGACAATAAAAGTCCACCCTCTGATTCTAGCTGCTGTGGTCGCGTATCCTGGCACCCACACACTATATTAGTCAATTAAGAGACAGATGAGAGCATTTCCCAAGCGTTGATAAAGTAATGTAATAGACACATTGTTCATTTTTTTGTTTACATTCTTATGTCATTATCACGTTTCTCATTTTCTCATTCTATTTCACACACAAGAAAAATTAGGTAAATTATATGGACTTGAAGAGCAGGCAACTAAATTGAATGTATGTTTGCCTGCATCCAAGACCATGATTTTATGTCTAAGTAAATCAGCTACCAGGTTTCTCTAGGATGCTACCCAAAAATTACAAGGAGGGGTCATATTGTTGCCTCAGAGATAACTAATAGCTTGTAGCATCTCAACACAGTTCTTAGCTACTTTGCTAGATGGGTACTGTGCGAGTATGTGTTCTTTCCTGATTCACATTATGGGCAATGACTTTCAGCTATGGCTGTGATTGAACAGTTTGCGCTGCTGGATAACCGCAGCTCTCCCTGTTGCAGCAGGAGAAAGAAGGAAGAGATGCTCACATCACTGGCGTTCCAGTAGGCTCTCTTGGCTCTGATGAGGATTGGCGTGTCTGCAACTGGTGTATACTTGTCCTTCATCTTTTCATACTGAATCTTGTACTTGTTCTAAGACACAAAAATAGCAGAGAAAGACAAACAAGTTCAAATCTTATTACAATTATCATGGTGTATTTGCATGTCTGTGTGTTTGGGGCATATGCATGGAAGTCTGAGGGTAACTCTGGAGTTGGTTCTCCTTCTCATTTTCTGTGGGTTCTGGACACTGAACTCAGGTTATCAGGCTTGTACTGCAAGCACTTTCCTGGCAGAACCATGGCACAAGCCCCAGTTTGTGTTTTAATTCTCCCCAATTTACACCCAAGTCACAGATCTAAGGGAAAGGCACAGAGTATCTCATTCTTAGAGTACAACTTCTGCGTTTGGGTGATGCCGAGCCCACTTTGTAGTGATAAAATTCTCATCAGAAATAGCAGATGAAGGCTTTGGAAGTATTTCTTAGCAAACAGGTACACTGGTGTAGAATCCCCATCTTACCTCACTGACCAAGTCCTTCACGTCTTTAGCATGTTGCAAGGCTGTGGTCTTGTTTCCAGCATGGTGATGGGGTCTCTCTTTAGTAGCCAACTCAACATAGAGATACTGGGTAACAAGAGAGCGGGCGGGGAGGAGTCAAAGATAAAATTTCACCTGTCCTCTTAATTTGAGTCTTTATTTGTGTGTGTGTGTGTTTGGTCGCTCAAGGTTGTTGTTGGTGTATGAGTTTGTGAATTTGTTTTTCTGTATGTATCACTTGAAAACACACACCCACAAACCAGTTGTCTAACAGTCCTTTTGCTGGGTATGGTCCAGTGTAAATCCATGTGATAAAGAATGCTAAGAGAAGACTGGGCGGATTCTGAAAGATCCTTCAGCATCCTTTCTCCCTAGTGTTGCCTGCATGTGTGACACAGAGTTTCGTTTGTCTGTAGATAACAGACATATCCTTGAAGTGATCAAACAATCATTTTTTTACTCCTGAGAGTCCGGAACCACTCATCTGAGGACAAAATTAGACAGCTCTTAGCAAAGAAGACGTGGTATCCTTTGCCTGTAAAAACATCAGAATTCTGAAAGTCTTGAAGAAAACTGCAATGTTAGTGGGCACAGATTGCAGCAAGGACAACCAACTATGTCAGCTACCAGCCTAAGAAGGTCAAGCAGACATTACTGTCCCATGGCGGGCTATTCAACTTTCATTAATGGCAGGCGTTACCTGACTCTGAAGCTTCTGTCCTCGCTTGGCTCTTAGGAGGTCAGGAGTATCTGGGACTGAAGTGAAGACGGACTTCAGCTTCTTGCCTGTAGCTCTGTACACCAGCTGGATGCAAAACAAGCCATCATTGTCCCTGGATGCCCTGACTTGTGGGGAAGGCAGGCAACCTGCTACTACAACAGGCTACGTTTTTTCCTTCTAAACCAGTGACTCTCAACCTCCCTACTGCTTTGACCCTTTAATACAGTTCCTCATATTGTGGTGACTTCCTATCATAAAATTATTTTCATCACTACTTCATAACTGTAATTTTGCTACTGTTCTGAACTGTAACGTAAATATTTGCATTTTCTGATGGTCTTAGGAGACCCCTGTGAAAAGGTTGCTTGACTCCCAAGTTGAGAACCAGTGCTCTAAACTGATGGTTTATGATTATTTGCCTCTAGAAGCTTCTTTCCTTTGCCCCCATGGCATCAATACAGCAGATATTATCAAGCCTTTCAATAGCTGCCATTACCATTGCTATATTCTTCATATACTCAAGACAGAAACACTTGAATTAGCTTTAGTTTGCAGACAATCGTTCAGCACAAAGACTTTCTAAATTATAAAATCATGTCAAGTCTCTCATTTGCCTTAGTTGTAGAAAGACAAATATTAATTTCCATTTTACAAAAAGAGAAAATTAAACAAACAAATTGAGCCAATGTAAGGCCAACTGATTAACAGAGACATTGGGTCACTCTGCAGTCAAGGGAAGAAGGAACATCTTTTCCCGCCATCATTGAATACTGATCACCATAGACAGGAACTAAGAATCTTTTGAATAGCTCAGTCCAGCAGGTCCGTTTGCCTCTCGAGACAGAAGATGGACCCTTACCTCACTCAGATGGGTCTTCAATTCCTGCACTTTTCTGTACTCTGGGGTGTCAAGAACCACTTGGTACTTGTCTCGCATCTTCCTGGCGTTATCAGTGTACAGGTAATTTGACTTAGGAGAGGAAAGCCAGAAAGACAAACTGGTTAGTTATTGAAGGGACTGCAAGGCACATCTTTCAAATGACTGGCATAAGCAAACTGAGCAGGCTTTGACTGTGTCCTGGGATACTAAGAGTCTCAATGATGTCCACTCTATATCTCCTGGCCCCCACCTTCATCCTCCTAGGCAAGAACAAAAGCAATGACCATTTAACTAAGTTCATTACCTTTATAACAGGCATGTGTGGATCATCATAAGCAAATCATGACCTACTTAAGTGGGTTGATGGCAAATTTCTCCTCAAATATAGATGTAGGCTGAGATTTGTTCTGCCCTCCCCTCCCCCCACTGGAAGCTGCTAATGGGATGCATGATACATGTGTGGGGAAGCTGTATCCTGTGAAGGTGTGACCTCACCCAGAGTTTCCTTAGGTGCCGGGAGCGGACCATGTCAGGAGTGTCATACAGGAAGCAGCCAAGTCCCTTCAAGATCTGCAAGTCCTCTTTGTATTTAATCTGTGGGGCAAACATAGACAGCTGGTTGTGAGCCAATATAAATACACGACAAAACCACAGGACAGCCACACTTCTTTATCAGTGCACAGTAGCTCTCCCTGTCACAGGTTTGCTTTCTGTGGTTTTAGTTTTTCATTGTTAACTGTAATGAAAAAATATGAAATGAAATATTCCAGAAAAAGCATTTTTTTTCTGGATGGTAGTGGTGCATGCCTTTAATCCCAGCACTCGGGAGGCAGAGGCAGAAGGTTCTCTGTGAGTTTGAGGCCAGCCTGGTTAACAAGAGCTAGTTCCAGGACAGGCTCTAAAGCTGCAGAGAAACCCTGTCTCAAAAAACCAAACCAACCAACCAACCAAAAGCAGTTTTTATATTTTAAATATCTTTTATCTTAGTATATTGTTATGATTATTCTACTGTATCATTAGTTGTTAAGCTTAATTTCTTATGCCTAATTCACAAATTAAACTTTATCCAGAGTATGTATTTAATGACAATATAGTCATGGTTTGGTACTGTCCATGGTTTGATGCATCCATTGGGGGGTGCTCTATGGAAGGTATCCTCCTCCACCAATACAAGGGAACATTGTAATTTTCATTTTGACTCAACATGCATACCTTATAATATTACTTTGCTTGCATTCAGACCATAGTTGAATCTCTAACTCTGAGGTAAGGGGAGGACAATAATATTGTGCTATCACATTAAGGGGGGAAAATTCACAGATTTAAGGGGTTGGTCCACCAGGAAAAGGAGATCCCCAAGGAGTTCTTTTCCTAATGGCAACAGGAAGATGCTACGAGGGAGTGCCACCAGGACCAGGAGGAAAAAGAAAGCTAATATGACCTGGGATGCAGAGCACTTGAACAGTAGGAACTGGTGAAGACCTTACGCTGATAGAGAGTGGCAGTCACTGAATGAGCAAGCGTGGTGGCAGCCCTCTTCCTCCACTGGTTTTCTCTTGACTTTCCCTGTGGCTAGAGACCTGTAGGACTTCCCTAACAATTTCGCCTCCAAATTGTACATTTAGTTAAGGAACGAGCACTGGAAAAGGCTTTTAAGACACCACTGAGTGTCTCAAATGCGAAAAGCAAGGCTACTTTTTGGTAGGACTCCTTTAGAAGGAGCCTACAGGATGCTTACATCACTGGTGATGTCTCCCACGTAGCGACAGTGCAACACTTGAGGTGTGTATGGCAGTGAGATCATGTGGCCTTGCATCTTGAAGAAGTCTGATTTGTAGATCAACTAAAAAAATTGAACAGAAACTCACATTCTCTAATGGCCAGCATTCTCCCTGGGTGATGGTCTACCTGCTCCCCAGCATTCTCCCTGGGTGATGGCCTGCCTGCTCCCCAGCATTCTTCCTGGGTGATGGCCTGCCTGCTCCCCAGCATTCTCCCTGGGTGATGGTCTACCTGCTCCCCAACATTCTCCCTGGGTGATGGCCTGCCTGCTCCCCAACATTCTCCCTGGGTGATGGTCTACCTGCTCCCCAGCATTCTCCCTGGGTGATGGCCTGCCTGCTCCCCAGCATTCTTCCTGGGTGATGGCCTGCCTGCTCCCCAGCATTCTCCCTGGGTGATGGTCTACCTGCTCCCCAGCATTCTCCCTGAGTGATGGCCTCTCTGTCCCATCATTCTCACCTCACTGACAGCTTCCTGTGTCTTCTTGACTTGGCGGATCTCAGGTGTGTCTGGAGTTGTGTGTATCTTGTCTTTTAGTTTATGATACAATTCTCGATACAGTCTCTGCAGGGAAGGAGAAACCATTCTAGCTGTTTGGGGGCAGGAACACAGGGGCATTTACTGACTAAGAAACAATTGAATACTTTACACAAAGAACCAAGAGAAGAAACTCTGGGGACTATAAAATGATTTAAGGTTAGCATAAGAGAAAATGCTTATTTCATTTCGGTGAAGAATTCTGAGGGCAAAATGGTCTACATCCCATGACATGGTTGCTTAGTAGGACAGAGGTACAAATACAGCTGATGAAAATCAGGGCTGTAAGTCAGACAAAAATATAATCTAGTGAAAGATGTTGCACAAATATCATCATAGTCTATGGAACTAAGTCTTCATGATGAGGGACACAAGAATCAAAAGAGGGTCCTCATACTGTCTTCCAGTCTGTAAACTTACAGATGAAGCCCAAGAAATTCTTAATGTGTTTCAAATGAAGTCATGATTTTATTTTATTTTATTTTATTTTTATTGATTTTATTGACCTTTACATTTTTCTATGCTCCTTCCCTGCCTCTCCCCTCCCCTTCAATCCTCTCCCAAGTTCCCCCAAAATCATGATTTTCAATGCAGTATTTTTCTCCGAGAATAAGTGTTCACAGTACCTCACTAGTAACGTTGTTGACTCTCCGGACATGAACGAATGGGACATCCTTGGGACCAAGTGTGTACCCATATGCCTTGATGTGTTCATAGGCTTCTTTGTATTTGAACTGAGAAAGCAAAATCAGACTGAGATCAGTGATGGCTACACACAGAACTGTACTATATTTCTCAATTAGAAAAGAGATCGCATCTTGATTTGAAATTTATTCTCTAAACGCCAAGAGTAAGAACTAGACATAATTTAAATAAATATGACATCCATTAAATGTTATTTTGTTATTAATACTGTGTTTGCATGTTCATGCCATTTGTGTGTGGGTACAGGTACATGTGTGTGACATGCGTGTGGATGTCAGAGGTCAACTTTCTGGAATCTGTTCCCTCCTTCCACCACGGGCTTTGGGGTCAAATCTGGTGTCAGGCTTGCATGGCATATGTTACTACCCTTTGCACTATCTCATTGGCCTCAATGACACAATTTTAGTATTGTCTTTTTTTTTTAAGATTTATTTATTTATTATGTACACAGTATTCTCAGTATTCTGCATGCATGCCTGCAGGCCAGAAGAGGGCACCATATCTCATCATAGATGGTTGTGAGCCACCATGTGGTTGCTGGGAACCGAACTCAGGACCTTTGGAAGAGCAAGCAGCGCTCCCAACCACTGAGCCATCTCTCCAGCCCCTTTAGTATTGTCTTAAGCCTTGAAAGTTATTAGTTGAACGATAAAGACATGTTTGGAAAGGTAAAAAAATTCCCTCCTGGGTGAAATCTATTTGTAGAAAGTGAAGGAAACCGAAGAAATGGCTATCACTTTAGTCTCAAAGTGGTTTGAAAATTAGGAAATATAAAAGGACCAAGATGACATTTTTAATACTGATGAATGACTTATAGACTGATTTCTAAAAGTAACAGGTTTGATTCTTAAATTTGTTAATGTCTGCTTTGGAACTGTATTATTGGGCCATGGCAGCACTGTGTCATTAGCACAGCTGATTCCCAGGACTCTGAAAATGAGCACCAGTGAGAGAATGAGCTGAATCTTGGTCTCTAGCCAATGGCTGGCTATGGTACAGTCTGTAGACTACCAAATTCTTCTAAGAATCGCCCCTGAAGTACATGTCTCAGGTCTATGCTGGCACTTAGAAAATCCAGGAAAGGGAAGTATCAGTGGACTTCCAGCGGCAAATTACAGGCAGTGGAGTCTAGATAGCCCATGAACTGAGTACAGACGTTAAAAACCAAGGTAAGTGTCAGGCTCAGTAGCTCTGCAGTAGTCTCTTCAAAGGGACACACAGTGATGTCTCCTAAGTAAACTTTGTATTTCCAGTAAATGATGTGTGGGAGAACTTGGGATGTTTCCAGTCCCAGGCCATCTGAGACAGAGGCATCTTGACACCGCTCAACACTGAGCCGAGGTGCCGAGGCTGTCCTGTTGTAACCCACTGTCGTATGCAGGCACTACCAAACAGTATGTCGAAGAGCCAGTGCATCTCATCCCCAGGAAACGTGCTGTCTGTCCCTGCCCTTTCCACCATCAGGTTGAGCCTTCTGGGTATCGTTTGAGCCTGAGAAGCGATGCTAACATTAGTCTCTGCACATTCAAATTTCAGGCCCCGACAGAATGAAGAGTACTCACGTAGCTACTCATGTAGCGCATGTCCTTGACGTGATTGAAGTGAGGGGTATCACCTGGGAGCCTGTACCCAGTGGGCAGGTAGCGCAGGCCTTTCTTGTACAAATTCTGCCCAAATGAAAGAGAGCAAGTAAAATGTCTTCTGGCATCGAATAACATCTAGTTAAACACATTGCAGGCAGTTTGTTAGATTTTTGGTCAAGCACAGGAAAGGGAGTGAAGGGTAGGGCCCACGTTCAGTGACTTCCGCCTTTATCCCTTACGGTTAGTAGCCCTTTAGAATCAAATGCCCTAACTCTGTCGTTGTGATTTCGAGGTTTTTAAGAGCAGTGACAGCGTGACAGCTCTCTTCTTTCTGACTTGCAAATATTGGTCAACAACATGCCCTTTTTTTTTTTTTATCTGTTTGACTGCTTGATAGGAGGATCCATTAGTCAAGAAGGAAGGCAAGGCATGCTGTTTATTTTCAACTCTTTGAGTGGATCTTACAAGATCAGTCAATGAGGAGGCATATATAAGCCAGCATGCCTCTAGGGGCCCTGCGGCTGGGGTTTCTTCCTGCAGATACTCCCTTTCCCAACACCCACCTCACTCTGAAGCTTGTACGCATGGAGGGCCCGGTCCAGATCCACGGTTTTTGTGGTTGGGGCCACTTTGCCTCTGATGCTGTGCACATAGTCATAGTGGTAGACAGCCTGGGTGTAGAGAGGTAAGGTCAGTCGATTCATACTGTGGGAGCATTGTTAGAAAGACACAGAGCAAATGGAAATCCATGATCTCTTTAAAGACTATGAAAAGGGCGAAGCCTGGCCTTTGCTTAGTGTTATAAATATGAACCTCTGTCCCCGCCGTGAGTGCTTGGACCTGATTTGGTGGCACTATTTTGCAAGTTGAGACTTAGCTGGGGGAATTTGGTTAGTGGGGGCAGATTCTTGTCACAGGCCTGCTTCTCCACCCCTTCTCTCCTTCCTGTCTGCCACAGGCAGAGAACTGGCCTTCCCCACATGCTCCTACCACCATGGTATCTACCCAAGGACACAGGACCAAGAAACCATGGAATGAACTCTCTAAAACTGAAAGACAAATGAAATAGTTATTCCCATTGCTTCTGTGAGGGATCTGTCACACCGAGAGAAAAAGAACGAACGAACCCAGAGACCTCTGCTGTGTAACTGTGTCTTTTTATGCAGTGGAGTCAGAACCAAGGCTGCAGATATCCCTGAAAGGTAGACAGCCCATCTCAAGTGTCAGAAACAGGGGTGGCCATCTCCTCTCCAGGAGTTCAAGACAATAGGTAGGAACCTTCTCTTCCCAGGTGGGATCTGTTATTTACTTGCTACCAGTGCATTTAACTGATCAAGGACAGCTTGGTGGCTCTCTGCCTGCTCTCATGCATGACAGGGAATACATGCACAATCCATTTTACACATAAGCCTTGGAGGAGTTAGAAGCTTTTCCCAGGCTTGGATTATGTGGCAGAGGCAGGACTCCAACCCACATCCTTAACATCGCGGCCCTTCCTTCCAGTTCTACCAGTTTGCTCTAATTAACAGAAGGTCTAGACAGGGAGACAGACATAAATGCCTCGAACAACACAGAGTATAGCATAAAAAGCAGCACTGGATACTCTAACAACAAAGCATTTCACAAACTCACTCACGACGTCAACCCTGCAAACTGCTGACACTCTGGATGTTAGGGAAACGGGGCTGTGCAGGCCCTTTCTAGGCACCAAGTCTAGTACCCAGTTAGGAAAGGCTGGTGTTGCCCAGTCTTTGGTTGAGCCATGCCCCATCTTCACTGCTACCCAAAGTCAATTCCCCAGGGAGGGCTTACGTCACTCAGCTGCTTCCCACTCTTGACAGCCTGAACGTAGACCGGCGTGTCGGTCACCAGCTTGTAGTCATTCCGTGTCTTCTGCACGTGAGCTTTATACTTGATCTGCCAAGAAGAAGCAAGCAAGCCTACGCTGGAGCATCTATTGCAGCAGACAGCATAATATTTTACTGAGGACTTGAGAGTCACACCCATCGACAATGTGCACAGAATGGATTTGAATTTTATAACTGCCCACACTACCGGCGGTTCCAATCATAGGGGGCTTTAGAGTTACCTAGAAGGTGTGATGGCTGCTCTCCTCAGAAAGCTCTTGCAGAAATCCTGTTATATTACATTGTGTGGCAAATTTTCCTGTACCTTATGTCTAAATCCCATCTATTATCCTAACAGATGAGTTTTTCATATAGTAAAAATTATGTGTGCATTAATATATTCAAAATAGTTTAAAAGGTGAAGAGGAGAGCCTGGAGTCACTTCTGCAGAGGAGCGTGACACAGCTGTGTCAGGTTGTTTGATAGAAATGCTAAATGATAAAAATGCTAAATGCTGGGAAGCGAATATTACGTTTTTAGCATCTTTCTCCAGCTTAGCCATCCTTAACAAGACTTAATTTACAACGGCGCCGTGGCACTGTTCTCGTTTTAAGCATTATTTCCTTGCTCTAGATTGTGCAGAGGTGTGTCTAGACCAAGAAACGGAAGACACTCACGTCATTGCGTAGATCATAAGCGTGTTTTGCATGGAGAATTTCAGGAGTGTCCCAGACGTAGCAACCAATGCCCTTCAGCCAGGTGAGGTCATCCTTGTAAACAATCTAGGGGGGTTTTGGTAGATGCAGAGGGTAAAAAACATATCTGGCCATTTCTTGAAGAGCAAAGAATAGGTGTAGCCTAGACCCAGGTGATACTGGGAAGGAATGAAAAGCAAAAGTTCCTGGGCAGAGACTGAGAAGCCATAGGGATCTGCTCACCTGGGCTTCCAGGGATTGCTCCCAAACCCCTCAGACCCACGGATAGGAAAGCGAGAGGGACAAAGGCTAATGTGGATATCTAGATGAGCCTGCTTTTCATCAGGTGGAAGGGGGAGGATGGTGGGGCGACCATGGGGGTCCTCCTAAGCCATGGGCTTACGTCGCTGATCTGGTCAGTCACTTTCCTGACGTGACTGTTGACTTGTAAGTCAGGGTGGCAAATCCATTCATGGAGGTGCAGGCGGTAGTCGATCTCGCTGACTTTCTTCTGAGAGTCCTTGGCCGTCACCATCTCCACCATGTCGGGCACGGTGTGGATTTTCATCTTGTTCTGTTCATACACTGATCTGTACAGGCGCTGTGAAAGTCAAGTTGCATCCCAGTTACCAGAAAGCTGCTGTATCATCATGCAATGTCTGTCTTCTCCAGCTCATGTATACCAAGCAGTGGGGGGATGGGGTGGAAGCTGGAATCTTCTTGCATCTTGTATAGATTAAAACCAGGCTATTTTTAAAAGATCCATTTTTATTTTTATGTATGTGTCTGTGTGCGTGTATGAGTGAGTGTATGTCACATGCATGTGGGGCCCCTGGAGCTGGAGTTCCAGGCAGTTGTGAGTTGCCTGACATGGGTTCCGAGAACTAAACTTGGGTTTCCTCTAAGAGCAGCAAGTATTCTTATTTCTTACCCATTTTATCTCTCAGCCTCCAGAACTATTTGCTAAAGCATGGGCTGGAATAATACTTAGCTTCTTTCTGTATGTACAACCAATGCCATGTGCCTGGTTTCAAAGAACAACCTCATAGAACAACTGATACCACGTGACTACTTGATTCAGCTTCTGTGCCCACTCAAGCCTTTGCCGGTACTCACATCGATGTTGAGCTTGCCCACCCGGAGACATCGCGCTGTGTTTGGGTCGTCTTCAACACTTCTCGGCAATGTGTAAAGAGCTTTGAATTTTTCATATTCTTCTCGGTATTTGATCTATAGAGAACAAGTAGAAAAAGCTAAAACATGAAGAGTAAAGACTTACTGTTTAAAAAAAAAAAGCGTGAGACAAAGGTTATGCCTCCAAGATCCGGATGATGTTGGGGGCTGGAGCACTTCCCAGTGCTCACGTTTGGACCCATACAAAGAAAGACACTAGAGCCGGCACAGGGCCATCGTGAGGGTGCAACCAGGCCGCATCTGGAAGTACTTTTATCCTGGACCAGGGTATAAAACTGTATTGTTTTTAAGTGTCCATGTCAAATACCGCAGCTATTACACCTTACTTCTAGGATTAAACACCTTAGGTGGTTAAAATGTTTGTAACGATGAGAATCAAACCCAGGGCCTTGAATGTGCAAGGCAAACAGCCAGCCCCTGAGCCACGCCCTCTTGTGGTAAGCAGACTGTTAAATCATCTCTTTCTTGCTCTCCCGCGTGAAAGGTTCAGACTATGCTTGGAACCTTTGCTGTTGAGACATGCAATGGCTTGTGGTGGAGAGCGATAATTCTTGAATTTCAGTGTCTCCAAGTGTTTCCAAAGGTAGCACAGTCAGCCTTTGGTGTTTAGTTTGTACCACTTGTCAATCACGACTCAGCAACACAACGAGCTAGGGACAAGGCAGAGGTAAGAGGCAGCCTCCGGGGCACGGGAGCAACACACAGGCTCTCAGGACCCAGGAGCAACACACAGGCTTGAACCCACAGCAATCTTCTTCCCAGAGAGCCATTCTCAGAGGAAGTGGGGGGCTGCTTCATTAATTAGAAGCCAAACAGAATTCCCACCCAAATCCCAAACAAATACCAGAACACAATATTCCAGACTCTCTGAGCTGATCTACCCTCAGCTGTGAAAAGTCAGCCTTCACAGGAACTTCATTTTCCCCCTTAAAATTATTTCCAACCAATGTTGGGATCCTTAATTTCCCCAACAATATTCTTCCCAGCATCTGCAACAGAAAAAGAGGTGCCTCCCTGGTGCTCTGTAAAGTGTACTTGCCAATCCAAACGAGGGGCATGCTCCTCGGCCACAAGGGCTTTTCTGGTAACAGTGTGAAAACCAGCTACAGCTACCACACTCCCCAGCTTAGCTTTGGACCAGCTCTCACCTAAGTCTAGCAAAACACCCTATTTTTGTTTTGTGAGGCAGGATCTTACTCTAGTCTAGGAGAGACTGAAACCCATTACTGTAGGCTACACTGGCCTTGAACCCACAGCAATCTTTTTGCCATAGTCTCCCCCATGCTAAATTTGTAGTTGTGAGCCACCAAGCCTGGCTGGAAATGCTCCATTCTTACGGTGGTTTGTGTTGGCTTTCTCTCTTCTCTGCTGGCTGAAGCAGAGGCTACCCAGCCATGCTATATGCACACAGGGAGCCTGAATGACTGACTGTACCCGCGTCCTCCTGGCTGGTAAGCATGACTCTCCAGGGACTACAGTGCCCCAAGAGGCGGCAGTGAGCAGGGACTTTGATGCCAAGCTATCAGAAGTTTTTGCCAGACACCCCTGAGGGTGTTGGGGGGTGCTTCTGGGCAACATCAGAACAGCCTTGAGACTTCCTGGTATGGGGGGGGCGGAGAGCAAAGGGTGAGGGGAGGCTGTGATGCTTGAACTTAACTTACATAACTGGCCAGGTGCTTCTGGTTCTTGGCATGAGTCAGGGACAAGGTGCTGGTTGGCAGCTTATAGCTGGTGGCTTTCACCTTATCCCAGGCTTCCTTGTATATGTTCTGGAAGAGTTAAAAAATCTTGTGAATACAGGCACTGCGCTCTGGTTAGCCCCTACATATTCTCCTGTGTCTCAGATAGGCTTTGCCAACCCCAGGGCATTCTTTCAGTGTGAAGTTTAGCTGTATAGTGAGGATTTATTGGGAAAATGGGAATTGGGTGGTTCAGGAAAAACTGGACAAACCTTTATGGAAATGTTTTATCCCTATTTTTAAAAAACCTGTCTCTGAAGCGGAAAGGACAACTCACACTGCTGTAAAGACTCTTCAGGTTCTTGGTTCTGTCGTAATCGGCAGTCTCTAGCACCGTGGTATACTTGTCCTTAATCTGATGATAATTTTCTTTATATTTCACCTGCAGACAAAAAGGAACAGCTTCTGCACTTCTGCTGGTGGAAGATCTCTCAAGACAAGAAAGGGCTTACCCTAGAGACAGGATAAGGATATCATACCTCGCTGGCATTGATGCCACTCTGAAGAGCAGTCACGTAAACGGGTGTATCTGTGACCAGGTTATAGTTCTGCAGATTGTCTTTGCTTGCTGCTGTGTATTGTAGCTGTGAAGAAAAACAAAAGTCATCCAAGATGGCAAAAAAGCAAAGTTAGCTGCTCCTAGCATCTTACCCATCTCTGCCTTGATTTCTGAGTTTCTGCTTTAATTTAAGAAGCAGGCAGCTACCACTTTGCGGCTCACAGACTTCACCACTTTGCGGCTCACAGACTTCGCGCGGCAGCCAAAACAAGCAACAGCTATCCTTGGCCAAGACAGAGGTCTGGATCTCTGTGAGGTGTCTTTCTTCATTTTGTTACCTTCTCCATGCCGCTTTCCAGCCCTCACAGTAGCAGCCCACAGAGCCAGTAGCCATCAGACCTGCCCAATCACAGCTCAGCTGCGACATGCCCCAGATAATGATTTCCCCCAAACATAGGTACCTGTTGTCAAAGCACACTTTACTTCCCATATTCTGCAAGTTAACCTGGCCAAGATGGAGATGCCTATAAACAGTTCACCATCCTACAACCCTCTCCTCTGTAACTTCCTGTCACAAATGCGCATGACCTTCAGCTATAGGATAGAGTCACACCAGAGCAGGTCACCACAAGAGGTTTGATTGGGGACAGTTGCCTTAGATTATGAGTTACCTAGGATCATGCACCTTTACAGCAATCTCTCATCAGAGCTTAGGGACAGCCTGGCCATCAGCCTATTGATGCTACCATGGACTATGATGACATCTGGACAGTCGGTCCTTATAGGGAAATTGGCTCACCTGACTCTGGAGGTCATATGCCTTCTTGGCATGGAGGATCTGGGGTGTGTCCCAAACATAGCAGCCAATGCCTTTCAGCCAGTTCAAGTCATCTTTATATACATTCTGCAACAAAGAAGAAAGACGAAAGGTGGCAGGTATTCAGAATTTACAGTTGGTCCCTTCAATGGTTTCTTGCAGCTCCTTGGCCTTCAACCAGCTGAAAGCTACTTCCTAGCTGAAAGATGTCTCAGAGGGGAACAGTGCCTAAGTCTGAGTCTAGTGCTGAACTGATTAAATATTCAGCACGGGCACCCTACGGCTCAGAAGGGACCTTCACACAAGGAGTAGATAGTCATGCCACTTAGTGTTGGAAGTCTCTGGGTCTGTGAGCAGGGGAAGTGGCACCACGGAAGGTTAAGCAGGAACAGGTGAAGTCCGCAAGCTAAGGCAAAGTGCAGAAAGGGCATCGTACATCACTTAAAATCTCCTGGGCGTTTCGGGCGCGGATAACGTTGGGCTCCTCTGGAAGTGACGTCCACTGGTGGAAGTAGTGTCGGTACTCCAGGTCACTGAGGATGTACTGGCACCTTTTCGCCAGCACGTGGTTCATCATGTCATTGGGGATGTGCACGTTTGCTTTTGTGTCCTCATAATCTCTCCTGTAGTTCAACTAGAGATGGTTTTAGAGACAGAAATTATTAAGGGATGAAAACTTAAAATATTCAGGCCAATTTCTTTAGTCTCATTTCTAATGTAGATCAGTACATAGAGAATAATAATAAAATAACATTAAAAATTTAAAAAGTGTTTTTTCTAACCCTCTGTAATGCAATGTCATTAGGAAACTTGTGTTCCTTTCCTCCCCCCCAATTCAAAGCCCTTATTGTAGGCATGGTTAAAAAAAAGGGCGGGAAGGGCAATGTCTACAGACAGTTAGGGTGATGAAATCTGAAAGATGATCCTTCCCCCCCATTTTCTCTCCCCCAGCTAATCTTGAGTCACGGGGAAGGTGATAAATGTGTGGACAAAGAGCACACGGAAGCTATACACATCTCTCAGGGAAGTAAGCCCTGGCTCACCGCACTCCGCATCTGCTGGAAATCCAGGCAGTGGACCACTCCGGGGAATTCGCTTATTTCTTTTCCAGCCAGGTAGTGACCCTTCTGCTTCTCATAGGTTTCCTTGTATTTCAGCTGAAAAATTGGTTCAACATTAAGAATTGCTGGAGTTTTCTATCCAACTTCTTGCTCCTTAATAAAGGCTCTGATCCTAGGAGAGGAAACAGTCAAACTGACCTCACTGTTCACCAGATCGGCATGCTTGGCTCCAACAATGGGAATGTAACGCTCATCCAGGGTGTAGCCGTAGGCCTTGGTTCCCTCCCATGCTCCCTTGTATAATATCTGGAACAAAAAACCCCCACGTGTTAACAGAATCACATTCACCTATATTCAGATAGTACCCAAGCCATCATTTATGTTCAAGGCAAGGATGAAAATTTTGTTTGTCATCATTAGTGTGCCTAACCTAAAAACCAGGAAGTTATTTGATTAAATCTACAAATGGAAGCATTTTATAACAGTTGATTGCATTTATACTTCTTGAAAAAATGACGAGAAATTCGCACACAAGGAAAAGACTCACCAAATATTGTTTTATTGGCACACACACACACACACACACACACACACACACACACACTTCTTTAAATTAGCTGGATTAAATTAGGAAGCATAAGCCTTTCATTTGCTGACTGGGATTGTATGTGTAGGTTTGTTGAGGAGGGATGTGTTCTCCTCCATTTTTTTTTCTTTTTGGTACCTGCTCCATCCTTTGATTATCAGAGCTGTGATAACACTTGCTACACCATTACGTATTTATTTGCATTAGTAGAAGCAATGAAGACAACTGGCCACCCTCCAAGTTCATCAGTTTACAAACCAGTCAAGAATACGAGAATTGACAAGACCGTAATTAGGAAATAAGTCATTACATAAAATAGGACTCACAGTGCTGTAGAGTTTCCCCATGTCTTTGGAGTGGGACATGTGTGGTGTGTCTGGAGAAAATATGTACTTGCCCTTTGCCTTATTAAATGTTTCTTTATATTTCACCTAAAAAGAGGAAAAAGAAAGCCTTTTAGTTAGCCTAAACTCATGTTTAAAATTTCCTAAGACATACCTTGAAGACATAATACTCTACATTTACATATAAAAACTAACCAATTGGTTGACTTCCAGTTCATTTTAGCTAATTGAATATTCTGGTCAAGAATACAGATATGTAAAAGTGGATACAATATATACCATTGTCAATGATTATCTTGCAATTTACCCCTCTCTCAATTTTAAGTTGTTAACTATCTAGAATTAAGGCAATCAATAATTCACTTAGCTTCTTGGTCCAAGCACTTCAACATATACAATATGAACTTACATCACTTTGATTGACTGAGTTAATCTTGGCTAAAACAATCTCTGGAGGGTCCACTACACTGGTAAAGTTGGGATAGTTGTCAAGAGCGTCTTTCTTATATTTTATCTGAAATGAATAGAGACAATTAAGATAGCTCTGTCCCCACAGGGCACCCCATCCCTGTGTGGCAGGTAAGGAAAGTAGGCATTAGGTTAAAAATCCAATATATCTGCATACCTGATTAACCATTTCCTGGTTCCTTGTAACCCTCACATGGTCCACAGAATCCAGAGGGATCCAGCCGATACCTCGGAGCCATTCCAGGTCAGCTTTGTAGACATTCTGAGGGGAGAGGAGAGATGGAAGGGGCTGTAGGTGACAGAGGATAACTGCAGAGGAATCCAGACAATCTTTCAGAAGATTGTGATGGATTTCTCTTTAGCTGCTCTTGTCTCGTTCATTCAGCCATGGCTTTGCCTGGTATTACTTCTTGAGCCTGTGACTGCACAAGGCCCTGAGTTCAGTGCCTTAAGGACTCAGCACAAGGTAAAGTTCTGTGACAGATATGTCGCTGGTGGGCTACTGGAGTTAGGAATAAGTTGTGGCTGTGAGGAAAGGTTTACCAAAGAGGCTACAGTTGTAGATGCGCAGGGTATCTCACGCTAGCTACCCAGACTACATGAAGCAGAGTGTACATGGACATGCTCATGAAGGTGTGGGGAATGGGGAGGCATCTCCTCTAGTCTGGACAAGGCTGCCTGTTCCCACCACCACCTTCTCTCCAGCCCTAGCTCCTGGACTGGCTGACTGGAGGAAAGCTGGCCACCAGTCACTTTGTAGCAAACAATGAGGCACTCTTTTCCGTCTGGTAATGATGAAAAG
Organism: Bramus lutescens; assembly: GCA_001685075.1. Lineage (NCBI taxonomy): Eukaryota > Metazoa > Chordata > Mammalia > Rodentia > Cricetidae > Bramus > Bramus lutescens. The sequence continues at coordinate 198,060 of LOEQ01001537.1, forward strand.
ACCCATGTTGAGTTACTCCTCTGCGTCTGAGACAGAACTCCAGTGCACGTTCTGGTCCTCCTCTACAAAAGGCTGGGAGTGTGGAGAATGCTCACTTCAGGCTTCAGGGTGAGGTGGTGTGTCACATTACCCTTCTGAGGGCTACTGGGTTCATGCAGCTTACAGTTCTCTCTCTCTCTCTCTCTCTCTCTCTCTCTCTCTCTCTCTCTCAACTTTGACTCCCTTATAAGCAGCTACTTAAATCTCTTGAGGAGTAAGACATCCAGGGAAGTAGGTCGGCTTTCCTCAGTCTTCATCTTTGATCAACATTGCTAAAATCTCAGCTCAGTCTCCAGCATTATTCCTTTCTAGGGACAAACTCAATGCTTGTGGTTCAAAGTGTCAAAGATGGAATGCTGCTTATTATCCTCATAGTGTATGGCGTAGTCGAGATAACAAGAAATGACAGCCACTTACGTCACTCTGAAGGTCATAGGCAATTCTTGCTTGAATAACATCATTTTGGTCAGGATGGCATGTCCATTGGCGTAGGTAATGGCGGTAATCAATATCACTGACAAGGTTCTGTCCCTCCTTGGCAGCCACCACTGACACCATGTCAGCAGGTATATTGATTTTGGCCTTTGTCTTATGGTAGTCCTCCTTGTAGAGCCTTTCATTCTGAATCTGGCCTGCGTGCTCAAACCAAACCAGCTTGGGATCGTCTCTCATTGTAGGAACACCAACATAGTGACCTTTCTGCTTAACGTGTTCAGCTTTGTATTTCAGCTGGGAAGAGGCAGAATATGGAACCCATCAGCTTTGATAAGCACGCGGCACAAAGTAGGGTTGATGAAGATAAGGAACAGCCAGTAGTTTCACTCCCTAGCTTTCTGGTGGACACTTCTATTCTGAGATAACAAAACCCACACTGAATTATAGATAAATGCCACGGAGATAAACAGATATGAAGAAATAGATAGTTTAGCCTTGCTATTGTTTTTGCCAGTTTCTTAGCTCACCAAGTGGAGGCTGGCCTTTATAAAGTAGAGTTGAAGTTCACCTTGAATTCCTGATCCTCCTGCCTCTACCTCTTAAATTCTGTTATTATGGGCTTGTGCATAAACACCTGGCTGAGACAGCCATTTTAGATAGAGAAAAACCTGGTATACTTGTTCTCTAATTGTGGCAACTTCTTTATTTGGGAGCCTGCAGATTTTATTGAGGTCAGAAGATACAAGGAAAAACAAAACAAAACAAACAAACAAACAAACAAACAAACAAACAAACCAAAACCAAGCCCAAAACCAAAGTAAAAAGACCCAAAAGGGAGGGAGTATTTCAGCCCTCAGCAAGCACAGCCAGGTCTACCAAGCTGAGATGGGGTATCCTCAAGCTGACATTCGTGTTTTACAACCTGTGTCCCTTTCTGGCAAGGTCCAGTTTCTGCAGGACATTTTGGGATAAATTACCTCACTCTGAACATCGCCGGAATGATGGGCATGAACAAATGGTACAGCATCTGGTGGCAGAATGTAACCCGTGGCTTTCTGTTTCTCCCAGCCTTCCTTATAGAGGTGCTAAAAGACAAAGAGCCATCAAAGGGGCTAAATGAGCCATCAGAGGAAGATGACATCAGGTATGTAAATCTCCTACAGACCTGGTATGGTTTTTCTATCTCCAAGCTCTGGGCAACTGCAAAAATCCCCTACCTGGTCCAGGATGCGAGCAGCCTCTTGGGCAGTGTGCAGCAGCGGCGTTTCTGTAAGGGTATACTTTGATTTGATGGCATTCCAATCTTTCCGATATTTAATCTGAAAGTGAGAGGCATCAGGATAAATTACTTGATGTTAAGAAATCTGTTGTTGGACCCTAAGAGAGACATGCATGGATCTAATCTACATGGAAAGTAGAAAAAGACAAGATCTCCTGAGTAAAATGGGGAGAGTGGAAATGATGGGAGAGGGTAGAAGGGGAGAGGGGAGGAAGGGAGGCGAGCGGAGAAAAATACACAACTCAATAAAAACAAAAGCAAACAAACAAACAAAAAAGAAATCTCTCTGTTGTCTAAGCATTGCTAGCATCGATAATTTGGGTGATGGGAATATAGTTCAATGATTGCAAGAGGCAGGAAGTCATGGCAACAGCCTCCGTGGGGCTGTATGGTTTTCACGGCAGTGCAAACTTACGTCGTCTCGAATCTCAGTGCTCTGTTTTGCTGTCACATAATCCACTCTGTCATCCACAGGAGTAAAGTTGAGACTTTCTATTTTGGTGCGGTATTTTTTCTATGAGAAAAAGAGAAATATGTCAGTCGTAGTCCCTGGATGTGTGAGCTGAGAGACACTAAATTAAGGATCCTTCTCTGTTAGGGGGATACAGTGCCATCAGTGAATGGCATTTTCTTGGAAATTTAGCACTATATTTTGTTTGTAAACACCCATGCTGCCTTATTATACTACCTATGACCTTTTGATATTGAGGTTTGAATTCAGGGCCTTGCAGACTTTAAAGCAGCAAAATGCTCACCTCCCAAAGTGTCATCATTACTTGTATCACAATATTCCATTTTTTCCAACTGGAAGAACTTCTCCCAACAATTGTACACTGCAATTGTTGACAACAGAAATTTCCCATTTGTGCTATCTCACGCATGGGTGAGTGTGCTGGATGCTGTCAGGGATGTGGTCCCTAATGTGATAGCAATAATTCATTGTGGACAAAGTCTGGCTTAAATCTCAGCAACAGAAAACAGTTAAAAGGCTGACCTATATTTTGGCTCGTGTCCCTTGCTCATGTTCTAAGGAAATGTGTAGAATGGCTGGTCAAAATCTTGGAGTACCTCACTGAAGATGTCTGCAGCATGTTTGGCATGATTGACAGAGACAGAATCGTTTGGCATCCACCCAATTCCACGTAACCATTCCAAGTCAGCCTTGTAAACAGCCTGTAAAAGAAGGGCAGAATTAATTTAACAAGTCTAATTCTTGGAGCCTATTGGTCTGATGAGGAAACACAACGTAAATAGTGTAAAAGCCACGAGAGATGCAGTCAGGTAGCCAGGCAGGTAGAGTAGTAAAAGCAGCCGGGCCAGGTAGCTGCAGCTGGAGGATATTTTTTTCTATTGAATATGAACTAACCTCAATTCAGCTGCAGGTTACAGTTGCCAAGAGGCAGTGCCTGTATAGAGCTGCACGTTCAGAATTTTCAAGAGAAACAGGAAGTTTTAGACTTGCCAAAAAATGTCCCGAATTGAAATTTTGACAGCTTTTCTGAGCTCTTTAAACAACTGTGTCAGTTGGAAAAGTGTATATGTGCCTAGATCCGAGTATGAACTACCAACAGCTCATTTATACAAACCTTGGCTGCTATCTAACTGCGGTAAACAATAGTTTTCCACAGTAATCCATTGTTATGTCCTTCCTCCCCTCCAGGAGGATCTGACTGTGTAGCGCTTGCGCTAGACCAGGCTGGCCTTGAATTGGCAGCAACCCTCTTGCCTCTGACTCCTAAATGCTGGGATTAGAGATGTGTGCTACCATGTACCTGATTTGCCAAAGAAGTTTTTTGGGACCTTCTATCAAGATTCATTTATACTGCCATTTATTTCATCACCTGAAATTTATAGGCTTCCTGGCATTGCTAATTGTGATACCGCACTGAGAGGCCTAAGTACTATCAAACTCGGGACCATGTAAAGACATGTAATTGTGACAAAGGTATGTTATGCCATGATCTGTCTGGGAGTTAAAGCAGAATGATACGGTATGGTCCACTCACATCGCTCTGCAGCTCGTAGGCTTTCTTGGCCTGAATCACATCGTTCTGGTCAGGCATGCATGTCCACTCGTGCAGGTAATTGCGGTAATCAATGTCGCTGACCAGGGTCTGGCATTTTTTAGAATGCAGGATGGAAAGCATGTCCACAGGGCTCTGGAACTTGGTCTTCCACTTGGCCCACTGCAGCCTGTACTCCCGCTCATTCTGAATCTTGCCAGCTATGAGGGCCCATCGGATCTTGTTGTCATCCCTGGCTGTGAGGGTGCCCACGTAATGTCCCTTCTGCTTCTCGTGGTCCAGCTTGTATTTATACTGCAGAGAAAACAGCAGAGCAGATGGGTCACAGTGGGTCCTCGGACGCACACAGAGAAAAAGCTCGGAAGGCAAGGAAGGGCCACTTACATCACTGGCAATCTCCCTGGAGGCCTTGGCAGACTGGATAGGGATGGCATCCAGCCGGACATCACAGCTCATCTTGACCTCATCCCACCCCTCACGGTAGAGTTTCTGAAGAGGACAAAAGGTACGAGAGATTAAAAACAATGTTTTCTCTACATCATTGTTCTGGAACATGAAGTAGTATCTAGAGTCAAAGACCTGGAGCCGATGGGGCTTCTTTCTTATTCTCTCGCCTCATAGCCTCCACCTGGTTGTCCGAGGCCTGTGTCAACTTCCCTTTCTCAGGGTCAGTGTGGACAGAATGGGGACAAGCTAGATGCTAACAGGCTGCTACCAAGTCTCCTTAGCTCAGCTTTGCTAGTTTGACCATGACAAATGTTTTACATTTTTGAGTTTTTTTCCTCCCAATATGGCTTTTTCTCTCTTCTAGAACCAATGGTGCGTCTTGTTTAAGCACATCAGATCTCCTGATAAAGGACAGTTGGATGGGACAGCTATCTTTTTTTGTTGTTATAAACAAGAGAGATAAAGTAGTAATTTATCACTCCCCTCCAAGGTCCTTATTTTCTATTTTAAAGTCAGATGGAGGGAAGTATCATAAAACGGCACAGCAAAGGACAGTTCAGAGTCATCACATGCATGAGAATGTCATATATTAAAAATGATGGCATTGGCTAGTATGTGTCTGAGACATATATGTGTCACATACATTTTAAAGGCTACATTCTATATTGTTCATGGCAGAAAGACTCAGGAATAACAATAATTTAAACACATCCCACCATTCAGCATGGGGACTCCATGACAGTGTCTTAACTATTGATGGTGTCACAATTTTGGCATATCTAATAAATGAGTCCTTGGGTAAATTTTATACTTGTAAGTATGGTTAAGTGTTGGTTGAATTCTCATTTAAGATTATTTGTGTGAATTTGTGTGGGCTCATATATATATATATATTTAACTTTGGGTGGACCTAGTTTAACAACTGACTTGCTTTCTTTCTATAAAGTGAAAAAAGTGTGTTTCATATTTTAATATGCCATTCTAGAGCATGCTTCATGTAAACAAGTCACCATATTGCTCCTAACCTTTCTTTTGTCTTCAGCTTTTCTTTATTGTCATTTAACATCTTTATTCTTTCCATTTGTTTTCATTTTTCTCAAGACAGGCTTTCTCTGTGAGTATCTTTGACCGTCCAGGAACTCTCTCTGTAGACCAGACTGGCCTCGAACTCACAGAGATCTGCCTGTCTCTGCCTCCAGAGTGCTGGGATTAAAAGTGTGCACTACCAATGCCTGGTACATATTTTTATTCTTTCTTTTTTATATGATCAAATGCATTTCTTTCAATGAATTGAAACAAACAAACCCAGGAACAAGGTCTAATTTCTTCAACTCATAACGTGGAGAATGTGGAAAAATTCCCAAACTTATAGAAGTCTCAGCTTCCCTGTCTAAGTAAAGACAAGACCAACTCTATTTTACCCACTGTATACTTAGAGTGCCTTTGAGCTGAATTTGCTTTGCTACCAATAAAATCTCATACCACTGCCCTGCCAAAGCCATTTTTGTCAATGATGGAAGCAGCTGGGACTAGCAGACCTCATCAGTTATCATAACAGTAATGTCACATGTAAGAAAATGGACACTGTGGTTTTGATTCTCCCTACAGTGTGAACCACTGTCATTACCCTCCAAAGCTAATCTTTCACTTTTAGCATAGCTTTGAATGTTGTACTAACTTTGCTATCATGATATTAGTAATAGTATCTAGTATGTATTTCCAGAAGAGAAATAGACTATATAAAAAACAACTATCTGTGACTTCCCAGAACTCTTCTGCCAAAAATGACTACAAATTGAGCGGGAGAAGCATCTTTGCTGTGGTGAAGAAACTCCCCAAGAGTGACCTGTACTGTGACACCGAAACTGGATCTCCAACCCCGAGACACCCATGAGTGCCCTGCAGTTGCCCTGTGCTCCCAAGTTCCAGAGACTTCAGCTCCATCTAGCCCACTGCAGCAGGACTGAGGGAGCTGAACACGGCGGAGGAAGCTGGCTCTTCTCCTCACACAGATTCATTATTTTTCTGGAAATAAACATGAGGTTCCAAACAGGAAAGATTGCATTAGGCGCCCCCCCTTTTATTATGGCCATACTTATTCTACCCACAGGCAATTTCTGGTATCTGGTGGCATCCGCCGCACCCTTCTCTTGAAATGTGTGGCTAATGGTGTAAACTGAATCTTGCTCACGAGCTGGTGGACTAGTCGGTTCTACAGTAGACTTGGCACTGCTTCTGCGGAGAGGAATTTTGCCTCTTTCGCTCCAGCTCTCATCTCTTGCTCTTCCTCACGTGTGATCGAGAACCATACTGTCAGAAATGTCAGATGGTGCTGTGTGTGGTCAGAACTGTTTCAGTCCTGACTTGAATCAGAGGCTTGCTGGGGATGAAATGGCCTTTGCTTTGAGATGGGCTTTTAATGTCATATTCAAATTTTATCAACGAATCAGCCTGAATAATGAATCCTGTCACATCTTTTAAGATACAGTAAAGTGCACAAATTTTTTCTTATGTATCACTGTTTCTTTAGATTTCTGGCATGGAGCCCCTGTTATGCCTGGACCCTTGTTTGCAGCCTATCATTTGAATGTACAGCTGAATTTGATTTGTTAACATTTTTACTATTTTTCCTGTTGTTATCTCTCAACAGTTTTGATTTGAGAAACTATCTGTAACAAGTTTTGGAGCCTATGACGGCTCTCTTCTTGTTCTAGGCTCTGCGGTAGTAGATTGCCTACAGCTCTGAAGGAATTCTATGAAATGATCAGGAGGACCTTCACTCTAGAGGACAAAGTATATAACAAATCCCTTTTTGTTGCTATGTGTTTTCTATATTTTTTCCAGAGTCAATTTAGCTAATTTCTATTTTCCTAAGAAATCTCCCACAATCTGGGTTTTGCAATCAACCCATATATTTATATTTTTAAATATATAATTATATTCATTATATTACATAATCATTAAACACAACATATATTATTATTACATTAACTTATGATTATCAACTATATAAACAGAATTGAGTTTGAGTCTGTCATTACCCCTTTTTCTAGCCTGTGCTTTTCTTTATTCTTTCCTCTTCCTTGTTCTTATTTCCCTCTCCCTTGGTTCTGTGGTTCCTAGGCCCTGGGGCCAGGGCTCTGCTCTGCTCCTCACTGTGGGCCAAGTGCTGGTAGCCAGGAGTACTCTCCCCCTCGGCTACCCTGACTCTCCCCTGGTGGTGTAGATGTGCCAGCTGGGTGGCTGCATGTGATACTTACATTGCTCACATTAAGAGCGTTTGCTCGAGCGAGGTTAATTTCAGGTGTGTCTGGCATTATATGGATGGAAGTTTTATCTTTGTCCCAAACTTCTCTGTATTTTGGCTATGGAAGGAACCAAGACAAACAAACAAACAAATAAATAAAAACAGAAATCACCACAGTTTTTTGCTAGTTTCAGTGAACAACTTAGAACTATTTTTTTTTTCCGGTCTGACCCAGAATCTTTTTACATTAAGGTAAAGGTTTTTATAATTTTTACATGTAAGTTACTCAGATTTGGTAAGAATATTATATTAGTATTCTTTACTAATATTTTAGGTTTTAAAAATAACCCAATCCAAAACATGCTGCTTACATTTATCAATATTTTTCCTAAAAATAGGTGGCCAACATATTTATCATTTCATATTTTTGTTTGATTGCCATGTATAGCTAGGATTTAGTTTTAATGCATAGGGAACAACAGCGACTCACAATACTGATATTCTCGGCGTTTGACTTAGCAAGGACAACTTCCGGCGTATCCACAATACTTGTGTATTTGAGCTTCACCACGGGGGTCCGGTAGACGCTGTCACACAGGATCTCCTGGGCATTTTTGACTCTCAGTACTTCAGGAGACCCTTCTGGCATCCAGCCAATGCCACGCAGCCATTCCAAGTCAGCCTTGTAGATGGCCTGGGGGAGAAGACCCAGTGAAGTAGATGCTATATTGTCTCTTTCTCATGGTGGCAATGAAATAGGGAGCCATTTTCTTTAAGTCGGGTTTTCCTTTTCACAAGCAATAATGAAAAGAGCACTAGCCTGGCATTGCCCCCATCCACAGCCATGTTTGGTTTCCGTTGTGCTGGCGGCCTACACCGAATGCCTATGTACGTGTGGAAGCAGCCCTCTGCTTGGGTGTGTGTAGGGATGATTTCTGATGGGTATCTAGCTAATCACAGCTGTAAAAACGACTCTCTACAAAACCAGGACGGCCTTCACAAAGTTTTCTGTTCAAATCTGGAACCACGGAGTCCTCCTCATACAGAGCCTACAGGTCTCAAGATGAAGACTGAAGACTTCAGCATGGACTTTGGACTGGTACTAGCCGCCACCTTCCCTTCCAGCCTCCTCCCATGCCTTCCCTCTGTGTCCTGATCACACTGGCTGTCCCCAAGTGTCCCCTTCACCGTAGGAAGCCTGCTGAACCAGCACTTCTTCCAAGGAAAGTCCCATTTCTCTTTCACAGTGCCACAGAACACACTTCTCCCGCCCTTCCATTTCCACTGGCACTCTTCTCTAGCATGCATTTCCGCTTCACTGTGAACTTCCTCAAACCTAGAGCCACACCTTGCTTTTCCTTCATGTCTTTTGTGCTAATACAATGCCTGGCACATGGCAGATTTAATAAGTATTTTGAGAGGGATAATTAAGAATTCAAAAACCAACTGCACAATTTTGGCACTAATTGAGTTTTCTTTATCTAAGTGAGTCCCTTTCTTCCAACAGGGATCTGGCGTATTCCTGATTATCAGACCACATATAAAAGATAAGCGCATAAAACTGTTCTATTGTTAAAATACGAGCAATTAATATAAAAAGCCATTGCTTAGAAATGATATTTTAATAGCTAGTTATGGGACACAAACGTCAAGCTAAAATGGTAATAAGAGAATGGAAATACTAGAAAATCTCAAAAGAAAAATCTTAAAATAAATCAGCTTCAAAATTCACATTTCCCTTGCTCATTTTTAAAGAATGTGATTGAAATACATTACTCAATATACCAATGCAGTTTATTCTAAAACTAGCCTGCCTCTGCCACCAGGCAACTTAAGTCATCTATAGGCACACCACCTTCAAAATTCATTCAATATTTGATAAGCACCTCTTGAAGAATAAGGAAACTAAGTTCAGAAAATTAAGAGAAGACATCCATTCTACACAAGAAACACATAACCTTGGACTGGAAAGATGAGGCAGTGGTTAAGAGCACTGGCTGCTCCTCCAGAGGACCCTGGTTCAATTCTAGCACCTGCATGGGTGCTCACAACTGTGTGTAACAAGATTTCCCATGTCTCTGCGGGCACCAGGCACATACATCATGTGCCAACATATATGCAGGTAAAACACCCATACACATAAAATAAATAATTTAAAAAGAAACACATGACCTTATAGAATCCATCATTTTTGAAAAATTGAATTGGCAATAAAGTATGAATAAATCTAAGAATGTCTTGGCTAAGATAAACACCCGATGCTAAGAACATTCCATTCAGGAATATAAATAGGTGAGTTTAGAGCATGTCCTTAATCTTTGAATTAATTCCATCTCTTTCATTCTTCAATATACAGGTGAAGGGCCATGGCTATCCTTACACTGAACAAACCATAAGTGTTAAAGACCTCAGTAAATCTCCAGGAAAATTCCAATAACACCTTATCAATGAAAATTAGAACTTCCTGAACAAATCTAGCCATAGCAGAGTCATTAAAAAAATCTGGTAAAATAGTAAAGGGATGTGCTCACATGGGAGAGCTAGGCTTCCTAGAATGCTGACAAGAGCCAGCATGCCAAGCTGTGGAGGGCATTCTTCCCCGGGGACACTTACATCACTCTGTAGGTCATAAGCTTTCTTGGCTTGGATCACATCATTCTGGTCTGGAAAGCAAGACCACTGGTGCAGGTACTGCCGATAATCCATATTACTTGCTAATGCCTGGCCCTCTTTGGCAGCATTGATGGAGACCATGTCCACTGGGATGGAAATCTTGGCCTTGTGGTCATTGTAGGCTTTTTTGTACAGCCGGTCATTTTGCATCTTTAACACGTTTGCTGCCCAAACCAGTTTCGGGTCTTCCTTGGCACTGGGGCATCCAATGTAATGACCTTTCTGCTTCTCATAAGCAGTCTTGTACAGATACTGGAAAATGTGGGCACAAGAAGGAAGATAAGCTTTCTTCAAGCATGCTTTTCCTAAAGACAGCATTTTCCCATCGACAATAACCCCTCCTTCCTTGCGCAACTTTTATTCTGGACACTATTTTTTCTCTAAGTTCATGCTGTAATTTTTTTTGCACTTTTTGTCACGATATTTTTCTTTCTAAGAACATGTGTCTGGAAACATTGTGGGCACCCTGAAAATAAGACCCATTGCCTGGACGTCTGCCCGATGGAGCCTCGTCAGCGTCTCCCAGACTACAGTCACTGCTTGCTACCTTCAGATGCTTTAGCATAAACAACCACAACCCTGTACGCTCTATCATGTTAAATAAAATTAATTGCTTGGAGTTATTTTGAAATTGCAAACTTATTTTTAAACTGATATATAAATAAGTGCATAACATAAATAGAGGGTAATCAGCATCTCTGTTACATTACAATGAATTGTGGTTTATTTTAAATTAAAATTACTTTGAAACTAAATTTACATTTTTAACTAAAATTAAAGTTTTACAATTAAAAAAACTTGTCCCTATACTTCCTAAAAGCATCTAAGGAACCAAAAATAGTATATGTGTCATACTTCAGGGTGATAGCAACATTTTCTATGTTCATTAACCCAACAAAACTGTGTTCTTGTAAATCAACTGATGTTGAGAAGATTTGTGGGGAGAAAAATTTTGTGCATAAATATAGGAATTGTAGAACTAAGAGCAGGCAAGGGATCTTCTCAAATCACTAGACAAGTTGTTCTAGAATTTGGAATTTTAAAATACACTTGGAAAATTACTGGCATCTACTCTAATTCTTGAGGAATTAAGTTAACTCCCCATGTGTCTAGGACTCAGTGATTGTGAACAAGGAAGAGCTCTTACATCACTGGCAATATCCTGTGAAGCCTTGGCATGCTGGATCCCAATGGCATCTGCACGTATATCATAACCCGTCATCTTGACATCTTCCCAAGCCTTCTGATATTGTTTCTGCAAATGGGGAATGCAATGCCACAATAAGTCTGAAGAGGGAGCTGCTGAGTTAGCATTAAGATCAAGAACAATTCTTGTACACACATTCGACAGTGACAACAAAATACTATGTTACTGATTGTAAAAAATGAACTGTTGCTAACACTTCTGCTGAACATAAATCTCAGGATTTATACGACAGACTAGTTTCACAATCAATTTGACTTCCGCACATTTCAAGGTGTGTAGTAAAGGAATCTCCAATATTTTGTGTGTGTGTGACAAAAATTTCAGAGGCAGAAAGCCATATAAAAATCACAAAACTATAAATTGGTGGGCTTTTAAGATAAAAACAATGATGGCTCACTGAAAAGGAAAACCAAGCAATATGCTACAAATACATATAAGTTACATTTTATTTTCTTTTTGAGAAACCATTGCCTTTCTCTTTCCAACAAGGATGTATCTCTACACTATGAAAAGCAGAGAGAGACATACAAATTCCTAGTGTCTTAAAGACTTGATATAAAAGAGCCGTGATTTTGGCACAGCTTTCACTGAGTACATTAAGGGAAGGTGTTGTAGACAAGAGTGCTCTGTGGAGCAAATACCGTGGCATCTTACATTGCTAATCTGGATGGCATTGAGTTTGGACTGCAACATCACTGGCGTGTCAGCCGGCACGTTCACATTGGCCTTCTCTTTGTCCCAGGCATCGCGATACAGCGGCTGGTGGATGGGAAGACAGCACAGTAGATTAGGGAGTCCCTTACCACAGGAGCGTGTGTGCGTGTGTGTGTGTGTGTGCGTGTGTATGTGTGTGTGTGCATGCATATATACTGCATTTTTATTTACAAATACTAAATAACTTCATGAATAATTTGTGTATGATACAATATAAATTTAAATATGCTAGTAAAAACTCTTGTCCAATCCCACATCTAATTATATGACCCTTAAATCTATAATATAGGCAATTCTGATACTAGACAATGCTAATTAGGACTTTGCTTTCTTAGCCAAAATAACTGTTATGATATCTAAAGATGGGATTGTTCCTGGACTTCTCAGTCTACGTCATCATCGAGTAGCCACACGTAAGTGACAGTTCTGTGGTTATAGTACTAAATAGCATTTTAGTTTGCAACCTCAAATGCAATTAAAATGTGTGTCAGAGTTTGGACTCAGTTGTTTTACCCAAGATGTGTCAATTACAGAGATGGCTGACTGGCTGAAGATGTAGACTCAGCTGTGCCCCAGATCTCACTTCCTGTGATACTGGCAATTTGAAGTTCACCATTTGAAATCCCCTTGACTGAGAGTTCTCTTGGACACAGAACCACACCAGCTTACCTGACTGATCTGCAGAGCATTGGTCTTCGCCAGGATCACTTCTGGGGTGTCGACAATGCTAGTGAATTTGTAGGCCTCGGGCCCTATACGATACAACCTCTCGTTCAGAAGATTCTGAGCATTCTTCACTCTCATGACGTCCACAGAACCCTCTGTCAACCATCCGATACCCTTCATCCATTCCAGGTCTGACTTGTACACATTCTACACGGAGGAGGGAAACAAACCATAAGAAGACTCAAGTTAGCCAGTAGAATCCCATACTTGAAGACAGCACAGGACCCCTCTGTAAAGTCAGCCAAAGGGCATTCAGATTAAACGTGAATCTTCGCATGTTTTATCTCTGGCACCCATCTCCGGGAGAAGCTCATGGTCTCCTGTGGAAACTGGAGCATATCCCACAGGTGGCACTTGGTGGAATGACAGACAGCAATGGGTGGAACAAGAGATAGCAATGGGACATAGTTTTTTTTTTTAATTATGTTGAGTTTTTGTGCTCACCACCTGAAGTCTGTCTCTTGAACCTCTGGGATAGAAAGCTATAGGAATATTAGGGAAGGAGTCCTTTATAAAATATCTCTATTGTATTTTCTACGTGTGTCAATTAAATTAAACCAACATTTCCTTATGCCTCTATCTGTTTCTGAAATTTAGATAGCTGATCATGCAAAGATCAGAAAAGCGGAACCAATATTTTCTACAGAATTACACAGAACAAGACTGATTATTTTTATCTTGGTGAATAGAATCCTGCTACCATCAACAAGAATCTTTCACAAGACAGGAGATGTCAAGACAGCTCCACCTGTTACCCTGGATTGTCCAGAATGCGTTAGAAGAATACGGTCTAAAGGATATCTTTAGAGCATACACTACATTTAGACCCGCACATGCCATCTCCCTGGAGGCAAAGACATACTCACATCACTCTGCAGCTCGTAGGCTTTCTTAGCCTGGATCACGTCGTTCTGATCGGGCAGGCAAGTCCACTGGTGCAGATAATTACGGTAATCAATGTCGCTGACCAGGACTTGGCATTTCTTGGCTTGAACAATTGACATCATGTCCAAGGGTGTGTTGTAAATCCCTTTAGACTTCTCATAGGCTTTCTTGTATTCCCTATCACTCTGGATCTTGGCAGCATGTATAGACCATACCAACTTGGGGTCATCTTGCAGGCTTCGGAAACCCACATGGTGGCCCAGTTGCTTTCTGTAACCTTCTTTGTATTTGTACTAATATTGTGGGGAAAGAAAGCAGAGAAAAAGACAAATAAAATATTGATATCTTTCCTTTAAGATAATTTAAGATTATTTCAGAATCTTAATTTTAATGCAAATTGGCTCAACACTGAAACCTGTTAGCTGTTTGAGTCTAAAGAGATCAGAACTATTTTAGGCAGACGAGTAAATCAGGAAGAAAACAATACGTGAATTAGAATAACATACAAATCTAAAATTTCTGAGCAATCACTACTTAGACAAGAGCTTCAGATGTGTGAGGCTCATTCATACTAGAGTGATGTTTTTTAATTTAAAAATAATTAAACAGTGGCAGTTATAATAACAGTTAATTCTCACAGTGTTGCCGTGAGGTAGGTCCTATACTGTCCTATAATTCAGAAGAAGACGGCACAGTGGGGGTAATGAGATTGCGGGGTAGGTGAAGGGTTCAGTAAGACAGACCCGAGGGCACTGAAGGGGTCTCAGGTACGGAAGACTCATAGGCACAGTTTTAGAGACTGGAAAAATATACATTTTTCATAAAGCAAGGTCACCGGTTTCAAACAGGAAATGACAATAGGTCTGTGGACAATGGCCTCCATCTGATAAGCTTTGGAGGGAGATGGTGCCCTTTGGGGCAACCTGGAAGTATTTGGATCAAACAGAGAGAGAATTGGGATTAAGGTGTGGGTACTGGTAGCTAAGGGGTGAAAATGAAGGCTGAGGGGGAGGAAGCAGCTATGTGTACAGATGAGGCCAGGAAAGGAACCAGAGAAAGGAAGGTGTGTTTGAGGCTTGGAGCTGGGAGTAGGAGATGGCTTGGACCATGTTACTGCTAGTGAACTTTGAATTAGCAGGAAGGGAAATTGAAAATGTAGCTGAAATATTATATATAAGCCTCTAGCATAAAATATTTGATAAAAATGTGATTTCAGCCTGAAGTGTTGTACAGAATGACCATCATTTATACTGTGGAGAATGTCAGAAATATTTGGGGATATGACACTGTATTGGTTCTTACATTTTCACCCCCAAATTTAAAGCTGTTTCATATTTCATTGTTACTGATAAATAATGTACAACACAAAATGCAGCTGTTTGCATGGGTTAAAGAAAGGAAACAGGGTTACTGAAGCAGTCCATTTGATTATGGGGGAGAAAATCCCAGAGCAGAAGGAAGTTACCTCACTGGCGATTTCTCTGGAGGCTTTGGCATGCTTGATTTCAATGGCATCCGCTCTTAAGTCATAGCCTTTCTGCTTGGCTTCATCCCAGTCTTTTTGATAGAGTTTCTAGTGAGCCAGAGCACAGGTTTGTTTAGAAAATGAAGGCAGACTCGTAGCAAGCATAGCAGATATCATAATCCATAATGTAAAGGCAGTGCAGGAAAAACATGCATTGCTGAGTCCCTTTGCTGCTTTGTAGCAGGGAATACCTCTGATGTAAAATTTAAAGCTAAGCATCTAGTGGTACCAGTGACGGAATATTTACTTTCATCCCAACATGGTGTGCATTTGAAAACATCCCCCTTCCCCAGCATGTGGAGACTTCAGAATGAACGGTGAAACCAAGGATGCTTCATTAAGGTCCATGAAGACCTCCTAAGGCTTACCTTTAATTTTGCTCTTTAACTCAGCGTATTCTTTTGAAGGAATGTGGTATTAACTCACGATCTTTGAATGTAATTAAAATTTTACTTTGCCTATCACTTGACTTTGGAATGTCAAACAAGAAGGTCTCATTAGAAGACCTAAGATGGCAGTAGGCACTGTTGGGCATGGAAGCGCTTGACTAGGGTTTTATTATTTCAGGAATACATAAGGAACAAAGGCACAGTCATTGGCCATGGGGAGAACACCTTTCAAGGCTGAAGAGAGAACACCTATAGTCTAGACACTCAGTCATACATTTATGCAAAGTTTCTGTTTGCTTGTTTTTCAAGACAGGGTTTCTCTGTGTAGCTTTGGCTGTCCTGGAAGTCACTCTGTAGACCAGGCTGGCCTCAAACTCAGAGATCTGCCTGTCTCTGTCTCCCAAGTGCTGGGATTAAAGGTGTGATATGATAACCCGGCTATGATAATCTCTTAAAAGACAGAACTTCTATCCATGGATGCTAAAGAAAAAAAAATAACACCAACAGCATGGGCGTTAGCCATTAGCTAGAAGACAGAGGCTTCTCCACCCCACGGTTATTTCTCTTACATTGCTAATCTGCAGGGCATTGATCTGAGCCTGCAGCATGGCTGGAGTGTCCAGGGGAATGCTAATGTTGGTTTTGTCTTTATTCCAGGCTTCCTGATACAGCCTCTGAGAACAAAAGGAAGCATCACGTTAGCTCAGCAACAGAGAATGGACAGCCAAAACATTAAGTCTTAGCAACAACTTTATCTGAAAAAGCAAATGTTTCTATATGTGCTTAGAATGGCAAATTGTAGGCTCTACTGAGCAGGCACTGGTATTCAGACAGATCCTGAAAATAACACAATGACAGATCCTACAGACAACACAATGAGCTCTCCATTGTGTGGACGGGCCTCATCCATCAGTTGAAGGTTGTTATACACTCATTTCCCCGCCCAGAAGGAATTCTACAGAAACCACACACAACATTGAGCTGTCATTGTCCCCTGGGTCTCTAGCCTTCTAATCTGTTCTGCAGATTCTGGAATTGCTAGCCTGCATAACCACAAGAGCCAATTTCTTAAGACTGTAATCTCTTTCTACATAGATATCTATAGAAAGATCACACTGGATCTGCCTCTCTGCGGACTCTTGCCTCGTGAAATGCCACACCACTACATAGTATTATGTCCTGTGCCTTGGTCCTAGTAAGAGTTATAATACTCATTTCCTGGAATTGCTGTGGAGTGACATCTTTCAGTTTAGTGTTTCAAAGTCCCTGTGAGAAGGGAAAGACACGTTCCCCCTATCAGAGTGCCATTTCCAATGTGGCTGCACTAAGCTAGGTAAGAGACCTTCAGGTCTGCACCCTCTTTAGAAATCTTTGAAGAAAACAGTCTGGTTCAGCTTTACTTGTCTTTACCTGAGCACTGTATCCAGAAACACAAAAGCTTAATAGGTGGATGGCTCTTACCTCACTCATTTGTAGAGAATTGGCTTTTGCTAGGACAACTTCGGGAGTGTCGACAATGGAGGTGAACTTCAGGGCTTCTGGTCGTGTCCTATACAGTCTTTCATTCACGAGGTCCTGAGCACCCTTCACTCTGGTCATTTCCACGGAGCCCTCTGGTATCCAGCCAATTCCACGCAGCCACTCCAGATCTGCTTTATACACACTCTGCCAAGATGTCAGATCACAGTGTTGCGAATGTTAGACATGCCCTCTATTAGCTGAAAGCCCAAGGGTTTGAGGAGAGGGGCGGAGGAGCATGGGGGATGTTGGTAGTACATGAGGAAGAGCCGTGTTCTCAGAGGATGCAGGGGTTTTAATACTGATGACAAAAGTAATTGGTGGAAACATGGTTATTTCTACTATCCATTAATATAGCAGTATTTATGAATCCCACAATATACTTATGTGAAATGTTAAAGCAATTGCTTTCATCTCTGCATTTTGCTTGCCATGGTTTTTCTATTAAACAAACAGTGTGAAGGATACTTCCTCCTCCCCACCGGGGCCTGGGTTATTCACAGCCCACAGATCTATACCCAGAGGCTCTGACTGAACAACTAGCAAACATCCCTGCCTCCTTATCCCCCAAGCTCATGTTACATACATCGCTCTGCAGCTCATAGGCCTTCTTGGCTTGAATAATGTCGTTCTGATCAGGCAGGCAAGTCCAGTTGTGCAGGTAGTTCCTGTAGTCCACGTCGCTGACCAGGGTCTGGCATTTCTTGGCCAGCACCAAGCCCAGCATGTCCACCGGGCTGCTGAACTTGGTCTTCCACTTCTGGAATTCCTTCTTGTACTCCCTGTCACTGTGAATCTTCCCTGCATGCATGGCACACATGATCCTGGGATCGTCTTCCACGCTCTGGGCTCCGATGTGGTGGCCTTTCTGTTTTTCATAGGCTTCCTTGTATTTGTACTAAAACGCCAGAAACCAGTTCAGAAAAACCAGGTTTAGATCACGTGGTATGCACAAGACTTTCAAGCCTCAACTTTCTAACATCTCAGTACAATTTTTCTGCTTTTCTGCTATCATGAAAATAGCTGGGCTGGAGAGCTGGCTCGGTGGTTAACGGTACTGGCTGCTCTTCCAGAGGATGAGGTGCTATTCCCAGCTCACAACCTGTACAGCTCTAGAGGATCACATGCCCTCTTCTAGCCTCCTTGAGCCACTCATACGGTACACAGACATACATGCAGACAAACACACACCTAAAATAGAATAAAATTAAGATTGTAATGATTGATATATCCTTATTCTTGAGAAATTTCCTTTAATTCCAAAATGCGTTCTCTGCAAAATGGGTGTGTGTGTGATATGGCGAAATGCACATAGAAGCATTTGCAGAGTGGTTCAATAACCAGAATGCTCGGCACTATGGGAAAAGTACAGGATCTAAAGGGAAGGCACTCACGTCGCTGGCAATATCCCTGGAGGCCTTGGCACTTTTGATGGAAATGGCATCCTCTCTCAGGTCATAGTCCTTCATCTTCGATTCATCCCAGCCTTTGGTATACAGTTTCTAGGTAGAAGGTAAAACACAACAGAGAGCAGAACTGGTTTAGAAACCCAACAGGCCACTCCCAAAGAAGACATCGTTGAGGAGGAAAAACATTTTAATGGCTTCTACAGAGACTGACACATCACCCGAGGGCCCCTCTTACCTGGCTGATATTGGCAGAATTGCTCTTGGCCAGCAGGATTTCAGGGGTGTCTGGCATGACATGGATGGAGGCTTTGTCGGCATCCCAAGCTTCTGTGTATAAATGCTGTGGAGGAGAGTAAAGCCTTCTGCTGATCCCAGTCTCATTAGTTCTCATCGACTGTAACCTGCTTTTACTACAAATAGAGCCTTCTAAAGGTAGTAAACAGTAAAACCTGGCAACACGGATACAACTGGGCATGGCCTGAGTGCTCTCATAAACCAATATGATGGCCTAACTGTGAATCTTTCTCTCCCAGTGAACCCTGAGCTTCCTCTTAGAACTCCTGAAGAGTGCTTGGTTACACAGCAGAGGTCGTACACAGAGAAGTCAGCCTACCAACGAAGCTCAACCCAACTTGCTGGAAGCTGAGTGTTCCTGAGAATGATGTGCACATTTATCACTGCTCTTGTCTAAAGGTCACTCTAGATTCTCTCTGCCTCTTTCTCTCTGTTCTTCTTTGTGATTGTTCTTGGTGTAGTGTAAAGTGGTTTCTGGAACTTTATTCTGCAAGCTCTCTCCGAGAGGCATTTCTGATTTTCTTCTGAGAGCTCACTCTCACTATGGAAGAACCAAAAGACACCCAGGCAGGGTTAGGACTCATCTCAGTTCAACTCAACCTGGAATGTACATGCACCCACTAAGGAGCTACTGATTTGATAAAAGATGAACAGACAGATGGGACTCTGAGGAAAACATTCTTCTTTCTTGTGTGATAACAATACCAGCTCGGTTTCTAAAGTGGATTCTCACAGCCTAAGTCAGCAGAACAAAAGAGGCAGCTAGGCTGTGGCATGAACCATGGACCAAGAGAACCAGGGGCCTACGTCTGCTCCACCTGGGCCAATGTTTCGTGCAGAGGCAGGTTGCAGCTGAGGGGGGCATGTGCACTGGTGCAGACAGATGATCTCCAGGCTCGGCTTTCACGTGCACCCATGGTTACAGGGCACCCATGGTTGGAGAAAAGCACCGGAAGTTAGCTAGAATTCCTGCAGTCCTTCTGCAGGAGGCCACGGAAGTGGGGCCTCTCCTGATTGTTGCTCCCTGGCTCACTCGGCCATTTCCCGCCTCACGGGTCAAGTCCATTGCAGGCCTGACTGGTGGCAGACAGCCACTAACGACTCACCTTGCTCATTGTGATGGCATTATTTTTTGCCAGGACAATTTCCGGGGTGTCGGCGATACAAGTGAACTTGAGCTGGTCTGCAGGCTGGCGATACTTCCTGTCGCTCAAGATCTCGCCTGCTCTCTTCACCTTCTCGACCTCGACGGAGCCAATGGGAACCCATCCAATGCCTCTCAGCCACTCAAGATCAGCTTTGTAGATAGCCTAAGAAACCAAAGTGTTAAGCATTGAGACGTCACCTCGTCATCCTGGCATCTGACTAACTGAACACATACAAAATAAGTACTGAATCGTAGTTGTGTACGGCTTTAGGAAGATCCATCTTTGCTTAAAGTGGCTTATCAAATACCATGTCCCTAGAGTTGGCTGATGTTCACTGCATTTCTAAGACCCATCAAATCTCTTCAACATTTGATTTCAGAGGAACAAAAAACATTAGGGACATTAATTACTGCCTGACTTCTAGGGAAAGGTGCTTGCTGTCTGATGTGATGCTCACACCTCTTCATGTGGGAATAATTCTCCTGGAACACAGGGGGCTCCTATGTTGTTTGGCAGCAGCCTTCACAGATAGTTACGTGATAGACACAGGCTGAATACTACCAACTGACCAGTTGTGAAAGAATATTGTGCAAATAAAAGTAGCATTTTCACATGACTTTAAATCTTGTTTTTCCTTGTATTCTAAGTCCTTTTTTACTTGTCTTGGAATTCATTTTTTTCATTGGATTTAAATAATCAGCTATAAGAGAACACTTCTTCTAAGGGCAACATTTATTTTTATGATTTTTGAAAGACTTTTTTTCTGTAATTTTGCAATACCATTACTTTCATAATTCTTCCAAAAGCAGCTATTTAGTCAGAGCCCAATCAAAACAAGAAGTTACTGAACCAACAAGGGGGTGTCTGTGAGGTCACAGGGTGTCAACTGCTGACAACAAAAGTGTTCTTTGTATTTTTAGGTCACTACAATATTTCAGTTTCCTAGAAATTGGACACAATGTGCATGTCTCATTCCTAAACATTCATTCACAAATTATTTGGGAAATTAGTTTGCTTTAAATCAGGACTTCTTACCCTGACATCAGTGAACTTGGACATAACTAAATCTAACATCCATATTTTTATTAATGTCTAAGTGAAACATAGCATTCAAACAAGTAAAACTATGGATAACAGATTACAGTAACATTAATACTACATGTGTCTAAGCAATATGTGTTATAGACACTTGTGTTATTGCAGATGTTTCAGACTTCTTAAAATATTTATGCCTTTCACTTTTCTTTGGAATTAGTTATTATACCCAGAACTAGTTATTATAGGTATAACTGTAATTATTTAATGTGTTAATAAATAAGTACACATATGATGAAATCTCAGATTTGGTTGGATATTTTCATAAGCATTCTCAACATGCTTGGTTTCCTTTGAGCGCAATGCTTATTTTATGTATTTCATGGGTTTTATTAAGTTTCCCAAAGATTCTCTGACACTGAAAATGTAAGATTTCCTTACTGAACTGTTTGAAGACATGGCTGAAGAATATCAGGCCCACTTACATCACTTTGCAGGTTATAGGCCTTCCGTGCCTGAATGACGTCATTCTGATCAGGCAGGCAGATCCATTCATGCAGAGGATGCTTGTAGTCTATGTCGCTGACCAGGATCTGGCACTTCTTGGCCAGCACCACGCCCAGCATGTCCACCGGGCTGCTGAACTTGGTCTTCCACTTCTCAAAGTCCTTCTTGTACTCCCGGTCACTCTGGATCTTGGCCACGTGCATGGACCACATCATCTTGGGGTCATCTTCGATGTTCCGAGCCCCAATGTGGTGACCCAGCTGCTTGCGGTAGCCTTCTTTGTACTTGTACTGGAGAAAGAAAAGTTATGTAAATCTGATGAAAGGAACACATGCTACTTCTGTGTATTTTCCCCACTATTATCAAGCAGAACAAAGACTATTACCAACCCCATCTATAAAACAGGATCCTGATGGTCACAGCGTATGTTTGTAACAGGGTTCAGCCTACACTTTAGGGCTCCTTGTATTTTGTGTTCCTTCTTTCTCTAGACTACACTACGCAGTATACATTGAATTCCAAATAAACTTACAGTGTTTTTTTTAAATCATTAACATTGAAGATATTTTAGAATATCTCTCTTGTTGTTAGACCTTAGAATGAGTTCCTTGGTCATGGATATGCATCACATTTAGGTAGAGTTTATGTGTCATGGAGCTATTCTCCTTATTTGCCAGTCAGCCTTACCTACATTTGCCAGAAGAGTCATTCCTTGGGGTTTAGAATCTATCTACTTTTAAAGTTCAAAAGTAATGTATCATGGCCCACTGTACCACGAGAAGCAGAGAGCTCTCAGCTGCTAAGCTGAGAACATCATGGTGACAGAAGGAAGAATCAGTTCAAGGGATGGGACGGGTACAGGGGAAGAGTTTGTTTCAAGGAGGTGACATGGTGCCCAGAACGCAGACACTCTCTGTGCTTCTTATGCACAGAGAAGGAGGGAAGAGGCAAATGACAGCTGAGAAGTCCCAAGCGCTTCAGAGGTTGTCAGTTCCCATTAGGGACTTCTTACAAGAGAAGTTACTTAGGATAACTTCAGCCATGTCCTGCATCCAACCTTCTTTCATGCCACAATAGCCACATGGAAGCAACAGTGAAACATACCCACATTGGTGGAGTTACCTGTAATGTCACTCATTTTAATTTCACAAACATCTGGATTAGCTACTGTTCAATTTCTGAGGTTCAAAAACAAAATATGGACTGGGACAGGACTTGGCGGCAGAGTCATCAGCTAGTGTAAGCAGGACTCTGGGTTCCCTCCTCAGGACCAGAAAACCAAATAAAACAAATCAGTAGGTCTTTACAAAGTTACTGCTTTAGAGAATGACCCACCAGCCAGGGAGCCTGCATAGGACTGACCTAGGCCCTCAGCACATAGGCTACAGTTCTGTAGTTTGGTCTTCTTGAGGGACCAACAGTAGGAGCTGGGGCTGTCTCTGACTCTCCTGCCTGATTTTAGGGACCCTTTCCTTCTACCGTGTTGCCTTGTCCAGCCTCAGTAGGAGGTTGGTCTCACAGCAACTTGATATATCATGACTAGTTGATACCCATGGGAGGCCTGCCCTTTTCTGAAGAGAAATGGGGGAGACATGAATGGGGGGGACAATTAAGGGGGAGGGACTGGAAGAAGAGGAGGCAGGGGAAATTGCAGTTGGGATGTAAAACTAAATAAATACAAAACAAACAAACAAAAAACAAAACGAAAAATTACTGTTTTAAAACACAGATGGTCTTTACCTGACCAACTGGGGGTCAGTTCCTTCCCACCCTTCTCATTTTAACTTCCTATGGGGGACGCTAAAGGAGGATGAAACTTGGAAGTGCAAGCAAGGGCTGGCGACAAATACCCTGAAAGTGTCCCTCTAACAGCATTTTAAAGAAACGCTTCTTTAAAAAAAAAATCAACTTACATCACTAGCAATCTCTCTCGATGCCTTGGCTGCTCGGATAGGAATGGCATCCAGGCGCAAGTCGTAGCCTTGCTTCTTGGCCTCTTCCAGTGACACTTTGTAGAGTTTCTGTGGAGAGAGTCCTTAGTTACCAACCTTTTCGGAAGAAGTGACGCTGATTTCTGTTCAATATTTTCTGTTGCCATTTCAACTGAAATGAATCCCCTAAATACAGTGGTGGTGTCATGGATAATTACACTTCACAGGTCCTCAGGCACATGTTTGACACATCAGGTTTTCCTGACTGGTAAATCTGAAAACATGTTGGGGGAGCATCCACATTTGGCTGCTGTACCATGGCTGACCCACGGGAGGGTCACTCAGGATACTTCCCCACAAGCACTCCACTTCCTGTCTGGTAACCAAAGCTTGGTCTTCCTTGTGGACCTACTATGTAGCCCAATATTAAGTCAAGGGTGAGCTGTTTCTTTTGCCAACAATGTCAGTTATAGGGTAGGTAATATTAGGGAAAGCATTTAACTAAGGGAAACATTACAATCCTTCGTTTGGCCTCTCTGGATACTCACGTCACTGTAGTTTATCCTGTTGAGTTTGGCCAGCATGATCTCTGGCGTGTCGGGCATGACATGGATGGTTTTCTTGTCGTTGTCCCAGGCTTCCGTGTATAAGCGCTAGTAAAAAAAGGAGAAAATTATTTTGGTGTTCACAGAAATTGTTATCTCTTTGTTACAAAGTAGAGCTAAATTCATTAAGGCTACATTCCTATGTTCATTACTAAAAGTTTATAAATACTTCAATTATTAAATAATTCAACTGTTCTGAAAAGTATAATTAGGTTTTGGTATTTAAAAATATATCTGAGAAAGAATTATTTGCTGTTTCTTTTTTGAGACAGGGTTTGCTATAGCTCAGGTTAGCTTCAAAATCATTACATATAACCTTGAACTCTGAATCTTCCTGTCTCTGCCTTCCAAGCACTGAGATTACAAACATGGACCATCATGCCAAGCTTTACACATAGCATGCATGCATTTTAAGTAATATTTAAAATTTATTCATTGAAAATGTTATCAGTGTATGTGTGCTGGCTAGTTTTATGTCAACTTGACACTGGTCAGAGTCATTTGACAGACGTGAACTTCAACTGACAATATGCTTCCGTAAGAACAGGCGGTAGGCAAGCCTGTTGACCATTTTCTTAATTAGTGATTTGTGGGGGAGGTCCAAGCCCATTGTGGGTTGGACCATCCCTAGGCTGGTGGTCTTGGGTTCTACAAGAGATGGGGAGCAAGCCATGGGCAGCAAGTCAGTAAGCAGCACCCTCCATGGCCTCTGTATCAGCTCCTGGTCTCAGGTACTTGCCCTGTTTGAGTCCCTGTCCTGACTTCCTTCAATGACGAGCAGTGATGTGGAAGTGTGAGCCACATAAACCCTCTCCTCCCCAGGTTGCTTTGGTCATGGTGTTTCATCATAGCACTGGTAATCCTGACTAAGACAGCATCCAATGTATCTTTATCCTCCAACTTCTTCTGGGCTCCCCTAAAACATCTCTCTCTCTCTCTCTCTCTCTCTCTCTCTCCCATTTTCTCTCTCAACTTCACTTTTCTTTTTCATAATACTTTAAACAAGAATTTAATATTTTAAAGTATCACCAAGTAATAAACATATTTAAGTAGAAAAACATTTATATTAAGACAGGTAATATAAACTCAGAAAGCAAAATCCCACTTGTTTTAATATGTAGACACTAGTTTTACTCTGTGTGTGTGTGTGTGTGAGAGAGAGAGAGAGAGAGAGAGCAAGAGTGAGTGAGAGCTGGCAAGATGGCTCAGTGGGTAAGCATGCTTGCCACCAAGCCTGACAGCCCGATTCCAGGGACTCACATGGTAAAGGGAGATAATTTAGTACCACAGGTTGTCATCTAACCTCCACATGCATGCCATGGCACAAATGTGAACACACACACACACACACACACACACACATACACAGACACACAATGTAAGTAAGGAAATAAATAAAATGTAATAAAGAATGTCAACAAGTGAAACTGTAGGTAAAGCCTTCAAAAACTAGAAAGAAGGTCAAGAAAGGTTAAAAAGTGTGGAGGAAACAAGGGAAAGAAAAAGGAGTCCACATCAGACGAAAGCGGAAGAGAGACTGGGTGGGGAATAAGACAAAAGGGGCTGAGTGACAAAGGAGTGGGAGAAACGAGGGGAGAACTACAAAGCACATTTCATATGCCAACTGAAATCATTTGAGCAGGTATGGTACGCCTTGGAGTAACTCCGAGACATAACAGCATGCCGGAGCCGCTGTCTTGCCCTGTGGTAACTCTCGGGCTGCATGGTGGAGCGTGGAGACTCACCTTGTTCATGTTTATTGCGTTGTTCTTTGCCAGCACCTGCTCCAGCGAGTCGGTGATGCTGGTAAATTTCAATGTGTCTGGACGCTGGCGGTAGATATTATCGCTTAGTATCTCTGTGGCCCTCTTGGCTTTAACAACTTCCAGGGACCCAATGGGAACCCAGCCAATGCCTTTCATCCACTCAAGGTCTGCCTTGTACAGATTCTGAAGACCAATGGGTAAGAGAGATGTGTTAACTATTCTTTTTTTTTTGAGTCATCCCAAAACACACCACATTCAAGAAACAGGAATACTGAGGGTTGGTGGGTGTATGTAGAAATATGCTCTATATAATATGTACATGTCCAAAAACCTTCAAAAATTAATTAATGAAAAAAAAAGAAATAGACATTTTTGCTGAACAGATAAAATTAGCAGCATACTCAGACACTGGTCCCTGACTTGAATTCTCTAAAGATTTTTTTTCTTGAGCTTTTTAAAAAAGGGACATTATCCTGTCCTTCAGGATTTTACAAGATCTTTCACAGAGGACCAGTGCTCCTTAAGCCCTGGAAAATGTGTCCTAATCATTTCAAATTCAATCACACGAGTAGACCAACGGCACAAAGTATGGCTATCACAAGACCCTTGCCTTAATTTCCATCTCTAAAAAGCCCAGCTCTCAAGTGAGGAAAGGGGATGTGCTGATGGAAAGATATTAGGTATTTATCCAGTTTATTCCTGAGCGAGCTGCTAATATGAGATAACCGGCTTTGAAAAAGCAAGGATGTCTTCATATTTTTCTTCTTGTAAATTTAAGTATAAGCAGTTATCAAAGTAATATAAAACAATGTACTTTTATTCCCACTCTCCATTAGCCGCTGCCAACATGTATTCTCTTTCTTTTCGCTTCTACTTTGTTGGTCAAAAAGTCACTAGCGATCTCCTTCCTTCCTTCCTTCCTTCCTTCCTTCCTTCCTTCCTTCCTTCCTTCCTTCCTNCTTCCTTCCTTCCTCCTTCCTTCCTTCCTCCCTCCCTCCTCCTCTTTCTTCCTTCCTTCCTTCCTTCATCCCTCCTTCCCTCCCTTCCTCCTCCTCCTCTTTCTTTCCTTCCTTCCTTCCTTCCTTCCTTCCTTGGCAGGGTCTTATAGCTAAGGCTGGCTTTGAACTCCCAATCTTCCTGCTTCCACTTCCAAGGTTCCCCAGAACCTTACAGATGTGAGCCACATAACTGGGTCAACAGTGTTATTTTGAGGGCTGTTAGCTGATTCAGACAAAAGAAGCCTGAATCACTAGGAAGCTACATTCTGTATAACATTGATAGTATTAACTTCCTTTTTATCCACAACTTTTGGAGGGGTTCCCAATAAGAAACTCCTACTTCTAGGGGCATTTAGATTCCTGGTCCTTGACACTAATCAGAATCTCACAGACTTTCTTCTGATATGTTTTTATCCTATACCAGGAATACTTACATCACTCTGGAGGTCATATGCTTTCCGTGCCTGTATGACATCATTCTGGTCTGGCAGGCAAGTCCATTCGTGCAGGAGGTGTTTGTAGTCCACGTCACTGACCAAGGTCTGACATTTCTTGGCTAACACAATCCCAAGCATGTCCACTGGGCTGCTGTATCTTGTCTTGTATTTCTCAAACTCTTTTTTATATTCACGGTCACTTTGCACTTTGGCGATGTGGAGGGACCACATCATCTTGGGATCATCGTGTATCGCTCGGGCGCCAATGTGGTGACCTAACTGCTTCCGGTAGGCTTCTTTATATTTGTACTGAAAGAGACAGAATCCAGAGCGTAAGGAGGAAGGAGGAGGTGGAGAGGACCGCTGCCGGGTGCTCCTGTGATGCCATGCCTTGGCGCAAGAAGAACCCCACTGCTCCTTCTGTAAGTCGCAGAATCATATGCTGGCAAAAACTGGCCAAAAGTGATGACTGGAAGAGGCTTTCCAGTTGCAGCCACAAGCTAATCCAGTGCCCCAGAAGCCCTACTAGGCAGCCTGTGAGAGAGCACCCCTGGGTGTGTGCCTACGTGGCTCCCAGGCTTCTCCTTGGAAAGGCAGAGAAATAGAGCATGTATGTTACTCAAACTACGTACAGCCTACAGAAGCACACATGAAAGCCAGGAGGCACCATTTTGAAATAGACAAATTCTGTTATTTAGTAGGTGTGGAGTTTGGGTTTCATAAAATGAGGAAATTATAGGGCTATTTTGCCTGACAGTGGGAAAACATGGAGCACTATTGGATCATACGCTTAATCAAGTTACCGTAGTCATTTTCACCTTTTCTAACCATAACTAAAAAGGTTTAAAAGCTATGAAGTTGGACACTGCTTCTATTTTTGGATAACTTTAAACATGTCCAGGAATCTGCTATTTTAATTTTCAGAGTACAGAAACAATGACCTTCAGCCTTTGGCTATCCCCCATCTTCATTCCTGTGTGGGCAAATACAGATATACACCCGTTTCACGTTTGGCTCCATTCTCTCGAGTGTATCATGAGAGTTCATGAGCAGCTCAGCTCAGTTCATCTGACTGTGAGATGCCTGCTCTATTTAACAAAGACAAAAACCAAATTCAACAGAGTACAGCACAGTGTAGACTATGAGCCTGGGATCATGAGCGGGTTATCCAGGTCCCGTTTCTACTCAGTGGTGTTGATGAGGTGAGTGAGGAGCACCAAGAAGTCCTACAAGGTTGCAGAAGTGGGATCCCTGTGCCAGGGGCTGGCCGAGACAGTGCTTACATCACTAGCGATGTCCCGGGAAGCCTTGGCGGCCACGATGGGAATGGCATCGCTTCTCAAGTCGTAGCCTTCCTTCTTAGCTTCTTCCATGGCCTGGCGATAGAGGCTCTGGGGAAAGAGGGAAGGCACTTTCAGTAAGAGAACTCACATTCGCTGGAAAACCACATTTTTGGGGTGGGTGGGAGGTCAAAAGAAGACAACCCTTGGATGTAGAACTATGCAGTCTTAACTGAAACAAAACAACAAAACAAAAAGAATTTTTCCAAGCTATTAAGTAGAAATTTTGGATTCAGTAAATTGTAACATGACACCTTCTTGCTCAAATCCTTACAGGTTTTAGACACAAAGTCAGCAGTTCTCGGTGGTGTCTAAGTCAGTAAGCACTTACTCCATTCTTAAACCAGCAAAGAAGGATGCTAGGATTCTAGATTTGAAACAGGGACAACTACCTGATAGCCAGCAACATTCTATGATAATATACAACAAATCACTGTAAGCATGTGCGCATGATCAAAGGCATACCACAATGAGACTGGGCGAATGCTTTGAAAAGTCTCTGCTAATATTTAATTGCTCATTAGTAATTGGTCTCAGCTGCTGGGAATTGGTAGCAGACACAGCAACAGCAAATACCAAAGACTGATGAGCCAGGAAAAGAAAAGATTCTGTTTTTAATTTGAACTGAGAAAACATCGTCACTGTTCAGTTTCTTTGTTCACAAATTTTGACTGTCATCCCCAAACTCTTCTGAAACTGTACTTTATAATCATTGCTAATATTGCTCATCAATAAATCAGAATCAACACTCTGATTTCATGACAGTGCCTCACTGTGTAGCTCAGGCTGGCCTGGAACTTACAACCCTCCGACCTTTTGTTCCTCGGTGCTGAGATATGTGCACCATGCTTGGCAAGATATTTACTTTAACAAACAAATCTTAATTGTAAAAAGTTACTAGATCTCTTAATGAGACACGTTACTTCGAGAAGCTCACTGAGCTTTGCATGGAAAAAATTCTGATGACCATGAACGAATTAAATGGTCATTCCGCACAGTTTTGTGTGTATGTACGGCGCCTCAGATGTACGGCATCGTGCTAGTGGCACAAGTGTGCTTTGTGCTTTTAGAAAGTAAGGCCCTTATGTAACCACGGCAGAGATTTTAACAGACGCTTTGACACTCCAGAGAGGGCCTTGTCCTCTTTCAAAACCGGTAGAAAGTTTCACGACAAGGTCAACCTCAGTGAGCATCCAACTTTTCGCCTTGTTTGTATTTCTCTCCTGCATTCCTTTTTTGTGTTGTAGATATTTCTTTTTTTATTTGCTCTCTATATTTCTCTATCAATAAAGACCACTTTAATGTTACAGATTAAATCAAATGCTCTACAGCTTTTTAAATTAAAAAATTAAATTTATTTAAATTATTCAACCAATTAAGAGAAAATTATAGTCACCACAAACTTCACTCCTAAACTTTTATTTTAACAGAAGATTTATTTCCTAATTTATGGGTATGTATACGTGTCTGTGTGAATATATGTCAAGTGAATATATGCCATCAGATCTCCTGGAGCTAGAGTTACAGGTGGCTGTAAGCTAATCTATGTGGAGTGCTGGGTCCTGGGTCCTCTGGAAAAGCAGGGAACCCTCTTAATTGCCCAGTCACCTCTACAGCCCCAGAATATTTCTTTTATAACGTAAAATCATATAATCCATCTATTATATTTTTCCATTCCAGAACAAATGCTTAACTATGACCTCATGGTACAGTCAAGAAAAATGGTCTGGAGCCAGCTCATGACCTCAGGTCAGATTTCTTTAATTTTTTCAACCTTTGAAAGAGGCATAGTGTTTTGAGGCAGACAACACTTTTCGTTATCTCCAAGGTCATGATTTAAAGCTTGTTTTAGGAAGTCACACATGCAGGGTAGCTAGAATAGCTACAGGAGCATACACAAGACAAGGTTGAGGTGTATTCATTTCATTTGCAGTCAAGGAGTGAACTGTGGGGTGAAAGCACTTGGAAATGCCTTTCACAGTCATTTACGGGGGCCATTCTTAAACCTCATCTTCAGAAAACAGGGGCTGGGGAATTAATCTTGACATTTTAAATAAAGTAAACCAAGTTGGAAATTTTAGAATTGAAAAATATCCCTATCTATTCTTTCTAGTCTAAAAGGAAAATCTACTTCATTTCTCCTCAGATAAGCAGGAGCCTCATCACAACCTGGGACAGAAGTTAGCCACATCTGCCGTAGGCTCAGCAAGGACAGGTTTAGCAGAGAAACCTACCCCAGTGTGGTTGAGCTGGGTCAGGAGACTCCTAACATGACTGAGTAATGGCAGGATCTCCCCTAATGTGACTGAGCTGGGCAGGAGCTCCCCTAACATGGCTGAGCTGTGGCAGGAGACCCCCTAATGTGGCAGAACCAGAGCAGAAGCCCACCCTAATGCGGCTGGGCTGGGGCAGATATTATTGGTGGGTCTGTTCTTTGATGATAGGAAGGAAAATCTCACCATTTTCATTGATTAGTCTTTGCTATATGAGATAAGAAACATGCCTTTTCTTTAAGACTCTGTTATTACAAATAGATGGGTATTACTAGATAAATACAGATAAGATTAAAAACTTGATCATGTCTTGAGAGTAAAAGCTTAAAGATCAGAATACTTGAATCAATCAGATAGATTCTTCACCTGGACAAGGACAATTGAGAAACTACTTACGTAGTAGCAATTCTGCACTGTAAAGATAATTACTTCCCCTTAGATTCTAATGCATCTAATAAAATTCAATGGCAAGAGAAATTTGTTTGATTGCTCTTAGGCAATTTTGAAAAGGATGAATTAAAAAAAACCTCTCATTTGGATCTTGTTAATAAACTTTGTTATTAAATACATTTAATTTTCTTCTATTTCCCCTTTCCAGGAAAATCCATGCATCTCTCTTGGGGCCCTCTTATATTAATTTTCATGGTGACTTGAGGGTAAAAAAAAGACATTAATATTTATTAACCCACTACCCATAGTATAGATTTTTGTCATCTCAAAAGTTTATAGATACCTTATGGATGAGGCAACTGAAGAAAGCAAATATGCAGAATACATTCCAAAACAAGTCCCAATTTGATGAGCAACACAATTTCTTTGGATCTTTGCGTGTGTATATCTCCTTCCCCTCCCTCTGTGTGTGTGTGTGTGTGTGTGTCCAGGCACACCCACACCCACAGTGCACTTGTGGAGTCAGAGGACAACCTTGAGTGTCAGTTTTCACTTTATCTCCTGTTCGAGATGCCCTCTCCTGTGTGTGCCTGGCTAGCTTGCCTGGGGATTTTCAGGAATTCTGTCTCCCCACCTTTCATTCATTCTGGAATTAAGATGCTCACTTAGCACATCTGGCTTCACATGGTTTCACAGGGTCTGAGCTCAGGCCATGACGTTTGCACTTTACCCACTGACTCGCGTTTCTAGCTCCAGCAATAACTACTTTTAGTTGAAATTATTATTAACTAATTACTGGTTGATTGTAAGAGTTGATACTTTTGTGTTAGTTTTTCTAATTTTTGATAGAACTATATCCAAATTTAAAGTAAGACAATGAGTATAAAACCAAACCCAAGAAGGGTGGACTACATCATGACTGTGCTGAGTGACAGTCTGACATTCCTACATCAGCAAAAGTCAGTGTGAGCAGATGAAGGGAATCAAGAGCAGGTAGGTCTTACCTCACTGTAGTTTATTTTATTTTGTCTGGCCAACATAATTTCGGGTGTATCAGGCATAATGTGGATTTGGGTCTTGTCTTTCTCCCAGGCTTCTGTGTATAATCGCTGTGAAGGAGAAAACAATAAAAGGATCAGAAAAAAAAACCCAAACATGTTTTAATGAAGAGACCATGAGCAAACTGAAAACCAGCCTCTTAGCCTACTGTGCTGTGTATATAGTTTACACTCTATTCAATCCTCTTGATTTTTATAGGGTATCTACTGTAACTAAATATAAACATATATTAATATGAGAAAAATACACAAACAAGCAGACACACACACACACACACTACCAGGTCACTCAAAACCCAATTAAAATTTCAAAATCAAGTATTTCCCCAGGATATTTATATATCCATATGTTTACTATGGCTATGTTAAAACTCTTTTCATAAGTTTCAAGAAAGAAGTTTCAATACCAATAATACATTACTCAAACAGACTTAAAAGATGTTGAGCCCGGCAGTGGTGGTGCATGCCTTTAATTCCAGCACTCAGGAGGCAGAGGCAGGCAGATCTCTGTGAGTTCAAGGCCTGCCTGGTCTACAAGAGCTAGTTCCAGGTCAGCCAGGGCTGTTACACAGAGAAACCCTGTCTCAAAAAATCAAGAAAAAACAAAGATGTCGAACCCGAAACAGGTATTCGATTTTAATATTTTTATATTTTTGGTTGTGAGCCTTTAATGGCTGAGCCATCTCTCCAGCGTGATTTTAATATTTTTAAATTTTCAATCCTGTGCACGCATGTGGGTCTCTGTGTGGGTCTGTGCATATGAGTGCAGATGCCCATGGAGGTCAGAGAAATCAGATCCTTCACTGTTCTTGCAGACGGTTGTTAGCTGCCTGGCATGGCTGCAAGGCACTGACTTGGCTCCTTGGCATGCGCAGTAGGTACTCTTAGCTGCTGAACCATCTCTCCAGCCCCAAGGAATCCTATTTGTAACACTGACCATTTCACAAAGAGACAACAAACCAGAAACTCCCCTGTCCGTATTTGAAAATTTTTCTATGAGGATATATAGAACTCAACTAAACCACTGTACTTAGGATAAGAATTTAACTGGATAAAATGAAAGAAGACCAACTTAGAGACCATAGCTACTCATTCTAAATGACTCACACTCCTGCTTTGATTTTCCTTAGACTGGGCACTCACCTTGTTCATGTTGAGGGCGTTGTTCTTGGCCAGCACCTGCTCCAGAGAATCCGTCACACTGGTGAACTTGAACTTGTCTGGAGGCTGGCGGTAGATGTTGTCACTCAGGATCTCTGCGGCCCTCTTGCACTTGACCACATCCAGAGACCCAATGGGGACCCAGCCAATGCCTCTCAGCCACTGGAGATCTGATTTGTACACATTCTGGGGAGAGGGAAAGGGCAGATGTTATCACCAAGAAGAATCTTTGTGCCGGTCTTACACTTCACTACATCCAGAGACCCAGTGGGAACCCAGCCATCTCCATTCATCCACTAAAAGATTTTAAATGTTCTAGTGAGATCCAACATGAAAGTGAGTGCTACTGAGCATGTTATGACACTTGGTCTCAAAAATGAAGAGTAAGGACTGGAAACCTTGGGAAACCTTAAGCTTTGTATATGTCTTCAAAAATATGAAGGCAAGCCAGGCAGCGGTGGCACACACCTTTAATCCCAGCACTCAGGAGGCAAAGTCAGGTGGATCTCTGTTAGTTCAAGGTCAGCCTATCTACAGAGTGAGTTCTAGGACAGTCTTCAAAGTTACAGAGAAACCCTGTCTTGAAAAATCAAGAAAAAATATGAAGGCAAAATTGTATTTCATCTTGTAGAATATATGTTTCCCTTTTAAAAAATATGTAAAGCGCATTTGAAAAACTGAGAAGTAGAAATAAGATGCGTCAGCTCCCTGAGGGCTCTACCCAATATGAAACATAAACATTATTGTGAATTACTACCAGGAATGGGATTCCCAAAGGTCTCAGCACTCACATCGCTCTGGAGGTCATAGGCCTGCCGAGCATGGATGACGTCATTCTGGTCAGGCAGGCACGTCCACTGGTGTAGGTAGTTCTTGTAGTCCACGTCACTGACCAGGGTCTGGCACTTCTTGGCCAGCACCACGCCCAGCATGTCCAC
>LOEQ01001537.1:243018-258666 GCA_001685075.1 Bramus lutescens
GTAAGCCACCACTTCGTGGTGGTACACAGATTATTAGAAATGGGTTAATTAACATGTGAGAGTTAGCCAAAAAGAGGCTAGATATAATGGGCCATGCAATGCTTAAATGAATATAATTTGTGTGTTGTTGTTTCAGGGTATAAGCTAGCCATGTGGGAGCCAGGAGCCGGGCGGGCTAAAAACCAGGCCTGCTCCCCTTTCACTACAGACTGCTCTTCCCAAGGTCTGGGGCTCAATTTCCAGCACTCACATGATGGCTCACAACCATCAGTAACTCTCTGTAACACCAATTCCAGGAAATCTCGCACCTTCTTCTGGCTTCTGTGGGCACTAGTCATACACATAGCACACTGACATATATGCAGACAAAGCACCCATGCACATCAAATAAGATGCTATTTTTAAAAAGGGAAAAAAGTTGAATAAAAGAAATATACTTCATCTTATGATTATTGCTGAGATAATTAATTCCTGCAATTGACACAAAAATTGCATTACCCTAAATGCTAACTCATCTTACTTAAAGTTTAACCTTTATAATAGTGGTTGAGAAACGCAAAAGTTGCTTTTCTCATGAATCAAGAAAAGTGAAAAACAGCACAGATGTCTAAGAGTCGGCAACTCCTCCCACCTCGCTGTAGTTGACTTTATTCATTCTTGCCAGCATGATTTCTGGCGTGTCTGGCATGATGTGGATCTGCGTCTTGTCTTTGTTCCAGGCTTCTGTGTATAAACGCTGTCAAAGGAGATAACACATCCATCAGGAAACACAGCCATACCTAATCAATAGGAGTCTCAAGACCATAGAAAACTTACAATCTAAGAAGATAAGGCTACGGTATTTTACATGAATAATATATCATATACATGTCTCAAACTATTTCATATTGGAGTATAATCTGCAAACCATTACAAATTAAAAGGAAAGTAAGAATAAGTATTTTTATACAATAATTTTTTTCACAAAATATTTTATAAAAATCAAGAAATAACTGAAGTCAATAATAAATATAATTACAAATAGATAATAGATTAGAGAAATAGGAAATTAATAAAAGATAGATATAAATATCTTAGTGTGTAAAACTCTTTTCTCAATCACGTTTCTGCTTCTTGGATTCAGCTTCAGCAAGCCCATGTGGCTTCCCTGAACTCTGACCTCTCACCTTGTTCATGTTGAGGGCATTGCTCTTGGCCAACACCTGCTCCAGAGAATCAGTCACACTGGTGAACTTGAATTTGTCTGGGGGCTGGCGGTAGATTTTGTCACTTAAGATTTCTGTGGCCCGTTTGCATTTTTCTACATCCAGAGAGCCTATGGGCACCCAGCCAATGCCTCGCATCCATTGGAGATCAGACTTGTACATATTCTGTTGGTACAAAGAGTCAGTTAATGTTTCTCTCCACATTGGGAATGCATTTTCAGCCAAAGGTCATAAAATCAAGTATGATCTCTCTGAAAAACGGAACTTAGTAGGTAGTAGGCACTTTGTGTTTAGCATTTTGTATGAATGCTAAATATTAGCATTCAAAAGGAAAGCAGGCGTCCTGCCCCCTCACACACTTGCAGGCACAGGTGAGTTTTGGGCCACCTATTTAAACCTTCTTCTGTGGAATAAACTCACTGTTTCCCGTCTTTATGATCGTCAGCACTCACATCGCTCTGGAGGTCATAGGCCTGCCGAGCATGGATGACGTCATTCTGGTCAGGCAGGCACGTCCACTGGTGTAGGTAGTTCTTGTAGTCCACGTCACTGACCAGGGTCTGGCACTTCTTGGCCAGCACCACGCCCAGCATGTCCACYGGGCTGCTGAACTTGGTCTTCCACTTCTCAAAGTCCTTCTTGTACTCCCGGTCACTCTGGATCTTGGCCACGTGCATGGACCACATCATCTTGGGGTCATCGTGTATAGCACGAGCCCCAATGTGATGGCCCAGCTGCTTGCGGTAGCCTTCCTTGTACTTGAACTACAAGAAGAAAAAGACTGCTAGCAGTCTGTTCTGACCTTTAGAAAACTACATTTACTAGGACAGAATTAGCCTATTCATTAAATGTATTGATTTCCTTTGAATATATATCTATCTTTTATCATGTAGAAAACAAAAATACTAAAAAGAAAAGGAAAACAAATATAGTATTTTACTACACGGGTCTATTTGTGGTGCAAGTGTATGAAAGAATATAATTAGAATATGAGTCATATGTTAATGGGTTTGCCTGCCTTTTGCAGTTATTATATAAGCATTTTTCTATGTCATTAAAATTCTTTATGAACATGCTTTTTAATTATAGTAGGCATGTCATATGGTTATACACTAATATTAAACTTCTCTGTGTTGATAATTTTTTTTTAAAAATGTGATTATTATTTCCTGTATTTTGTAAAGAAATGGTATATTTCTGATTCAAAGATAAAAAGCGAATAAAAAATTTGAGCAATGTGAGCAAACCCATCTTTTAAAGAAAGCTAAGAATGGAAGAGGGGACAGTAGCAGGGTATAGGGAAATGACCAAAGCACATGGATGTGCTTCCTTAAAAATGGACATACGTAACCCACTGTAATATAATAAAGAAAGCAATCAAATGTCTGCAGCCTGGCCCTGGAGGGTGACACAAACACATGGCCCATGCAGATGGCTGGCCTTTGAGTGATGTGCAGTATTTGCATAGATCCATCAGTTCATACAGCATGGATTACGTTTCAAAGGAATGCTCCAAAATGTGTGATGTGAAAATAAGAAATATATATTTTTGAAAAAGTGAAAACCAACCCCAACTTCAGTTACGTGTGTGCCACTTTGGCTCAGCAGGCAGTGGACCCACTCCCAAATGGTCGTTCTTACAGATGATGTTTGTCTTGAAGCCGTGAGTTTTAGTCTTATTATTTTAAACTACTTGCTGACATAATAAGCTATTAGCAACAATTTTAACTTCACAGCTTGGCCCACTGTAAATTTAAGAGAAACAAAGTGGTCCTGGAGCCAAAGCTAAGGTGAAAATCTCCCAGGCACACTTAACTTCCCAGGGGCACTTACGTCACTCGCAATGTCTCTGGAGGCCTTGGCTGTCTTGATAGGGATGGCATCAAGCCGCATGTCATAGCCTTTCCTCTTGGCTTCTTCCAGGCCAAGTTTATATAATTTCTGCCACAGACATAAATTATTATGTTTGATTAATAAAGAGAAATAGAAGGAAAATATATCACATATCATAAATACATTGCTTACCTCGCTATAATTTATTTTGTTTTGCTTAGCCAGCATAACTTCAGGGGTATCTGGCATAATGTGGATGGTGGTTTTATCCTTATTCCAAGCTTCTGTATAGAGGTGCTAAGAACAATAAGAGGATAAGTCAATAACAAACACTTTAAAACCATGCTCGAGTTAATTCTGTGATGTGTTCAGGTTTTGGTTTCTCTATTAGTATGTAGCATGTTTCCTTTAGAGACACCTTAATGTTATGGAGAAGAATTGAATGTGCTTTTTCTTTCTACGGGAACTGTGTTGCCCACTCCTGTCCAAAATACTGAATACTTCCCTCACGCAAAGAAAGGACTTACATGGTTCATGGTTATAGCATTATTTTTTGCCAAGACCATTGGCATGGAGTCCATAAGGCTGGAAAACTTGAATTTATCTGGGTGCTGCCGGTAAACATGGTCACTCAGAATCTGGGTGGCTCGTTTGTTTTTCTCATCCTCGAGGGAACCAGAAGATATCCAGCCAATGCCTTTCAGCCACTGAAGATCAGCCTTGTACAAATTCTGAAATTTCAAGTCACACATGTATGCATATATCCACAGAGAGATAGGAGGGTATGTTCTGCTACATGATACAGACATGTTCGCAATACTTAACATTTGGCTTTATGGATAATTTCAGAAATTTAATGAAATACTCAGATTAAAGCATGTTTTGCAAAGAGAGAGAAATGTGTAGAAAATGGCTCAATTCTTTATTGCCTAGATTAGCTATCCAGAACATTCTACTGTAGATTCTTTGAGGAATAATGCTGCTTGGATCACTAGGTGGAGTTTTGGCATTAGTGTATAAATTGCTTACTTTATGGGAACTGTGATACTCAGGAAAAAGTACAGAATGTTTAAGTGAACAAAGGAAAACCTTAGACTCACATCGCTCTGGAGGTCATAGGCCTGCCGAGCATGGATGACGTCATTCTGGTCAGGCAGGCACGTCCACTGGTGTAGGTAGTTCTTGTAGTCCACGTCACTGACCAGGGTCTGGCACTTCTTGGCCAGCACCACGCCCAGCATGTCCACYGGGCTGCTGAACTTGGTCTTCCACTTCTCAAAGTCCTTCTTGTACTCCCGGTCACTCTGGATCTTGGCCACATGCATGGACCACATCATCTTGGGGTCATCTTCGATGTTCCGAGCCCCAATGTGGNCTTCCACTTCTCAAAGTCCTTCTTGTACTCCCGGTCACTCTGGATCTTGGCCACATGCATGGACCACATCATCTTGGGGTCATCTTCGATGTTCCGAGCCCCAATGTGGTGGCCAAGTTGTTTCCGGAAGCCTTCTTTGTACTTGTACTAAAGGAACAAAAGAATAGCTCAGCCCTTTAAAAACGGACTTTCCTTGCCTCTTTGGTGGCAATTTTCAAAACCTATTAATTCTAAATTTCTTGCTAAGACTGAAGAGCTATAGATTTCACTGTTTTGATAGGAAAGATTGAAGGCCAAATCCAGCCACAAATCCCATATACAATAAGCTGACCCTTGGTCTTATCCATATCCTACACTGCATGTCTGGAATTATCGCCTTGTTTTAATTTGCTATTAGATGATTTTGTTCAATTTAAAATAGGCCCGTTACAATCAAATCACTACAGACAGGGCATAACATCTATACCCATTGCAATCAAATTACTATCTTTAGGGCTTAACATCTACAGCCATTGCAGTCAATCACTATCTACAGGGCTTAACATCTTACTTCACTGGCAATTTCCCGGGATGCTTTTGCTGCTTTGATTGGAATGGCATCGACAGGAAGGTCGTAACCTTTTCTCTTCAGTTCCTCATAACCCATTCTGTAGATTTTCTGTTGAGAGATGAAGACAATCACTTTGGGAAAACCACTCTCCGTAAACAGTATAATGAATAAGCAATACAATGAAGCCAACGTTCTGTCCATGAGAAGAGCCTCTATGGTCTCAACCACTCTAGTGTAATTGGATATTATGCCCACAGATTGCTAATGATCCTGTTCTAAATTTTAAAGCTCCTTGATTACCAAATGCACAAAATTAAATGCCAGCTCTTCGCAAGTGCTTTAGAGAAGGCAACAGAAGCTAGCTGACAGAGACATGAATTATCGTTTTGGTGGTATCTTCCAGTTTATGTTGTATTCTGTTAGAAGTTGCTATAGAGAAGGGAAAGTCTTTCAGTCTTACTCCTCCCATGGAAAAAAAAGTGAGAGGATATTGCTTCTGTGTAGCTAACGTACCTACGTCATGACACAGGACCATCAACAGAAGGACTGGCACCTGGAGGTAATACGGTTCTTCAAAATTGAAAAACTACTTTAAACTTTAAGTAATGAATTTTAAAACTAACGTGTTAATAATTTGCCCATTCATACTGTGACATAACTGAATAATTGAGAATATATACAAACATATTTTTATCCAGGAGCCAGATGGTTTAAAATGGCTATTGACTCTTGTTAGAGTTTTCGTTCATATTTTAGTCTTTGTAGTATTAGTCATATATTCTTTAATGTTAAAATCACTTTATTGGGGTTCAGAATTTATGTTTTAAATGTTTACTTTTTACATCCATACATTTTAAGGGTTAACATTTGGCAGCAAAATAATCGTTAAAAATTAAAATTTCCTCTAATGGGTTGTTTGTTTACTTGTTCAAAATTTCATCTAGAATCTATTCGTCAAGCACAAAACATTGTAAACAGTGCAGGTC
This sequence comes from Bramus lutescens, assembly GCA_001685075.1. Classification (NCBI taxonomy): domain Eukaryota; kingdom Metazoa; phylum Chordata; class Mammalia; order Rodentia; family Cricetidae; genus Bramus; species Bramus lutescens. Next base: position 248,968 of record LOEQ01001537.1, read on the forward strand.
CAATAATAATTGTTTCTGCCCACACAGGAGAGGGTGAGAATGGTATAAACATTTCATTTTGATAATAATACACATAATGAAGAAATGCAAAAATAGAGAGATCTGTGCTCCAGCTCCAATGCTGTTTGAAATGGTGAGTACCAACACTGGATAAGCGAAACCCCAACCAAATAAGGAGCCTAAGTCATTCATAGTCTGCTAATTAAAATGACTTGGGCATTCAGAAGAGCTTCCAGACCACTTGGCCGACTGAGGCACAGTTGGTAGAGTTTACTGGGAAGGCACTATGAACTTGGATACTCACATCACTTGTGTTGATCAAGTTCGCCTTAGCCAGAACGATGTCTGGAGTGTCAGGCATGATGTGGATCTGTGTCTTGTCCTTGTCCCAGGCTTCTCTATAAAGTCTCTAAAATGAGAAACAACCATTTTGTCAGGGGATTGTCAGGGTCCAAGATCATGGTGGGGAGTATTAGGTTCATGCGCATTGAACATTATAATTGATAAAAAATAAGACGACGATATAAGCAGAAAACAGACATGGTTTTCTTATCTGAAATGCACCTACCTTCAAATTTAGAATATGGATCGCCCTTTTGAAATGATAGGTACTAGCCATAGAAATAAATAAATATAATAAAACTTTGCTGACCCTATCAAATAGCAAAGCACTCTCCGATATTTTGGCCTTCAAAATACCCCATCAAAAGATGATCTATCCAAATTACGTTCTGGAACTAGGGAATCTTAGTCCTCAGTTGGTTTACTATTTATAGCTATTACATACAATTATTTGGGAGGATAAGTAAATTGATAGAGATTTTGAGATTCCCAAAAGAGACAGTTTTAAAATTTATCAAAATCTCTTGAATGTCCTAAAATCTTCATATCTGTCTACAACAGAAGACCAATGGAATTCAAATAATTTACTAAAGTAAACATTTGAAAAATATGATATTTACATACTATCAAACTTTATAAACAAGATATTTATCAATTAACAAGGTTTGAACCTCATTTCCAGTGCATGCAATGATGTTTTGCCAAATGTGGTATTGCATGTCTTTAATTCCAGCACTTGAGAGGCAGAGGCAGGCCTCTCTATGAGTTTGCAGCCAGCCTGCTCTACATATGCATACTGAGAGCCACTACACCCAGGGATACATAGTGAGACTCTGTCTTCAATTTTTTTTCCCAAGGGATAAAATGATCAACCTAACAGTGAAGAATCTGACAGTGTCACTTTAAGGAAGTGATAAAAGTTCAAATGATCAGCAACTGGACAACTACTTGATGTCATGCATCCTCTTGTCATGGGACCCGAGGAGGACACAGCGTGGGGCTTCCTCTTGCAAAGACATGATCTGAACCATGAGGACACCCTGGAAAGGCCAAGGTGAAGGAGACTCTGTGTCTGTCACCAACATCAAAGATTCAGAAGATGGAGGGATAACAAGGGAATGGTCCAGAGTAAGAATAAAGCCACAGTAAATAAATGAAACGTGTGATCTCGGGTGGCTTCATCAGCCAGGGGAGACATTTTCCCTTTACTGTAAAGAGTATTTGTAGTAAAACTGAATAAATTATTTTTATCTTTTAACATTTAGTGTGTGTGTGTGTGTGTGCGAGAGAGAGAGCGAGAGAGGGACAGAGAGAGAGAAAGAGAGAGGGGGGACAGAGAGAGAGAGAAAGAGAGAGGGGGGACAGAGAGAGCAGGTGAGAGAGGGACAGAGAGGGGGGACAGAGAGAGAGTAAGAGAGAGAGGGACAGAGAGAGAGCTAGGGAGAGCGAGAGCAAGAGAGATTCCATAGCACATGTGTGGAGGCCACAGGGTAAAGTACAGGTGTTGGTTCTCTCCTTTCATCATTGGGGACTGAATGTTGGCCATCAGACTTAGTGGCATGTGCCTCACCCACAGAGCTATCCCTCCGGCCCCATAAGACTGAATAAATTCTATAGACAGTATTGTGTCAACATTGTTTTCATTACTTTGATAATTCCAAAGTGCTTTTGTAAGAGTACATTATTATTTTCATGACACACATGCTGAAGGTTGTGGGTAACAGGGTGTCATGAAGCAGATATGGGATATGGGAAAGAAGGATATGGGATATAGGATATGGGATATAGATATGGGAGAGAAGAAAGGGAGAAGGATAAAGAGACAGAATATATATGGGTTAAGATGTTAAGGTTTTTGGAATCTGGGTGAAAACATGTAATTTATAGTTTTTTAAAGTTCTATGTATGCCTAAAGTTATTCAAATATAAACTTATTTTTTTCACTGCGTGCAGTAGTGCCTACCTTAATCCTAGCATTTGCCTGGGGAGTCAGACAGATCTCTTGAGTTTGAGGCCAACCAGAGCTACATAATGAGAACCTGTCTCAAAATTATTTTTCTCATTACATTTATTTACGGTGTGTGTGCGCACATGTGCACGCATGCACATACATGCACATGCACACACATGCGGTGATGGGGGTGGGGGGTTTCAGGTGCCATGGCTTGCACACAGAGGCAAGAGGACAACTTGGAGGAGTGGGTTTGTGTTCACCATATAGGCTGCAGGGGTCACACCCAAGTCATCAAACTTGGTAGCAGGTGCCTTCATCCACTGACCCAGCTCATCAGCTCTTCCAGTATGAACATTTTCAAGGTTTCAGTAATTCCTTAGACTTGCCAAGTTCCCTTTGAGATGTATGGCGTGGGGCGTTCAGAGGGATGGAACTTATCTCTGTATGAATATGCTTTCTATCATGGAGATTGCCAAGAGAAGTTAATTAGGCCTTCAGGACCAAAATGAAACAAGGCTCTATAATATTAATATATGCTTTCTCAAGTTCCTGACCAATCTTTCTGGTAAGAGTGCCACTGCTTTTTTAGCCTTATAGTAGCTGGTGTTGGCTCTTAATTGTAGGGGACAGTATTGTGTCTCATGGGATTTTTAGCAGCATCCCTGCTTTCTATCCACTAGAGGCCAGTATTATGCCACCTCCAAGTTGGCACAAGCAAAGGGAAAGAAGTTTCTAGATACTATCAAATTTCTTTCGGCATCCCTACAACTATGGCACACTGTTCAGTGTGGCCTGGTCAGCTTTATGGTCCACCCTCCTCCCTTGCTTATCTTCTCAGTTCAGAGCTTTTTGTTTCTTTCTCGAGTAAACTAAAATTCTAAAAAAGAAGCAACATTCAGGGAAGAAACAAAACCAAAGTGTATTGCAAAGATCTAAAGAGAAGAAAGGGGGATGAAGGCAGAAAAAAGCCTGCCGGCTCACATCTGCTACAGCCTTTGGAAAACAAAACTGTTGAGTGTCTATGAGTGCTTGGTTAAAACGAGAGGAGCTGTCAGTTATAAAATACGATCTTATGCATCAGGTCAAGAACTAATACGTGCCTTTAAAGTGGAGCGCGTATTGAACACAGTGTACAAAGCCCTTCTTAAGACCTACACAGCTACTATCTGTATCTATTTCAACTTCCTTGCATGTTCCAGAATCCCAGGGCACTTGGCTCAGCTTCTTGTACTGTTCAAGCTTGGGCTGAGTAACAATAGTGTTTGGCCCTTCTCAGTCTAGAAACATCCCACACAGCTACTTTTGTTTATCTCGTTGTCAGTGCATACTAAGCACCTATTCTATGATAAGTACTGGTGTCCCTGCTGGAGAAGGACACTAAAGGCAGAACATAAATCTACTATGCGATGGAATTACTGCGTGATCTTGATTCAGTTATATTAAACTGCATTATCATTTTGTAAAAAATATATAATTTTTGTGGTACTAGGAATTGAACTTAGGGTCTCATGATTGCTAAGCAAATAAACTTAGAAAATATACCCTTTAAAGGTTGGGAAATATGACTCTGTGGTTAAAAAAAAAACAAACCCATTTCTTTATAACATTTCTACTGTGTAAGGCCACCAGAATCACTCCACTTTCCATGCTCTGCCCCAATCAAAATATCCAGGTCTTTTTTGTATTTAGGTTTCAAAGCGAAAACATATTCAACATATTTTTAAATCACATTTTAGCTAAGTAAGGACACTTGGTTGAACTAAGATGACAATAAACTGTATATATTATTTAGTGTAGAGTGGTTAGCGATTCAAGTAGATCAAACCACCATAAAACATTACGTTGTATTAACTGAGACAAGGCCTTGCTGCTCTGTCATTCACTAGGGAAGTGCTCCTAACTGCCAGGTAGCAAGCACTATAAACTCTCCTGTCAATTTCTAACAAATACTCACATCGCTCCTGTTCTTGGCGTTTGTCTTTGCCAGAACTATGTCCATGGCGTCAGGGATGCTGGTGAACTTATTTCTGTCTGGAGGTTGGCGATACTTCTTCTCACTGATGATTTCTGAAGCCCGCTTGTTCTTTTCTGCTTCCAAAGAACCCAAGGGGCTCCATCCTATGCCTCTCAGCCACTCAAGGTCAGATTTGTACATGTTCTAGGAAAGGACAAAACAAGCCATCACAATCTCATCTTCACCATGACACACAGGTGTTTTAGGTGGTCAGTGATGATAATTCCTCTTTCCAATCTCTGTTTTTTTTCCATAAAAATAGCTATTAATACATGGAGTTATTTTAAGTTAACAAATTTGATAGACACTGACCTCACTTTGCAGTTCATAGACTTTTTTAGCTTGGATGACGTCATTCTGGTCAGGCAGGCACGTCCACTGGTGTAGGTAGTTCCTGTAGTCCACGTCGCTCACCAAGGCCTGGCATTTCTTGGCCAGCACCACACCCAACATGTCCACGGGGCTGCTGAACTTGGTCTTCCACTTCTCAAAGTCCTTCTTGTATTCTCGTTCACTCTGCATTTTGGCTACATTCATAGATAGCACAAGCTTTGGGTCATCTTGCACACTCAGGAATCCAATATGGTGTCCCAGTTGTTTCCGGTAGCCTTGTTTATATTTAAACTGAAATCAGGAAACAGTCTTTTTTAATAAAAGCTAAGTTAACTCAACTTTCTTACTTTCTTTGTTGTTATACTTTTCCCCCAACACGGATGTGAAAGAATGATTTCTGAGCTAACCTAACAGGAAATGTTTTCTTCCTAAAGTAAGTCCTGTTTAATTAGATCTCTCTAAAGAACAAATGCAGTTGAATATCAAGGAGATTATCACGAGAAATTAGTTCCTTCCAAAGGCAGGAATACTTGCCAGACATTGTGTGGCTGAACTGAGGATAACATTCAGCAAAATCCTTGTCACACACTTATGAGAAAACAGGGGTTGAACGACAGAAAAATTATGAAGATATATGATCTGGTGAACATGTTCAAATGTAGATTAGAACGTTTTCACATGATCATTTCATATAGTTCTGTCTAGACTGGAATCTATATCTTATAGGCACAGATGGGAATACTTGGATATTTTCGTTAGAAAAATAAATTACATAAGAACTCAACATCTTGTCAAGTAGGCGAGAATAAGCTATGTAAATTTAAGATAATGAAAGTAAAGTCCAGAGCTTATATTTAGTTGGAGAAATTACATTACTGTTAAATGACAGCACGGCTGATAAGTGCAATGATGGTAACTTAATGTTAGCCTCTGAACACATAGTGGGCCTCACAGACATAGGCTTTGCTCCCTCCCAATACATACATTTCAACTACTCTGGATTTGAAGTTGTCTATATCATTGTGATTGTTGATCTGCATTATCAACTTGAGTGATGATAGAATCATCTAAAAGATTGAAGGTACACCTCTGGGTATATCTGTGAGGGCGTTTCCAGAAGGGGAAAGTCCCATTCTGTATATAGGTCATGGAGTTCCATGGACCAGGGCCTGGTCCCAATGAAAAAGAACAAGGAGAAAACGGGCTGAGTATCAGCTCTCCCATCTTCAGCTTTCTGGTTTGCGGGGACGGAAACCCAGGTGCTCACCCTGCCTTCTTTGCCATGATGGGAACTGAATCAAAATACAATGTCTTTCCCTTCTTGTCTGTTTGAGGGGTTCTGATCAGAGTCATACAAAACCTACCCAACACAGCCTTGATATGGACAGTCTGGCAAAATTGCTTATAAAAAAGTAGAGCCATCTCTCTGTAGGGAGCACAGATAAGCACATGCCAGAAGCCCATTTAAGCTGGCCTGAGCTCCTGTCTCAACAAAACACGAATATTTGACATACTATTTTAAGACGACAAAGCAAAACAAATCACAGACAGAACGAACTGCTTATAGAAGACCAACGCAGTTCCAAAACTAAAACCAAAGGAGACTAAGGAGACAGAGATGCTTGAAGAAATGTCAAATAGAAGAAGCAAGTTAATTTGTGCTATTCCAGAACACAGACTTGGCACTGATGGATAGAATACCTCACACCAACAGTAAGAAGTCTGATAACAGCACAGCCCAACCGAGAAAACTCCTGCTCTAAGAATCATGCATGTCCTCTGCGTGTGTGTATCCACAGATCCAAGCACTTCATCCTCTCTCCACGCATGAAGAGAAGGCAGATTTTGGCAAAGGACTGAACAGAATAACCATTCTACCTCCCAACTCTAAATTCTATTCATTTAAACTTATGAGATTACACACTTAAAGCCTGCCTCGAAAATTCTATCAAATAGTACAGAGCCATTGGGAGCTGAGAGAAAAACCATTACTCCTGTGGTGGGAAAGTTCACAGTAGCTAATTTAACTGCAAACTTTCAAGTGGATTTGCAAGAAAAGGAATGAGGAACTATTGGCCACTGGGTTGCTGGGAAATTGTCGATGCCCTTTCAATTGCTAGGTTCTCATTAGCATATAGCACTAAAGGAAAATGAATTTGTTTTATCATGTAGTTTCATCATTATTTCAGTCGATTTAATGAGGTCTTGATCTGAAATCCAGAGAGTCTAAATTATTTCCTGGTATTTCTAGAGTGCCACAATTGAATTAGGTAGATTTCTCCCTTGTATTCTTTGAATTTCTTCTCTGATTCTGGGGTTTAGGCTCTCTTTCTCCCCTTCCGTTCAGCCCATGTGTGGAAGCAAATCATCTTTGCTGTTGGGTTTCTATTTGTTGCTGCTGTTGTTGTTTGTTTGTTTTTGAGTCAGGGCCTCACTGTGTAGCTCTGGCTTTTCTGAAACACACTATGTCGACCAGGCTGGCCTCACAGAGCTCTGAGGGCTGGGATTAAAGGTGTGGGCCAATACACCTGACTTGCAAATCCTTGTATGTTTTAAAGTTTTAAGAGGCTGCGTGTCCCTATGAAATTTTGGTAATTCGTTCTTTAAAACTAAGACCCTTAGAAGTTTTTATAACTATAAAAAACAGAGAGGGAGAGAAAGGGAGAGACACAGAGAGAGACTTCTGCCATAGCGTGTATGTAGTGGTCAGAGGATAATTTGTGGTAATCATTTTCTTCATGTGGATCTCTAAGATCAAACCCAGGCTGTCAGGTTCAACAGCAGTCTTTGCTACTACAAACCAAGCACTATAAATTAATTTTACTACATTTATTTATTCACTTATGTGCATGTGTACATGTGTGGGTACACGCATGCCACAGTGTGTATGTGGAGGTCAGAAGACAATCTGTGGGAATCAGTTCTCTCCTTCCATTACGTGGGCTCCAGGGATTGGACTCAGATTGCCAGGCTTGCTGGCAATCTCCTTTACCCACAGAGCTAGCTCGACCACCCAAGACAATTTGAATTTCTTCTAGTGTGTTTTTGGGATGAGCAAAATGAAAAATTTGTTTATATGCAAATGAAGCATATTTTATACAAAACTGAATGAATATGGGGGCCATATATATAGTGTGTTCACCAAAAGTTCCAACTTTTCCAGCCATATGAGGAATCTGCCCTTTGGGGGCACAAATGGCATTTTTCTATGAACCAGATCTCTGAATAGTCAAGAAAATGTAAAGTGAGTCTTTTGGGATTTTCAACTAATTTACTATAATTATTCAAGTGCAAGGAGGGGCTAACTTAAAATGACTGATGGCTAATTTTCAGACATACACAGGTTAAAAACTATCAACACCAGTTGCTCACATTGATTTGTTATCTGGTCTCTGTCTAAAATAGACCAATAGAAAACAGGAATATTAATTTTAGCATGAAAATCCCACAATGTCTAGCTTCTTTGTACTATCTGGAAAAACGCTTTATTACACTGGGTCTTTGAGGGACTCTGGCCCACTAGGTGGTTAGACATTTGAGGAAAGAGGGGGAAAAGACAATTCTGGGTAGCTAGGATAGAAAGAGGTGAAGAAACAGAAGTCCATTTCTAAAGTAGCCAACACCCCATGGCCCACCCAGCTGAAAGTGCAGCCTTCTGCCCCCACCAGGACCTACGTCGCTAGCGATGTCCCTTGACGTCTTGGCCAGCTGGACAGAGATCGCATCAACAGGGAGATCATAGCCTTTCTTCAGAGCCTCTTCCCAACCAAGTCTATAGAATTTCTGAAAAGTAAAGAGACTCTATTTAGTGCTATTCCTTCTATGTTAAAACTGCAGACAAGCCAAGGCATGTGTAGAGAGTGAATACAGAACCCTAAAATCAACTACTCTGACTCTACACACAGGTAAAACTAAGCAGGTGATAACAATAGACTCAGCGCTGAAAGCATCATGGGATCTAGCTTAGCCTTTCATTTCATTTTGGGCTGATGGTGTATCTGGACACAGCATCTACTATTTAGCAACAATCCAGTCCTACCGGATTTATAAGGTAGCTTTCTTCCAGCAGCTAACAACAGTCTGGGGCCACTGTTTTAAACACTGATGATAAATAATTAAAAAATAAAATCAGATCAAACCATTTCAACTACCTACATGATAAAAGTAATAAACGCCTTTTGGAAGTTTCAAATGAGCTAGCTGTTCCAGTCAAACTTGTTGGTGGTGTCTTAAAACCACTGTAGCAATATTGTCATCTAAGACTCTCTGCCCGCTGGGTGTTGTGCTGTGCACCTTATGGGGTCTCTCATTTGTTGCTCATGGCCATCCAATGTCACAGGTACTTTTATAGTCCTGATTTTAGGAGGGACGGAAACAAACTTCAGATTAGGTGGTTCTTCCAGTATCAAGGAACACACAGATACCAAAGTCAAAGCTTACATCAGGTCCATTTGACATAACTCTATGTTTCAGTTGTTATTTATGGCAAGTCCCCTTTGCACCAAGCGCAATGAGCATGGTGACTGGAAAGATGTAGCCCCTGCCTTCTTAGAGCCCACAGCCAGGGCCCTTGCTCCTAACAGAGTCTTGAAAGCCCTCTAGAATGAGGAGTTTGATTCGCTTCCTGCTTCAGCATTTACACCAGCTGTTTCCTATTACATCAGTTTCTAAGTGAGTATGTTTCGAGACAAAACATGTCATTGACATGCAAGCTTCACTTACCTGGCTGTACAGTGTCTGATTCTGCTTGGCTTGCAAAATATCTGGTGTATCGGGCATCACATGAATCTTGGTTTTATCTTTATTCCAGTCAATGGTGTATAAATGCTAGGAAGTGGAAGAGACATTTTAAGTCTGAATAATGGTTAAGGATAAATTGGAAAGAAGATAAGCAGAATATTCAAAAGCACTTCGTTTGAACTAGAAAAAGGAAAAATGTAATTCAGAAGAGACGTTAAGAACAAATTTATATACTTTTGTAAAAGAAAACAATACATATAATAGTGTATATCTATCTATCTATCTATCTATCTATCTATCTATCTATCTATCTATC
>LOEQ01001537.1:258684-274405 GCA_001685075.1 Bramus lutescens
CTATCTATCTATCTATCTATCTATCTATCTATCTATCTATCTATCTATCGAGAATGAGCCTGAGCCTTCTAACTGCTAGGATTACAGGTGTGTTCTGTGACACCTGGCTTTAATGTCAGATTTGGAAAATTAATATTTTGCATCTTTTCCATTCTTTAGAATGGAATGAGAGTACTTAGGATAAATGTACTGAAAACATAAGCAATTTCTAACCCAATTATAACGATAAGGGAAGGCACTGCAAGAGATAGACAATGAAATGTGGTACAGGGCCAAGCTCTGTAATTGTTTACCACTTCCTAGAATGTGGGACCCGAGTTCAACTCCTTCATAGCCTGTTGATCTCTTTTGGACTGGGAGGGAGGAAGCATGGTGCTCACTCTACCTTATTCATGGTATGAGCATTCTGCTTCGCCAGCACCATGTCCATGGAGTCGGTCAGCTTTTTAAACTGGAAGCCGCTGGGATGCTGGCGGTACTTCCGGTCACTGGCGTATTCAGTGGCTTTCTTGGCCTTCTCCACCTCTAGAGAACCAGCTGGGCTCCAGCCAAGCCCTTTGTACCACTCATTGTAGTCTTGCTTATATTCGTTCTATAAAGAAAGGAGACACACTTGCCTTTACTTCTTCAGATAAGACACTAAAATATGGTATATAAGACTGCAATGTCTCTGTCCACGCTGGGGACCCAGCCACCCTTGAGCTGGAAGGTTCTCTTACGTCACTCTGGATGTGATTCATATTCCTGGTCAGCTCGATGTTCATTGCATCTGGGAGGAGGATGTACTTGTGAATGAGGTGCTTGTAGTTAGTGTTGGTGATGTTGGCTTGGGCGTCCTTGGCAGCTGTAACACTCAGCATGTCGGCAGGGGTGTGGTAGCTGGTCTTCGTCTTCTCATAGTTCTTCTTGTACTCTCGATCAGACTGCATCTTAGCCACTTGCATGGAATGGACTAATTTGGGATCATCCTCCAGACTGCGAAAGCCAACCATTTTTCCTTTCTCCTTTTCATAGTTGTGCTTGTATTTATACTGGGAAGAAAGTAAGTGAAGGACGATTCTAGGGTTAATATCTGTAGTTCATAAAATAGGTAGCTGTGTACGGCTCCGCTGCGGACCAAACACATTTCTGACCTTTGCTTATGAGCCTGGCGGCAGAGTTCTTACCACAGGCCCCATTTGATACGAGACTACACACTGAGCGACTTCCTGGGGTGACTGAGGACTGGGGTGCACACCATCCTGCACTACGCTGCCTTGCTCTCACCCTCTGCAGTTACAGGAAGATCGCAGCAAAGGAGGAGGAAGAGTGAGCTCGGTGTAAGCAGTCCAGTGCCGCGGGGGAAATAAACCAGTCAGTCACCTGCTGCTGAAAAACCGGTTCATGTATAGAACGCAAAGCATGATTTTGGAGCAGCTTCATATTCTGCAGGATTTTTTTTTCTCTCCAAACTGACAAAACTAAGGAGAAATGCTGCTATTTCTACCCAGCTTCCATAGAGGAGAGAAAGTGAACCAGACCGTGCTTCTTAGTCTTTTCTTCGTGAGGTTGACTGTGAAGGTTACAGGGGAGGAGCCAGTGTATCAGAGGAAGAACTGGGGGTTCTCCGCAATGGGAGGGACTGGGGAAGGGAAAATGCAGGGTGGGAGAGCAAAGGAGAGAGTGCAGCCTGGTGTGCCTCATCACTCCATGCTTCTGAGAGCAGAGTTTTGAGGCACGGATCAAGTTTCCTATGACAGTGTTGTGCTGGTCCACCAACTTTCTCAGGCTGTGGGGGAGCCCTAGTTCATAGGGTTCATACATCTCAGTTGCTTGAGTTCACCTATCACAGCTGATGCCAAGTCACTAATGTTTTAACAACTAGGTTGCAGGTTTCCTCATTATTTAAAGAGCGGCCATCATCAACATCAATGATCAAAAGCCCAGTGACACTACATGAGGTTTCCTGCTGGGAATACAGATGCCAACAAGAGAGTTCACCTAGACCTCCTGAGGGGGGATGCTGAGGTCTGTGAGCGCTCTAGCATGATCAGAACCCTGTTGTGTCTTTGTATGTTTTCCTAGAAGTGCCAGAGAAGACACAAGCATTGTCAAGAGGCATTTGTGGGGCACAGCGAGTCTATGGCTCTCAGGCATGGGATAATGTTCTGTTTTCATATTGCATGCACTCTGTGTTTGTGGCTCTATTTCTCTGCTTGGTTCCTGGCCACCCTTCACACTTACGTCGCTTGCAATATCTCTTGATGCTTTGGCGGCTTTGATAGGAATTGCGTCCGTTCTGAGGTCGTAGCCTTTCTTTTTAGATTCTTCCAGAGACAGTTTGTAGAGTTTCTGCAAAGAGAAGAAAACCCAGCTTTATTCTAGAAGGCTGACTAGTGGTGTAGCAAGACTTTCTGTCTGGCAGATGTGGTGTTGGTGGTTTGATAGGTTGAATGTTCTAAGAAACGTCATTATGTGTGGGAGAAAAAAAATAAAAATAAAACAATTACTTGAGCTCAAATGTGCTTTTAGTATATCATTACAAAAGGAAAGGTCCTGATTGCTGTGAGGTTGAAAAGATGATGTGAAGATGCTAAAGCTCAGCCAACTCCTACTTGCTCATTAGAAGCAAAGAAAGACTACAAACCAGCCATCTTCCTGTGCCAAAAGAGCACCCCAGTTTTACAATGGCCTCTTTTACTTATATAAATAGTTGCGTGAATTCCACAGTCAAATAAAAAACATCAGCAATTCCAAATCTCTGTGGAATTCAAACAAAGAAAAGGAAAAAGCTGCTCATCTTGGAGGAGTTCCAGCAACCAGGGACAGCAAAAGAAGGACATGAAATTAAACATCAAATGCATTTTGTAGCAACAGTTTCACGTTCCTTATTGTAGGGCTTGTCCCAGTTTGTTCAAAACATTCATTTTTCTTTCTTTCTTTCTTTCTTTCTTTCTTTCTTTCTTTCTTTCTATTGTTTAACCCTTTTTAAGGATCGTCTCCACAGCTTAGTGGAGGGTTTTCAAAGACTGGGGTTCTCTTCTGGCTCCCAGCCTTTCTCTTCCTGCCAAGTCTCTGAATTCGGGGGGGGGCTGTCCCCAAATGAAACCCAACAGTTCTTCAAAACCATAGCTGTTGTCTCAGCTGTCATCAACAGCTCCACTCCAAATTTTAGCAGAGCAAAGATTAGAGAGGGAAAGACACTGATTTACTTTAACAAAGTATAATAGTCTATTAGTTTTTAAGTGTTCTCTCTCATGAATTAAGAGACATCAGTGAGTTAATTTTCTATTACTGGTGGGAGCAGGCAACAAAGAAAGATGGCACCAGGGGTATTATACTTACATTGCTCATATTAATTGCATTTGCTTTCGCCAAAACAATCTCGGGGATATCAGGCACGATGTGGACTTTGGTCTTATCAGCTTCCCATGCTTGTCTATAGAGATGCTGGAGGAAAAGTACAAGGTGGTATTTAAAACTCTTAAAAAGATCTCACTATACATACGCACATTATCATGTGTATACAGGTCTCAGGATTTTGTGTATCTAAGTGAAAAATAACATGGAGAAGAAGGTGCAAGACAGAAAATCAAAGTGTCCCATCTCTTTGCCTTGAGCCTAGAGATGGACACTCCCTCCTAGAGCTTTCTAAGCATACTGTTTCAAAATAAAAATAAAATCATAGAACATATAATATTTAGAGCTGGCTTTTTTGCCACAAAATATGGATCAGACATCTTGGAACCTTCTGAAAAGAATTCTCTCCATCTAGGAAACTACAGAGGCATGATCCAACTGGTTTAATCAGTTCTCCATTGACAGACATGAATCTGTAGTTTCCAGTGCAGTAACAATGCTTGGACATGTGCCGCTCAGGTTTCTAGTCCAGGGAGGACCCGCTTTCGGTCATCTGCTCTTGGTTACTGGCCAAGGCCCTGCTGAATCTGCATTGCAGGTCCATTTCTTCCGGACCTCTCTCCTACAGGTATGCCACACTTAACATCACTTGCCAATATTTAAAATATTTCTAAGGTACTATCATTAAAAACATTCCTGCAAGACTCAAATTCCATATTGACATCTCTTTTCAGAACCTCTAACCTGTAAGAAACACACACGTGTGTCTTGGCACACACAGATATTTCTGTAGGGTAAGGAACATGTTTCTTTTTCTCCACAAATATTGACAAAAATATTACATTAATATGCACTTGCTCGTAGATACAGTGAATGGCCTAGCTCTGGCACATTGTCTGTGGCTAGTCTTTGTTTCAGCCCAGTGTTAGCCAGTAGAATTTTCTGTGATGATAAAAATGTTTTACATAAACCAATATGGTAGTCCCAAGCTCGACAGGGCCACTGAGTACCTGCATACATGACAGTGTTAGAGGACTAATTGTTCTTATTGCACTGGGCTGTAACACACGCATGCACATGGCTTGTGATTTATAGGGTTGGTGGAGTTCTAGTGGAAAGGCAACAGCTAGTCACTAGCATCTTTCTCAGCCAGGCCAGCTCCACCACGGCAAGACTTACGTCATTCATGATTTTTGCATTGTTCTGAGCCAAAACCATGTTCATTGAGTCCATCAATGTGGAGTACTTCAGAGTGTCTGGGTGTTGCCGGTACTTCTTTTCGCTAATAATCTCCATGGCTTTCTTGTTTTTCTCCGCTTCCAGGGAGCCCAACGGAAGCCATCCAATGCCCTTCATGAAGTCAGCATAGTCCGCCTTGTACTGATTCTACGGAGAGGAAGATAAAACAATGGTCAGAAGAGATCAAGCGTCCACGAATCATGAACATGTGTATGACAGGCCATCATTTCCATGTGTATTCAACTTGCATATTAAATGACAATCATTTCACCCCCAATGTCTTCCTCACATCTCTTCACACAAGAAATTACAAATGAGCAAGGGTCTTGCTGATTTATTTTTTGACGCCTTCATAAAGGGAACGTGTGAAGAACTACTAAAAGGATTCATCTGCCATGTGATTACACTCTCCTGACAAATAAATCAGTCCAGATCAGATTCAGAGATTAATTCTGAAAATCAGATTTTTCTTTCCAGTAGAAAGCATTTGATCATCTACCATTGTTACGATTTCCTAATGCACACTAGAAACCTGTTAGCACTTGGTACAATTGTGTGGGGTTCCCCCTCCGCTGAGACATGTCTCCCTGTAACTATGGGTGGTGCTTTCATTTAGACATGGCTGTGTCTTCCTGGAAATTCATAGCCCGGGTTCCTAGTCCAATGAAAACTCTAGGCCTGGCCTGGTGTGGTCTGCATTTATTTTTATAATGCACATGGTTTGAAAATGGCTCTGAGATCCTTCCCCGTCTTCCCTCTATCCGTTCCCAGGGATTCCTCAGTCACCCCTTCCTCAACATTCCGTGGGCAGCACAGACAACTGCAAGGACAGAGGTGGTAGAGGAAAACTGGTCGAGAGTGAAGCCCGGGGCTGCCCAAGCACTGGCATCACAGGCATACACCACCATGCTGGCCTTTCCCTTTCACCCTGCAACCAAGAGCCTTTCACACATTTGATCCCCTTTGCTAGGCTTATTTCCTTCAATGGGTGCTCTCCAAAATCAAATCAATTTGCTGCTGCTGACCTCTGCCACCAACAGCGACTACAGCACCAAGAGTGAATGATTAGATTTTGGTTTCTAGAACAGACCCTGCTTCCTTTAAAAAAAAAAAATGAATTCAACCCAAGGGGACGAATAAGACCCTTCCCTCTTCAGGAAACTGCATGTGGATTTCTTTCAGGATTTTTGAGATGTCATGACATAGGTCACCCATGAGCAGTTTATGGTGTGGGCAATGGCTCTACAAATGGGCATAACTCTCACGTACATCGCTTTGAATCTGCATCATATTCTTGGCCAACTCAAAGCTCATGGCATCTGGAAGCATGTTGTAGGTGTGGATTATATTCCTGTAGTTGGCGTTGGTGGCCACTTCCTGAGACTTCTTGGCTGCCACCACACTGAACATGTCCACTGGGGTGTGGAAGGATGTCTTGGATTTCTCATAGCCCTTCTTGTACTCCCGGTCTGACTGCATCTTGGCCACTTGCATGAAGTGCACCAACTTGGGGTCATCTTCCAGGCTGCGGAAGCCAATATGCTTCCCTTTGGCTTGTTCGTAAGCCTGCTTGTACTTGTACTGTGGACAGACAAGAGACATGGCAATGATCCAAACAGTTCAGCTAAGGGAATAAAATGTGATTCACTGGGTGCTCCTAACTTTGGCGTGGGCAGCAGAGCCAAGAAGCAATGGCTCTGTACTTCAAATATTGCAAAGGAATCTCAGAAGCAGTGTTTCGGTCATCACACCACACTGTGTAAACACAGAAGACTGCAATTCCTTAGTGTGTCCTTAGGATGAGACCTGGCCATGGACTTCATAGGTAAAGCACATAGATCACACCTTTAAATTTCCTTAAAATTGTCTTTTGTAATTCAAAAATACTCTTAGCATAACTCATTTTAATATGACCTTATCATTTTTACCTTGAAAAAATGAGCAAAATGATTAAAGGGTATCTGGCCTGCATGAAGGGAAGCATCTTGGGGTAGAGTGTCCAGCCGGTGAGCCGACCCTACTTCACGATCAGGCACAAGCCTGGCTTGTCTGCACCATCACTCACATTAAACGTGTTCCCGTGGCAGCACTTACATCACTGGCAATGTCTCCAGAGGCCTTCGCAGCCCTTATTGAGATGGCGTCAGGCTTCAGGTCGTAGCCTTTCTTCTTCTCTTCTTCCCAGCCAGCTTTGTAGAGTTTCTAAGCCAGGAACCAAAGAAACAACAGGGAAGTGTGACTTTAGTTACAACAGAGCTCCCAATTCCAACATGGCGGGCATGTAAGAGACAGACATCCCACCAGCGTTAGCTCCCTTCAGAATCCTTCCCCAACTTCTTTGCAAAGAATAAACTTACATCACTCATAGTGATCTGGTTCACTCTGGAGAGCAAGATGTCTGGAGTATCAGGCATGACGTGAATGGTGGTCTTGTCTTTGTTCCACTTTTCTGTGTACAGCCTCTGTAATGAGAAGGTCAGTACATGACGCTACAGTGGATCAGGTATGTAGTAATGGGAGCAGGAGGAGGGCATGGTGGATGAGGCTAAGCCTGGAGACGAGAAAAATTATCATTAGACAAGAGAGCCCTGCTCCTGATGGGCGCCATCCTGCTCCACTTTACAGTGGAGTCTGGGCAAAGTGTCAATAGAGAAGAGGTCTCTAGAAGCTGACATCCATAATGTTCTTTAAAAATGTGTGTGCATGTATTTATATATACATACATACACATATATACATATATATACACATACATATACATACATACATACACATACACACACACACACGCATGCACACACACTACATATTCCTTCCCCCCTAACCATGAGACAAAAGTCCTGAAGACTCACAAAGAGCCCTTCAGGCTTCTCAGGCTGAGGCTGGCCCCTGGGCTCTTACCTTATCCATAGTCAACTTGTTGCTTTTGTTAAGTGCCTGCTCCATGGTGTCCATGGCGTATGTGAACTTCAGCTTCTCGGGGTGCTGGCGATACTTTCTCTCGCTGAGAATCTCTCCAGCCTTCTTTGCCTTCTCCACCTCCAAGGAGTCTATCGGGACCCAGCCGATACCTTTCATCCAGTTGGTGAAGTCAGATTTGTACAGATTCTTTATCACGAAGAAAGAAAATTCATTTCAGAAAGAAGCAGACCTTGGGTTTCTTTGGTTACAAGACTTATTATTATCACAAAGAGAAGGGAACGCCTAGCATTTACTCATTACATTCTTTTAGAAAAAAGTGGTTATGGAAGTGATTGCATTCATAGTGGTTTTAAACTGGAAATCCTGACATAACAATTTGCTTTAAAACTAATTTTCTTAGCCAGGCAGGATGATACACATCTATAATCTTAGAACTTGTGAGGCTAAGATGGGATTGTGGGTTCAAGATCAGCCTGGACTACACAGTGGGCTAAACTGAAAACAATTAGATAAGACTAAATTGAAAACAAACAAAACAAAACAAACTACAGCAACAAGAAAACAGGATGAAATTTTAAAAACTGCATTGGAAAGATTATAGTGTATCTTAATTTTTTCACAGAATACATCGTAGGTGGTCTAACATACACACGATGTGTGTATAACAATGGGTCATTATAGTTACATGAATGAAACGTTCTCACTCTCTGGATCAGGTGCAAGATGAAGACCTGTGGTGACCTTGGTTCTTCCCCGACACCCATGGAAACGGAACACTAAGCACCCCCGCTTCTGACTGGCACATACATCACTCTGAATTTGCATGGCATTCCTGGAGTGCTCCACATTCAAGGCATCGGGCAGGAGGGTGTAGTTGTGGTAGGGTTGTCTGTAGTTGGCGTTGGTTGCAACTTCCTGAGACTTCTTGGCTGCAGTCACACTGAACATATCCAGAGGTGTGTGGTACCGGGTCTTGCTGGCCTCATAGCCCTTCTTATACTCGCGATCTGATTGTATTTTGGCCACATTCATGTAGTGAACCAGTTTAGGGTCATCCTGAAGACTGAGAAAGCCAATTTGCTTGCCTCTGGATTTCTCATAGGCCTCCTTGTATTTGCACTATTTGGAAAAGAGGGCCAGACAGAAGTTGGACAGAAATCGAATTTATTTAACAATCTATACAAAGGCCAAGTTCAGTCTGAATTTGACAAAACCTAAGATATATTTAGTATTTTAATATACGACTTGCAAACTATTTCTAATGGATGACTGCAATACTTGTTCTGAGAATAATAAATAATATAGTAATTTGCAATTTATATCTAGATTGTCCATTAGTAGATTCTTTGAATGTGACCAAAGGTTCCTGAAAAGTTTATATTAAGCAGTTGTATATTCCTACCTCATTTCCATTATTAACAACTTGCACTACCTTTAAAGAGTATTTATGGAATCATGACTCCATTTCAGCAAAACTCTACTCCAAATTATTGACCTTAAAATGAATGAATTCTTACTCTATTATGATAATTACATCAAATCAACCAGGATATATAATTAAAAAACAATTAAAACATTGTTTTCTAACCTACAATGCTTCCCAGTTTCTCTTGTTTCACTGGATTTGTTTCTTATGTAAATTAATTGTGAAATTAAAACAGTATATTCTTTTAAAATGTTTGGAGACTTTACTTAGTCATGCTTTGGTAGATTGAGACTTTTTCTTGACAAAATCTAAATAAAAAAATTTAAGCTCACAGTGAAAACAGTAACACTTTCAAATTTTCCATAACTAAAAAGAAAATGTAACTGTAAATTTTTAATGAAGTTTTAAAAAATTATTTTCAGTGAAGTAATGAGAAAATATCCTTGGCACTCATGAAATAAGGAAATTCTTCTATATTGTAATCTTCTCATGTGTTTCCCTCTATAGATCATGATTTTAAGCACGATGTGTAGACTATAAAACATGCATGGTTTTCCTTACATCACTAGCAATGTTCCTTGAACTTTTGGCGGCAACGATGGGAATGGCATCCGGTCTCAAATCGTAACCCTTGGCAAGGGTTTTCTTCCAGTCTGCTTTGTAATGAGCCTGTGAGAAAGAAAGGTGTTATCATTTGACATGGTTAAAAGACAACTGGAAACCGGACACCAATGTATCTTTTCCCAGACATTTGCATTCCCTTCTATGAAGAGAGCCTGCAGCTAAGTGATTGACTCATCACCTGTGTGCCTGCTACATTCTTTTTGTAAACTATGACAGGGCCTGGAGATAGAGGCCAGTAGTCCTGCCACTGAGGAGGCTGGATGGAGGATTATGGGTTCGAGGCCTACCCGTATTACACAGAGAGACCCTGTTTTGCAAAACAAAACAAAACAAAATCCAATTCAAAAAGAACAATGTAAAACCATCAAGCAATACGTGGTGTAACCTCAACTAATGACAAAATGTCTTTCTGTGCGACAAAGCAATGGAAGGGATGAATGTAGGACAGCAAAACGTTTTCACAAATTTCTGGATTTTTATTCTCTCCTCTGAGAATGTCATATCTGGGACAAACTTTTCATAATAAAGCATTTCAAAGTTGGAGAAATTTGTTATCAAAGATTTAAAATTAAGATACAGTACCGATCCTGTAGCTTTCATTGTTAAAATGCTTTTAATGCTGTACTACAAGAGAAAAGTTTAAGTGTCCCAAAATCATAGAGATGATTACCAAAGAAACTCTGCACATTCAGAAGATAAAAGAGTACCTAAGATGTTAATGTTGAGAATAATAACTAAGCTATCTTTTTAAAAAAAAAAGTTACACTATCAGTAAGACATGAGCATTTGCTGGGCATGGTGGCAGAGGAAGATAGACCTTTATGAGTTCCAGGCCATCTTGGTCTACATAGGAAATTCTAGTCCTGCGAGGGTTACATAATGAGATCCTGTCCAAAAATAGATAAAATAAATAAATATATTTTTCAGGTTTAATTATATTTTAAAATTAGAATCCAAATGTTGGATTTATTTATTTGATTTGATTTTTGTTTTATTTTATTTTTGAGACAAGGTTCCACTATGTTGCCTGAGTTGGGCTCAAGCTCCTAATTGTTATCCTCAATGTCAAGGATCAGTGTCCCAAGCTCCTAATATTACAAGCACATGCTATCACTCCTGTCTGTATAAATCCTGGTTTAAACATAGTAACCAATTACACGCCCAGACTACCTAATAACTAGTTTCTTTAAAAAGTTCCAACACTCGCAGAGGGAACTGAGCTCTTCCAGAAGCTTTAATAAAGAGTTGAAACAAAATTGCACAGAGCAGACTATAAACATGCTCTTTCCAGTCTTGGCTAGACTTTGTGTTGTGTTTTGTTTTGAAATGGAATATTATTTTCTGAACTGGTTTTACCGTCTACTAGTGAGTCACAGCTCATAGTTAAAAAGAGTATACATTAAGTAAGATTTTATAGTGACCCCCAGTCCTCTGTTGTCTGTATAAGGGTCCCCTCTGAGTACTCAAATGGTCTACATTTGGTTTGTTCTCCTTGAATGGCTCAGTGAAAGAGCTTCCCAGAATGGGGAAAGGAACGTCCGTATAAGAGATGTTAGACCAGCACCAGGTTAGATACTCACATCACTCATATTGATGGCATTGACCTTGGCTTGAATAAACTGAGGTAACTCAGGGTCCATCGTGTACTTATGCTTCAGTTTCTCGCCCTCCACCTTGTAGTTCAGCTGCAAAGAAAGAAGCACGCAATGTCATGAGCTGACACGGTACGAGCTTGATCCTGTAGCCGTGACTTTAAAGGGAAGGCTGTCCTTGGTGTTTCCCAAACATAAGACAAATGCTTACACCACCACAGTCAGAAAGCTGGAGTAGGTATATTTGTGTCTTTACATCATCAGGTGGGGTGGTAGGTTTTGTGTTTAAGTTGAAAAAAAAAGTCAGAGCTTTCCTCTTGGAGCTTATAGTTTAATAGAGGAGACATATTTGCATAAACACGTAAACTATAAACTACAGCTAAATTGGCGATATGTTAAAAATACAACCATACCGGAAAAACTTGGACAAGCATGAAGGCAGAGGTAGTGTGTGTACTCAGACTTGGGTGGAAGGGAGCATTCTGGGCAGAAGAGCAGTGTTTAGGGACTCAAAGCAAGAAATGACGGGGCCACATAGAGGAATTCAGGGCAATTGGAAGTAGGATTAGATAGACAGAGAGAGCAATCCATGGGACAGAGGTCTCTTCACCCAAGGTAATGTTTGAATTTTAATTTCATCCCCAAGAGAGTTTAAACTCAAGAGGATGGGTTTTATTTGTTGGGGAGCCCAGACAGTGAGGCTAAGTCATTGCCATCATCCACATGACAGACAAGGAACTCTGCCTGGTGGCAGAACAAAGGCAAGCCCTGCAGCAAAGTGACTACTTAGGACAAGGACACAGGCTTGGCAGAAGTATAGGATGTGGGGAGGGCATGGAGGGAGTTACATCCAAAGTTACCACCACATTTCTGACTGGAGTATCTTGGTTTGTGCTGATGGGATTTGACATGGTATGTCCCTCTGTATATGTGTTGCTTTTATTAGATAATGAACAAAGTTGTTTTGGCCAATGGCTTATCAGAGAGTAAAGCCAGGTGGGAAATCCAAACAGAGACATATAGAGAGAGTAGGCTGAATCAGAGATGCCATATAGCTGCTGAAGGAGAAGGATGCCAGAACCTGATCTGTAAGCCACAGCCTTGTGATGATACACAGAATTAATAGAAATGGGTTAATTTAAGATGTAAGAGCTAGTTAGGAATATGCCTATACTATTGGCCGAGTAGTGTTGTAATTAATATAGTTTCTATGTGATTATTTGGGTCTGGGTGTCCAGGAAACGAAAGAGCAGTCTCTGTCTGCAGGGATTTCTTCAGATGGAGCAGACAGTACAGTGAGTACCATTTTCCTAGCTAGCTCCCATACAACCGGGAATGACATTGTCCTCAGCACAAGAGAATCCCTGGCATTTATGAGCACTAAAGTACACCATATCCTTAAACACTTCAGTAACATAAGAGCTGAGATTACCCTGAAGGGACAAGACCCACAGATGACCCACAGGTCCAAGGCAAGTCAAAAAGCCCCCCTGCTCTCTAACCTCTGAGGCTAACACAAACACAGGCTTTGCTTTAAATGTTACTTCTCTTTCTGGGGGCATTGTAAGTGAACCCTGGAAGTATGAGGTGATGTGACACTGGGCACTGGAAGAAAAGGCACTTGCTCTCAGAAACGAGGACAAGGCACGAGCTACTGCTCTCTTCCCCAGAGGCCTCATTTGAAGAGCGCCTCCTAGAACGAGCTATTAGACAAGGGGACTAGAACCCTGCGCCATTTCTCCACATAGCTGGGACAACTACTGCGGAGCAACCGGCAGCTTTTACAATTCAGACCAAGTTGACAACGTTAATAGGAACACTCCTCTCCTCTCCTATGTATAATGAGCAGATCATAGGAATAGCACAGACTTTCTGTGTTGGGAAAATACAGCAAAGGTGGAAAGACCCTATCTCACCCACCCCACCACCCTCGCCTTCAAGTTCAACATTGTTTCCAAAGTAGAATCTGTGCCTTCACCTCTGAAAACAGTATCTGTGTTAACATGGATGCATCCTCCTACCCTGTGAAGGAGCATAAGGGAGTGGCTTGGTCGTGGGGGTTACTCAGGGACTAAACCTTTAAAGGGAAACCTCTTACATCACTTAGCTGCTTGGTGTTCTGCTGAGCCAACACCATGCCCATGGAGTCAGGCACGCTTGTGAATTTGATGGTGTCTGGGTGTTGTCGGTACTTCCTCTCATTTAGTGCCTCGCCTGCCTTCTTGGCCTTCTCCACCTCCAGGGAGCCGATGGGGATCCACCCAATGCCCTTGAAGAAGCTGTTATACTCATCTTTGTACACATTCTGCAGAAAGAATAAGCTCATATGAGAAGGTAGCCTTGGGAATAGTCAGGGAAGCTTCTGGGAGCTGCAATGCTACACAAAAGAAATGAAAGCAATTACTTCCCCTGCGCTTGTATCTCGTCTGTCATTTGGCTTATTACTAGGAACGGGAAATGAGAAGAAGCAGATCAGCTGTGAGAGCGCATTATGCAATGCACAAGGGAATCTAGGTCATGCATTTCCACGGCTGTTTGGATTTTGTTTTGTCGATTTTGACAATAAATTGGACTTTCTTTGTAATTTCACCAGAAACTCCGTAAGTTTGAGTTTTCCCCACACTATTCAGCCAGGTTATTTCTGACCTTAGCTGGGTAGTGAGATTTTTCATAGCCTGCTCAATAACGGAATACCATTTCTTCCCCTGACAGAGGACAAGTCTTACAGAACTCTGCAGAAAGAAATGCCCTGAATGTTAAACAGCTCCCTGGGCGGCTCTCTAGGAATCATGCTGCAAGCAGAACCCTCCTAGTTTATTTGATATGACTCACGACATGAATTTACATGGATGATGGGGTGACCTTGAGTTTAAAAAAAAGAAAAAAATCCCTGAATTCCGAAAGCATTGGGAATTTAATTTTGCATCATCCAGTGATTACCACTGAAGGGGGCCCACGAGGGTACCTCTGACTGAGAAGCAAAGTGACTTATCTCATTAGAAGAACATGGTCCTATCTTCATTCATATGTTAACAGACACAATGCCAATGCTTATACGCATAGAAAGTCAGAAAAAAAATGGAGCTTAGGAAGTTTTCGAACAAATGCTGCTTATTCTAATGTGTATTTTTCAAGTACCTTATTGTGTTTTTAAGCCAAATAAAATGAACTGAAATGATCAATGTCTTCGGGTCTGTTAGGTAACGTATACTTACATCACTCTGGATTTGATTAGCGTTCCTCGTGTGCTCGAGACTCAGGGCATCAGGCAGGTATGTGTAGTGGTGCAAAGGTTGTTTGTAGTTGACATTGGTGGCCACGTCCTGGGCCATCTTTGCAGCAGTAATGCTGACCATATCCCCAGGGGTATGGTAACTGGTTTTGGTGTTCTCGTAGTTTTTCTTGTATTCTCGGTCTGACTGCAACTTTGCCACATTCATATAATGGACCAACTTGGGGTCATCCTGCAGGCTTCTGAAACCAACATGCTTGCCCTTTGACTTCTCGTAAGCTTCCTTGTATTTATACTGTGGAGTCAGAACTTGGTTAGCCAAGTGCCATTTGGTACAAAAACGTTTTTTCCACACACAAAGGTAAATAGAGGGATGAATGTTCATGAAACACACACCTCATCTCGTCCAGAAAAATCATAACAAAACCTGTTTAAACTCTGCTGGGACTTCAAGGCAATCCCATGATCAATTTAACAATTTCCACCCCCTTTGCTTGACTCCTATAGATGATTTGTATACAGAATTATTTTTTAAAATCTATGAGAATATGAACACACCACCTTCCAAACACAACACTAATGTCTTCTAGCTCCATAGGGATGTAGCCTTTTCTAATCCAGTCTGATTTCTGTTCATGGATATGACTATCCATGTAAGCAGTTGGATCTTCACCCCTCTCTCCATCAGCTGCACCCTCTGCAAGCTCTGGCCTGAAGGAACCGCAAAGGAAGGCGCTTCAGCAAAGCCACGAACAGCTGTGGGGGTTTCTCAGCCATAAAAGTACAACCCAGAGCAAATCTGCTCAAGGTCTTTCACTGCTGGGGACCGTCATTGAGATGGAGATTGAGCTGCACAGTAATAGCTCAGACCCTTGATATTTATTCAAGAGAAATCAAATCTACCAAACCCTGCAAACACTGAGCACTGGTAGTGTAAAGAGGAATTCATAAGTGAGGACTTCGCAGGTGAGAGGGTTACCAAGGAATTACTTGATATATTAGAGAAGGCTCTAGTGGGGGGAAGGGACAGAATCGCACTCCAGACTTTCACTTTTAATTTAAATCAGGAGTGCATTTCAGACTCATGTGTACTGTCTGCAAAGTTTGGAAGGAGGC
Organism: Bramus lutescens; assembly: GCA_001685075.1. Lineage (NCBI taxonomy): Eukaryota > Metazoa > Chordata > Mammalia > Rodentia > Cricetidae > Bramus > Bramus lutescens. The sequence continues at coordinate 274,175 of LOEQ01001537.1, forward strand.
ATTTTCAGTCCATCCCTGCCAGGAAAGCTGTGGTGACTTTATACCCTTCTGTGTGGATTGTATGCACTGTCGGTTTCTTCTCTTTTCTCAAGCCAAGATTGTAGCCCCGGGAATAGAGCATGATAGTGACCCCTGCAAGAAGTGAATGCCTAAAAATGTGTTTTTAAAGATGAGAAGTCTCTCTCTCTCTCTCTCTCTCTCTCTCTCTTTCTCTCTCTCTCTGTCTCTCTC
>LOEQ01001537.1:275511-291348 GCA_001685075.1 Bramus lutescens
GAGAGAGAGAGAGAGAGAGAGAGAGCTAAGGAATTAAATCCCCCATTGCATGCACCCTGCTACGAAGTCACATCAGCAAAGGGTCTCATTTGGATCTAGCATGAAATCACGGGTCTCTCGCTGATTGTTCACCTAAGTCTGGCTTTGGCTGATAAAGAAGAGGGATGAAAAACCAGAGTCGATGAAGGGAGGAATAGTAAAGGCTGTAGGAAGTCTGGTCTATGAGGGCCATTGAGAGAAGATGAAGCTATGAAGGATGGCCAAGAGGACACCAGGCAGCCATCTTTACAAAATTTAAGGCTATTGTGAAAAAAAATGAAATCACTGAATTAGAATTTCATTAATTTTCATTTTTCTCCTGGAGGATTATAATCCCTCTCCCATGTGCCAACTGGAAAACAAAGCAGAAGTTTTAGAGGAACATGCAATGTGCTCTATATAAGGAAGAGTGCTACACCCCATGAAGAGGGCCTTCCTTGCCATGAGCCAACTTGAGTCAAGAGGCCGCCATCCCGAGACGTGCTCTGCTGGGGACCAAGAGTGGGCAGCTGACATGAATAATCACCCAGATGCCTCTCCACTCCACAGGTCTATCTATTGCCACATCAGGTCTTCACACCCCGTCACCCACGCTACTCACATCACTTAGGTTGTAAGCATTGCACTTGGCCTGGAGGAACTGTGGGAGGTCAGGATTCAAAGTGTACTTATGTTTCACGTCTTCCCCTTTCGCTTTGTATAAGATCTGCAATACACAGACACAAGAATAAAACACCTTCCACACCAGGCTGAAAGGAAAAGCGCTTAACCGCACACTGAAAGGAGTGGCTCTTTGTAGAGCCCCCTCCCACTGTTTCCCCTCCCTTTGGTCTCCTCCTCTTTCCTGTATGGATCTTGTTAGGTAGCCTAGGCTGGCCTAACTCTTTAGACCCTCAAGTTCTGGGAGGAGAGGTGTGTGCCGCCACACCTGTCCCGGAATAAAACGTTTTGTACCAATCAAAGGTATCCAATAAGGGGCAGTAGGGGAGAACTGGAGGGAAGGGATTGGGAGGTGTAGGCTGGTTCTAAACACCATATATCCATGTATGGATAGTAAATAGAATATTTTTAAATGTATCTAGTAAGACAGTCTTTTAATGGCAGTGGAAAATGACAACTTTGTAGAAGACAGTTTTAAAATGTTAGTGTCTGGGGAATACAAAAAAAAAAGCCTAAGCTAAATTTTTAATTTTCTTTTTCATTTATTTAACAATTAAAATTTTATTTTTTTATGTGTGTTAAGTGTTTTGTTTGCATGTATGTTTATGTACCTCATGCATGGTTTTTGTCAGAGTCAGGAGTGGGCACTGGAGTCATGGATAGTTGTGAGACAACATGTGGGTGCTGGGAACCAAACCAGGGTCTCCTGCAAGAGCAGTCAGTGCTCTTCAACACTGAGCTAACTCTCCAGCTCCCAGCGTTTTTAATATTGAGTGCACAGAATGCTAAATTAGCAATGAAGGCATTGGCATAAGAGTAAGCACACTGAGTAGGCACTCACTCCTTAAAGAGGACCCCCCGACACACACAAACCATCTTCTTCTGTACTCACATCACTGACTTGCTGCGTGTTCTGCTTGGCTTGCACCATCACTGGGGAGTCCACGATGCTGGTGAACTTGAGCGTGTCCGGGTGCTGCCTGTATTTCTTCTCACTCAGGGCATCACCTGCCTTTTTCACCTTTTCCTGGTCGAGACTTCCAATCGGTATCCAGCCAATGCCCTTCATCCAAGTGTTATAGTCTTCCTTGTAGGCATTCTGCAGTGACAGGGAGGAGGAGTGAGAGCCAGGCCCATTCTGGGAGCCGAGGGGATGGCCTGGGGACCACGGCACTTACGTCACTCTGGATATGCATCATGTTCTTGGACAGCTCCAGGTCCATGGCATCCGGCAGGTAGGTGTAGTGGTGGAGAGAATGCTTGTAGTTTGTATTGCTGATTATATCCTGTGCCTTCTTAGCCGCCACAACATCGAACATATCGTGAGGGGTGTTGTACTTGGTTTTTGTCTTTTCGTAGTCTTTTTTATACTCCCGGTCTGACTGTATCTTGGCCACGTTCATGTAATGAACCAGTTTGGGATCATCTTGGAGACTTTGGAATCCAACCATTTTCCCTTTAGCCTTCTCATAATCTTTTTTGTAATGGACCTATTGGGAGTGAAGGAGGGCACATTTTGAAATGCGGCTTTGAAGATGCTGAAGAGTGAGGTCATAATTTGAAAGTTTTGAGTTTCCTAGACATTTCTATATGCCCATAACAAGGGGATTGGTTCCAGGATCCCCACTTTGTGCCAAAAGTGAAGTCTCTTATATGAGTGAGCCATGGTACTTACCCATAACTTTTGCACACTCTCCACATACACTTCCAATCTTCTCTAGACTACTTACAATATCTAGTAAATTGTAACTGCTATATAAATGGTTTAATTGTAACTGCTATATAAATGGCTTTGTGTCATCTTGAAGATAACGACAAGGAAAAAGTCTTTAAGTGTTTAGTACAGATGTATTTTTAAAAGTCTTTTCAGCCCACAGTTAGGTAGCTATGGATATGAAATCTGAGGATAGAAAGCATCAACTTCCTATGTAATATGGTAAAATAAAACATCACTTAGGAGCCTTGAGTGTCTATATCTACTTCTGCCACCCAAAAGGGATTGGGATCCAGTTTGTCACTGATATGAATATGATATGAATTCACATCAGCGACAAACTAATTCTCCATACTCTTTATTCCCCCATAGACATAAGTAAACGTCAGGAAAAGAAAAAAGAAGCATTTTCCATTCTTTACCAATTGCACTCTGCTGCCAGGGCCCTGGAGCAGCTGAGGATTTGACAATCCTTAACTAAAAGACATTTTCAGCGTCCTTGATTATTGCAAAGGAAACCCAGAGCCAGTCATGGTGAACAGCATTTGGCTTTGAATTATATAGACAGAGGGGGACTGGGGATTCTTGGGGAGACCTGCAGAGGATTCTGGGAAAGCCAGAGCAGACAGGAGAGAGTGCGGGAAGATGTGGGGCATGGGGGGCATGGGGTGGCTAGAGGATCCACCACGAGAAAGGTCAGAGAGACCTTTCAGGAGGGAGGGTTTTTCAGAACAAGAGCATCTGGGTTTGTTTTTTCTTTTAAAGCTGTATCGTAATTACAATAGTGTAATGAAGACTTCATTTCAATCAGAAGTTGTACTTGAATTTCCCAGAGAAATAGATGTAATGGATGAAAAAGGGAAGAGAGGGAATGAGGAGATCACATAAATTAATAAAGATTAGAGATAAATTATTCCATCCAGAAGCTATTATAACTTGAGTTTCTTCTTGGTTTCTTATTAAAGTAATGGAGATTTATGCAGAAATCTGCACTGTAATTTGAAGTCTTCTTGGTAACTCACAAGTGGACCAGTTGTGGTATAACTCACAAGTTATACCAGTTCCGACCTCGGAGAATACTAAGGTCTGTTTAGGGTTCTTTCTGTAGAGAATCATTTCCAGTCAGGAACACCATACATCCTGACTTCTGGGTATCCCATTAGGTCCCATGTTATACTGGTGACCACAGCTGGACTTACATCGCTGGCAGCCTGCCGGGCAGCCTTGGCAGCTTTGATGGGAATCGCGTCAATTCTCAGATCATATCCTTTCTTGCTTAAGTCTTTCAGGTCGGCTTTGTACATGTTCTGCAAGAGAAACACCCCTTGAGCAGGACTGCGGAGCCATGTGAGTAAAGGCCGAGCGTGCAGGGCAGCGCTAGACGCACCTCACTGACGTTGTAGGCGTTCACTTTAGCCTGGATGAACTGCGGCAGGTCCGCGGGCAGGCTGTACTTATGCAGCATCTCCTCCCCTTTGGCTTTGTAAGCGATCTAGGAGAGGAGAAACCACACGTACATCAAGTGCGGAGAGACAGTTAATGGCACTGAAGAACAACTTCAGGGTGCTGTGTCTGTCGCAAGGTTAAGAAAGACACTCTGTTCTGTCCCATCATGCATCAGCAAAAACCTATGTACATTCTAGGACCCTGATGCGGTGGCATGGAGGCCTGTCTGGTTGCATGCACACGGTTGGACAAGATTTCTGAGCACTGGCTAAGGAATCTCTGGCTCTAGGTACCGGGTGCCTGGAGGACCTCAACCCAGGGAAGTGAGCTGGTGGAAATGCTAACCTGAAGCCACTGCCCTGAGCTGGAACAGGCTGCAGGCCAGAACACAGCAGTAATCTATTTAAGACTTGGTGGGAGTCTAAAGGGACTTACAGGTGGTTTTGATTCTATATATTTTCTCTTAGCCCCGACTTAAGATATTATCTCCAAGTGACCCAGCACCTATATTCATTCTTTCTGGTCTTCCTAGAGATTCCTTACAATGGTCATTAAAAGAAGACCCTCTCACTGATCCCTCAGAGAGCCTTCCCTTAGCAGTACAGGACAGCTGGTATTGTATATGCAATACTCTAAGGATATGATTAGGTGGGCATGGTGCCATTGAACAGCAGGAATTTATAGATGGCCCCAAGAGGCTTTTTGGATGATTAAACAGCTCCAGGTGACCAGCGCACTGGAGGGCAGGTTCCTTCATGTTAGTGAACAGTTAGGAAAACACACACAGACAGGATGGACACTTACATCACTCCTCTGGGCCTGGTTAATTTTAGACTGCACTGTAATAGGAGCATCTTCAATCGAGGTGAATTTGAGCGTATCAGGATGCTGGCGGTATTTTTTCTAGGATAATCAAAAGAGAAAAAAGAAATTAAAAAACAAATCTTTACTACAGGCCCTGTATTGAGCATCCTGGAGATTTGCTTTGGAAAGGCACAGAGGGGTTTTCTCAATTTTAAAGTATTGGAGTCCCAATTACCTTGGATGAGGAATGAATCCCTACATGATACAGAACTGAATGGTTTTAAAATGGTGTCATCGTGGGCAGTGTGTGGAGGAGAGAGGCACAGCATGCTTGCACTCCTCAGATGCCTTGCTTATGGTGTGAAAGCAGGGCTTTCTGTTGTTTCTGAGCCAGAAACACCACAGAGGTCTCAGAGGCATTAGCAGAAATGCAACCAAGAATATTTGGGCTGTCTTTTTTGTTTGTTTGTTTTTTAAACAAGGTCTTAATGTAATATAGGGTTGGCTTCAATCTCAGTAAATAACCAAAGATGGTCCTGAACTCCTGACCCTCTTGTTTCTGTCCCTCAAATACTAGAGTGACTTTACACAGCCCTAACAACTTCATCAGCAATTGGAGCAAAGGAGTTTTCTGGTTGAGGGATCAATTAGAAACAGCTAATGAATAATTAGACAGAGAACATGTCTGCTTTGCAGCCATATTGCGGCTTCTTATGCATGGGACACTGATGTGCTGGAGAAGAAAGAAAGAGGGCCTTTGGGAAGGGGGCCCAGTGGGGGAGCTGACAAATGTCACTCCTTCTATGCCTGTCTTCTCTGCCGTTCTGCCCAGTCGCCATCCTTGGGGCATACTGTATATTTCAACTTTTCCATATATTTTAACACCGCTTTTTCAACTGCACACTTCTGAAAACTACCAGCATCAGAAGACACTTCCTGAAAGACCTCTAAGAAGGCAAAAATGCTTTCACCCAAACCGGACAAAAGCTCACAGAAATGAGAACACCTCCGGTTTGAGCACGGTGACAAGCCTCATTTTTGCACCTCTGTCCTTCACACCCTCCCTTTTCACTGATGATGCAGTCACGTGACAACAGTGTGTCTTCAGCTGTTGTTGGAGAGGGGACAGACACTGTGTCCATAGTAAGACGCTCAGGACGAACACTGCCTTTTCTCTAAGCATGAATGGCAGTTTGTAAACTACTGGAGAGCCACCAAGACCATAATCGAGGTCACAATTTTCAAAGAAGAACCTTTGACAGCTACATTACTCAGAAGTATTCCAGGCTAGAAGCAAGCCACACCTCTAACGGTCAAGAGGCCATTAACATGTGATGTGTCTTTGCAGAGGAAGACTATGTAATTAAAAGATAAAGAAAAGGAATGAATTTCAGGTAGAGGCAAAAGCATCGAAAGAAACAAAAGAAGCCTCAAAGAAACTTTCATAAAAGGTAAAACTACAGAGGCCAGAAGCGGTTCAGCAATGGCCTTGGATTGAAGACAGGCAGGGGTTCTCAAGGAAACCTCACGGAGCATTAGAAGCATTTAAAATTAATTTCTAAGGTGGGTTTCATGCCTGGAATCTCCATACCCAGAGGCTGAGGCAAGATCACCACCACATGTTCAAGGCCAGCCCGGGTGACAATAAATTCTACACCAGTCTGGATTACAGAGTTAGACTTTGTCTTAAAATAAAAACAAAAGTAGAAAAGTGTCCTGGTGGCAGCAAGTGCAAGACTGCACGGGTTCTGTCTAAATCAGGTAAAATTCACATTGCGTGGATAAAGTCACTCAGCTCTATTTGAGTGTTTTACACAAATAGTTTAGATGCTATATAGGGGCATGAATATATTTCTGGATTGTTTGTGCTTTAAGAATCTTCTTTAGCAGCAATGATCATAAAGGGAGGTAGAAAAAGTGTTCCCTATGGCCCTGCATTTTAATGGGAGGCAGTCCCCTCTAGCGCACCAGTGGCCATACCTCATTCAGAATGTCCGAGGCTCGCTTTGCCTTTTCCATCTCCAGGGACCCAAAGGGCACCCAGCCACAGCCCTTCATCCAGCTGTTGTAGTCTGCTTTGTACTCCACCTACAAGAAAGAGGAGCCATGTTTTCCTTCATTGTTATTGTTACACCAATGATGGCCATTTTACTCGGGGTTTTAAAGATGTTTGAGCAGGTGTGTTGCTCCACACATGAACATATTTTTGGTGATAGCTTGGAACACCTGGAGTATTGCTTTCTAATGGCCACGTCCTCCACTTCCCACTTACATTTAACTTAATTGAAATGTGTAGAATTTTGATATTAATCCAGAAAATGCTCGATTCCAGGCTGTATTTCAAAGAATAAATGGAATGATGGTTTTGGGACCATTGGCTGCAGAGGTTTGCACTCTGGAATGTTAAGTGTTGTATCTCTGTGACCAAATTAGGCCGGAATTGATGATGCATACTTGAAGGCAAATAATCTTGGTCATTTCCTAATAATGTTTGATGGTAGTTATTTGTCAAAGCCCTGTCACACACTGTCCTTCATGTATAGCAACCATCTTAGAAGGGCTTCTGCATTGGCCAACAAAACACTTGGAAATAGTTCTTGTTAATTTGCTTAAGGAGACAGCTATTATTTGGCTCTGATATTATGCGGGGACAATCACTAGATGCCATTAAGATAGCGAGCTCTTTTAGTCATCGGACCATAGATGACACCTGAAATTTATCTCTAGAAATCAACTGAAAATTCTTGTTCTTTAGAATGGATCTTAAAAAAAAAAACTGGAGTAGAAAAAAAAACAATAAATCAACCTTGCCTCTGGGGACCTTCAAATAGAATTGTATTGCAGACAGAGAGAAAAATTAAATAATTAAGAAACAAGATCCTGCATAAAGTAATTGTCACTGGTAGTGAAGTGGAGATGAGAAATATATGTATTTTATCCTCATATATGGACTACCAAAGTCAAACTATCACTCTGTAGTTTGATAGTCTAATAGAAATTCCTGCCTGGAAATTGTCAGACTGCTTAGAAAATAGAATGAGTTAAAGTTTTACTCAAGGGTGCTGAGTTCATTCTGCTCACAGGTTAAAGCCCCTTCCTCTTGCCTTGGGATGGCAAACACTTGCAGAAACCGCCTTAAGGGATGATTTCAGCAGCTATCAAAGGGCATCTTGCAGATCCTGGTCGCCAAGGAAGGAACGCTTTATTTGCTATCTATGAGCATTTGTGTATTTTAATTTCTACCTGCAGACATGTCTGCGACAGAAATTCCCTGTGCTGAGCATGGGACTCAGAGACCGGCCTCAGATTGTTGCATTGTTACCTGACCTATAAAAGTTGAACTTTCCAAAACATGAGCTTGGGTTTGTGCCCGGATGCTATCAAGCTGAGTTTCCCCTGTCTCTTCGACTGCCTGCTTGGTTCTGTGCTGACGGTAGGAGTGTAAATTATTCAGTCACTGGAAAAATAGTTTGGCAGAAAACTAAAAGACCGTCATATGACCTAACGATTTGACTTCTGGATGTCTACCCAAAAGAACTGAAATCAGACATGACATGACAATTGATTATGCACGGTCACATAAACAATTCCCAGTAGCTAAAAGGTGGGAGCAATCCAAACAGTCACCAACAGAAGAGAGGATACACAAGACGTGAAAACATTGATAAAGGGAGACTGTTCAGCTTTCAAAAAGAAGAAAACTCCGACAAAAGCTGTAACAAGGGTAACTGAGGGCACTATGCTAAGTGAAAAAACTCAGTTTCCAAACACAAATACTGTATAACTCCACACATGTGATGTGTCTACAATAGCCCAACTTACAGAAACAGGTGGCTTCTGGGGGCCGGAAGAGGAGAGAAAGGGATTTACTGCTTAATAGACAGTGCATTTTGACCTTCTGGACCATCTCGCTGGCCCCTGGCATCCATTAAACACTCAAAACAATTTTTGTTTTACTCCAGTTTAATAGCCGAGGACTCTCAGCTCAGCAAGGTTGCTAACTTTTCCAGAAGGAACTAGTAACAGCACATGCCAGACACAGGTGTCCAATCATAAGGACATGCACTTCTAAGAACCAAGGGACCATTTCCCTCAAATCTCAATGCTTCCTCCCAAAAGGCAGATGCTTCAGAGAGGACTAAAGGCCAGGCTCGGGCTAGATCCTGTCCCGTCTCCCCTTCCAAAGAGGGGAAGAGATGGCCGCTACTCACATCACTCTGCAGCGCGTACGCCTTCTTCGCGAGGTCCACGCTGATGCTGTCTGGTGGGTAGCTGTAGTTGTGCAAGACGTGCTTGTAGTCCACGTCACTGGCAATCTCCTGAGATTTCTTAGCTTGGGTGACTTGGAGCATATCAAGAGGGGCGGTGTAGATAGTTTTTGACTTCTCGTAGTCTTTACGATATTCACGCTGGAAGAAGAGAGCTTTTAGTCCCTTTTGTACTTAGTGAATTCTCAGAACAGTAGAGCAAGTGTAACTTAGAGTAAGAGGTGCAAACATTTGAGTAATTATTTTGCTCCAAATTTGTTCCTATGACTTATATCATCAAATTCCTCTAGAAAAAAAAATATATGAATCTTCCCAAATTTATTTTACTTTTCTCTTCTGATTTTTTAGACAGTCTTGCTTGCATGGCTCTGGCTGGCCTGGTACTATCTATGGAGCCCAGGCTGAAGATTAACTTAGGGCAGTCCTCCTGCCTCAGCCTCCTGAGTGCTGGGATTACAAGCATGAACTAGCACATCAGCTTCCAAAGTTTTTCAGCCAGAGAACAGCTATCAGTAAGCTCAGGGGACTTTATTGGCCTTCTTACACCTGGTGGGCTGTTATTTGCAGGGGATGAGTTTAAAAATTATAAAACCCAAGCCCTGAAGGATGAATGGAAAGCTGGGAATGCGCTGTGCCACACAAGTGCATATTTAAAGCCTGTCCCATAGGAAAGGGACGAACAAGGTGGTGCTGCAACAGCAGCTGGGGGGGGGAATAGGGGGAATGATTTGCTGGACTGTTCAGATGCTTGTGTTTATGTTCTCAGCAGCTGACACGTATCAGCGTCTGTAAAACGCTGTCAAAACACACCACAGAAATCCTTGCACATTCGTTTTTATTGCTGAAATATTATTCACAATAGCCGGGAAAGGCAACTGTCCTAGCTGTCCATCAGGAGACAAACGGATCCAGAAAACATGATTCCTCTACACAATGGAATTTTATGTATCCGTAAATAAAAATGAAATTAGGGCATTCGAAGAAAAATGGATACAAATGGAAATTGTTGTGAGGCAAAACAAGGCAGACTCAGAAAGGCAAACTTCATGTCTTCTATGGTGCCTAAATTTAGACTCTGTGTGTGTGTGTGTGTGTGTGTGTGTGTGTGTTGGTATATAGGTCACAAACTTCAAAGGGGGTGAGAAAGAAGAAAAGTCCCTAAGGTAGATGGGAAACAGAGAGGGTAATGGAAATACAGATGACAAGAAAATGGAGGGGGAGAGTGGCGGCTTGACAGAAAATGCCCCCCCATAGGTTCATAGGGAGTAGCACTATTAGGAGGTGTGGCCTTGTTGGAGTAGGTGTGGCTTGATGGAGGAAGTGTGTCACTACAGGGTTGGCTTTGAGGTCTCTTAATCTCAAGACAGTTCATTTCCTGCTGCCTGCCAATAGGGATGTAGAACTCCCAGCTCCTTCTTTAGCACCAGGTCTGCCTGTGTGCCGCCATGCTTCCCGCCATGATGAGAATGGACTGAACCTCTGAACTGTATGTAAGCCAGCCCCCATCAGATGTTTTCCTCTGTAAGAGTTGCCATGGTTGTGGTGTCTCTTCTAACTATGTCAGGGAGACTAGTTAGGAATCAGAAGGAATGGAGCAGGTCAGAGAGCATGGGCAAACATGGAGAAAGGCAGTGGGGAGGTGACGTAAGGAGAACAGAGTCTAATGACACGGTCATGTGTGTGAAGATGCTGTGATGGACACGGTCAGATTGCTTTGTGTGCTAACCTAAAAAATCCATTCTAAAAAAATCATTGAAGATGCAAATGACTTTAAGGAAAAACCTCCTTGCTATACACAGCTTAGCATTAGCCTGGACTAATGAGACTGATGATGTCTTTGGGTTGCAAATGTCAATCAATTAGTAAGAATTCACAGGTTGATTTTGTACCTAGTGCTCTAATGCTTTCAAGGACAGGATGCAAAACAAACCGATAAGAATACTATAGGTTTCTGTGACATCAGTCTAGACTTGGTTCTGGCTTTTGAACCTGAGAAGGCACACAGAATGGGGGAAACGCAGTGGCATTGTAGGAGCACTATGTGATGCTCACAATAATGATAAAGAAAGCACACACAGATTATTGTGTGCACACATGGTTGAAGCAAGTAAATAATACCCACATCTTCCTTCTTCACCATGGAAACCAGTTTTTGAAAGCTATGCCAAACACTGTAGCCACTCTTAAAATATCTTCTAAGCAGTATGAGCTGTAATTGGCAAGAACAGATGCTTGTCTCTCTATAGTAAAAATAACTAGAACAGGGAATCCATGAATCCCTGAAATTAAGGAAATAGGTATGATGAAGAAAATGATCTACAAATATGGTCTGTATTTTATAAATTATATTTTTAAAAAAAGGCTTAATCATCAATGGAATGTTTTTCTTAGGAGGAGACCACTACCAATTATTAAAGGCAATAGAAAGCACTGATAGCCATACTTGATTTTATATTGGAAGTTCATTACTTTCTTCTAAAGATAGTTTTCAAATCAATTTAAATGCTATTTCTCAATTAGATTTAAACACCTAGAGATTTATTATAGGAGGTTTTGAGAACAAAAACTGATGCTCTATTAAATATTAATGCAGAGTCTTCAAAGTGGAATGGATGTCAAACACTGCCAATAATTTCTGTTCTCAAAGGTGAGGCATGCAAGAGCCAGGGCCCACACTACCTATAAAGCTCTCAGCAAGTTCTTATGAACTTGAGAGCCCAATGGGCACAAAACCATCCACCTGGAATCCTTCCACACCCTGCATGTGGTCAGTGAAACCATCTTGACAATAGGGCAGACACTCACGTCGCTCTGGTTTTTGGCTGTCTTCAGGGAGTGCAGCATCTTGGGGTCATCGTTGATGCTGAGGGCGCCGATCATCTTGCCTTTGCTCTTCTCATAGTCCTTCTTGTACATCACCTGCAGGGACACCACACTTGCTAACTGCTCAGCGGGGACATCCCAGGCCAGCAGCCCAGCTCAACCCCGGGGCCACACTCACATTGCTGGCATTCTTGCTGTTGGCCTTGGCTGCCAGCAGGGGGATGGCATCCACCTTGATGTCAAACTTCTTAGCTTTGCTCTTCTCCCAGTCTTGCTTGTAGACATTCTGGGAAAGTGTCAGAAAAGAAATTATATATATAAAAAAAGACATTTGTAACAGGTTAATCCAGTGAACATAAAAAAGTTGAAAGTTTTTATCTACAAACTTATTTCATCTATGAGTAATTTATTAACCAAATAGTATAACTATTGGTGTATTATATAGTTTCTCCTTCCACACCACTAAAATTATACATAGCATATTCTGTTTTAATGGTTTACGAACATTCTAGAGACCCTTGTCTATACCACCAATAATTACATAACCGGCAACCACTTAGAAAAAGGAAAATGAGTCATTTACATGGGAGAAATCTCAAGAATTCTAGAGATTATGAAGCAGACACATGCTTGTGATAATAACAGAGGCCATGGACACGACATCTGATAATGAAGTAGGTCCCCAGAGCCTGGAGACTTAAAGTCCCCACGTTCACTGCTGACCATCTCCACAGCTGGCATGGAGTCTAGCTCCGTGTCTTCTGGCAGACTCACACTTTGTCCTCACACTCACATCACTCAGGTTGTAAGCGTTGACTCTGTGCTGGATGAACTCCGGTGCGTCTGCCGGCACGTTGCTCTTGAATTTCTCACCTTCATGCTTTGCTTTGTAATTCAGCTAATGGGGGGGGGGAGAAGGGAGAAGACAAGTTGCTGTGGGCTGACTGTGTGCCCCAAGCTTCATGCAGTTGAAATGTAATCCCCTAAAGTCATTTGGGCGCTATTTGACAGGAGACATCTGTCAGAGGTGATTGGTTCACAAGATTTCTGCCCTCGTGAGTGGATTCGTCTGCAGGAGTGGCTTTATTATTCAAGGATGCTCTGGGGAAGGCTTCATCTGCATCTCCCTAAGCAATACCTGCACCATGTCGTGATTCAGTAGGAAGCCCTTGTCTGAGCTGGCACCAAGCCCTTAGACTCCCTAGCCTTTGGAACTATGAACTAAGTAAACCTCTATTCTTTTTGAGGGATGAGGAGCTGGTTTGAGAAATAGCATCTTACCATGTAGCCCAGGCTACCCTCAAACTCAAGATTCCCCTGCGTTGGCCTCCCAAGTGCTAAGATTTCTGTCCAGGGTCACTTCTATACTTTATAAATTACTTGGCCCCAGGCATTTTTTCATAGCCCAGAAAATGGGCTCAGCAGATATTCAAACAGTTCAAAGCAGGGATTCCCTTGAATTTGTGTAAGAGAGTATTGTGTCTGTTTAAGAAACATGCTTCAAAGAGCCTCTTAATCTCGTCAGCATCTCATTCCCTCTCTCGGGAGGACTGTGGGCAATTGGACTTCACTTAGACATTTCGTAGCTGTTGCTATACAGTAGACATGTTAATACACGCCTCACTGACATCACAAGAATGGGCTTGGAAGGCATGAAAATGCAGTTATGGAATTCTGTAATCAGCGCAATAACAACACCAGGATAATTCCTGGGGACAGCTTAACCCAGTTCTAAAGTTCTGGCCACACCATCGCTGCTTCAGGCTTTCCTCAGCTATCTGCCCACAGTGCTCTTCCGGTGGTTCCTCTCCTTGTCATCCTAGCCTAGCTTTTTATTAAAGTATTGTTGCTTTATTTCCCGTCCGTTCTCTTTCCTTCCTTCAACTCCTCCCATGCCCCCCTACTCCTTCTCAAATTCCTGCTCCCCTCTTCCTTCAGTTCCTACTTTACATACACACATGCACACACGAACACACACACATGCATAAATAAGTAAGTATGACCTGTTGAGTTCATTCAGTGCAGACTGTATGTACATGATTATTTCAGGGCTGAGCACTAGTACTGGATAACTATGGGGTTCCTCCCTATGTGGGGTTCCTCCCTCTTCCACTCTTAGCACCCCTAATTGTCAGTACTTCTCTGTCTAGGGGTGGGGGTCCCAGAGAATCCCCCTTCATGTTAGCATGTCTGTTGGGATCATTGTTCAGGTCTTGCATAGACACCCATACTGTTGAGGTATCAGGAGTGAAGCTTGCCTGTCATTTCTAGGAGACACAATTCATGGCAGATTTTGTGGTCCTTTGGCTCTTAACACCTTCCACCCATCTCTTCCTCCATGTCTCCTGAGCCTCAGGTACAGGAATTGTGTGTTGTAGATGTAGCTATTGGGCTATTTTTAATTTTAAAATGCTTTAAATTACATTTTAAAGCTATTTGTGTGGTGTGTGTGCACATGTGTGTGTGTGTATGTGTGACAAGTTTGACAAGAGGTCAGAGGACTATTTTTGGAAGTCAGCTCTCTACTTCCACTATGTAGAAGGAGATCAGAGATTGAACTCAGGACATCAGACTTAGTGGCAATCTCAGTGGCCCCATACTTTAACTCTGTTTCCCGCTAACTGCCTGGAGTAACACTTTGTCAAAGTGCACCTTTTCTCTTTGCAAAGTCTTTGTGACTCTACCAGAACAGGAATGCTTCCCTTTCTGCCCATCAAACGGATGCTTCTGCTGCAACTGTTTTCTTAAGGGGCACAAAGTTCTAGTGTTCATGGGGCATATTTTAATAAGTAAGGCAAGCCTATGAAAAATCAGTGGACTATTTAAAACTCTCGGTTACTGGATTGCTGTGTATCAGTCTGCTGGGGGCCACAATTCAATCTAGCAGCTTCATTTGCATTTTATTAAGCAAAATCTGAACTGTGGGATTAATGGCATGACAGAAGGATCCCTGAAGACATTGAGATATTCAGTAAGCCATCCCTGGGTCACCCCCTCTGATGTGAGGACACTTACATCACTGAGCTGTTTGGTGTTGAGCTGGGCTTGCAGCATCACAGGAGTGTCGGTGACTGCTGTGAATTTAGTTTTATCAGGATGCACTTTGTAGGTGTGCTGGAAGAGAAGACAGCCTTCAGTGATGGTTCACACTGTAATTTTCTATTCCTGTCATCCCACACCAATGCAGGGGACATTTACATCCAAAACTTTGCTTTCTTTAGTCCTGAAAAACTGGTTCGATGATAGGATCCTCGTCTTCTCCTTTTCTCTTTCCCTTCTTTGTTCTCTTCCCCTCCCCTCCCAGTAATAAGCATTTATACTAAAATATAATAACATTATTTTCCTCCATTTCTTCTCCCCTCTGTCTCCTTCTCCCCTCTCTCTTGGTTTTTCTACATTTGATATTAACCAAAAAGCTGAGAAATTACCACATTTTCTGCTGCTTCTATGCGGCTGGTAGGCCTCTGCACTGAAACTCGTGTCCAGTCAGGGCTGTACTTTGAGCTATGAGTTCTACACATCCTGCCATTCCTTCCTGTTTGTATCCACACCCTCCCAGCACATCCTAGTCACATCTCTCAATTTCTCTTTCTCTCTCAAGACTGTTCTTTCTGCTTCTCTGGCCCTGAGCTTGGCATGGCAGAACAGTCTTGCTTTAGATTGCCTGGGTCCGTCTCTTCCTTGTTCCTAAGTGTTCCTTCTTCACTGCCTGTCTCTTCCACTCCAACAGAACTTCCCGAAGAGCAGGTCACCATGGTACCCTGGTCTCCAGCATTGAGGACAGTGCCTGACTCATGTCCTGGTGTCACTTTGTTGGGCAATGAAGACACTGATTATGACAAACCTGGGTAGTGTCCTTTTGCCTTGTATTAACAGCTGTACATACTAATGAAAATAAAGACATTACACCTGAAAGAATTTCATAGCCAATGGACTTCTTCTTAGTAATTCTGGTGTTCTCCAATCCTACCCCCAAGGCCCAATTTAAATAAAATATCATATCCTGACCACTAGGTGAGAGCATTTAAACTCCTATGAAAGATACCACTAGATGTCACAAGCATCCCACACCCAATCTGAGGA
>LOEQ01001537.1:299950-323710 GCA_001685075.1 Bramus lutescens
TGGGGCTTGCCGGCTGTGGGGAACCAGGCAGGACAGAAACCCCAACAAGCCAGCTCCTCGTGTTACATCACACTCCTGCTACCTCTCAACCGTGCTCCTGTCTCACCTGGGAGCATGTCAGGGTTCAGCCGGTGGAGCTGTCTGCCCATCATATCTCCTTTGTGCTGTCCAGTCTCAGAACATTATTTTCCACACACTAATGTCCCCCAATTTTATATAAAATTCCCATAAACATTCTTTGAATCTCCAGACTCATACAGTCAACCAACCAACTTCATATTTCCACCTGAGAATCCAAAAGACATCTGAATCTAACAGGTTTGAAGATGAACTCCGGTTTCACTTAGAATCACCTTCTCTTCCTGTAATCGTCCCTGTATCCTTCAAGGGAAACCCCATCCAGTGAGCTGCTTAGGTGGAAATCTTTCCCTCATATCTCACACCCAACCACTGTCTCACACTTTCTAAGTGGTGGAGTCCTGCTTTCTATCCTCTGGCAGAATGAGGGCTTTAGGAAAGGCAAGGATCAAACAAGTGTACTTGACCTCGAAGTTCATGTTTTTACAAAAACCATACCACTTTAAAATGTCAAAGCATAACCTACTTATCAAAGCCACTCTACAGGCTATCTGAAGATGTTCATGGACATCTGGTCTTTTGGGACTAGGTTTTTCACCCATCAATCAGAACACAGGCTAGTGACAGTGTTGAGTGTGAGGCATATGGTTTCATATAAAGCTGCCAATTATTTTTTTTTCTGATAGAAGTTCTGCTAGCTGAGATGATTACCTTCATCCTTCTGGCCAGCAAAAGGCCCTTCACTCCATGAAATAATGAAAATGGTGATTTGGTGCCAATATAATTTTCCTTTTTACTGTTTTTAGGCAATCTACTTTACACTGGTCTCAACTTCAGTAATTTCGCTCAGGATCTACCCAGCACTTTTTTCATTATATACGAGCTGGAGTGAGGGCAAGCTCACCCCACTAAAGACATAAAGGGATGGGAAAACGTCTTCATTTATACCTTGCTGGCTGCAATTCCAGCCTGTTTGTTCATTTTGTACTCAGGTGTTTCCGTCTGCATGAAGTAGATCTGGTCTTTCAAGTTCTCGAAATCTTCCTGATACTTCCTCTGTGAGAGAGTTAAGACACCGGAGAACAGCTGGAGACAAGTTTCAGGACAGAGCCCCTCAAGTCTACACCCACCCCTTGGGTTTAGGCCAGTCAGGTCACAACTGGAGACTGGTGGCATTGCCAAAATGTCTATCAGCTTAACAGAGATCTGGACAATTCGAACAGACTTGGAGAACAACGGGAAAGGCACAGTCTTTCTGGCCCACTGAGGAAGAGCTCTGGAGAGCCAGGACAGATGAATGAAAGAAATTAAGTCACTCAATGTTATAAATGCACAATTTCGTTCAGCAGGGAAGAATAAACTGAAAAGAGCCTTTCTGACTCATGCTAAGTGTATTCTGTAATTACTAATAGGGTTTTACTAGGTTGTTCCTATGGAAATTGAGGTAGAAATCATGCAACACGGTCAAAATAATATCTAGCACCCCAGAATTCCTCAAGCTGTTGCAAGCAGCTGGAAGCTGTCAAAGACAGGGGTCCCCTCCCAGGACATCTGGCCCTCACTCCCTACTTACTGAGCTGAGATTATCGGCATTCATTCTGGCTGTTGCAATTTCAAAGCAGGGTGTCTCACTCCATTTGCCTTTGACTTTCTTTTCATAGTCTTCTTTATATTTTTGCTGGGGGCAGAAAGAAACGAAATGAAACAAAAACAAAACCCGAGAGTTGACAAATAGGAATTGAGGAATAGTGTGACATTAAATATCTTTACCAGGCTCATGTTAGGTTCTCAGTAAACTATCTCCAAGTAATCCTGCAGTGTGCTCACTTTACACAGCAAGTCTTTGCTGACTTTAGGGACTCAGAATTGAACCCAAAATGTGGTGTGTGGAAGTTATCTCATAACTGACCCCCAGATATACTGTTGTGAACTATCTTGACCTATGAATTCTTGGAACAGAATTAACCTAGCCAACCCCAAATCTGGGCCCATGAAGCAAAGCTAGAGCAGGGTTAGAGCAATTCTCCTCCTTGGCTCATAGAGCTATGCTGAAGACATCATCACTGACTCTCAGGTGGTTTGTATCACCTGTACCTCCACCACACTCTTCTAGAAATATAAAGCTCTTCTTTGTCATACCATCGGCACAAGCTCTAATGTACAGAACTAATGTGTCAGAGTAAAAGGAAGTAGCTTTCCCCTGAATGTCCTATTTTCTGTCTTCAGATGGTTAATACGCTAATTATCAGCAGCTTAGATCTCCAGATCTTTAGTGCCTATGATTGGGCACTGTCATTACCACAGGTTTGACTTAGTGCACCAACAATTCAAGTTTCTCCACTGAAAGGGCTGCAGGATTTTACACAGAACACTGCTAGCAGGATGAAGCAAGATCAGATGCTTTGTGTATCTATGACACTAAACAAACGAATGGTATACGAATTATAATAATGACAACTATTATCATGAAGAAACTGGAGAAAAACTGTATGTGAAATGAGAGAGAGAGAGAGAGAGAGAGAGAGAGAGAGAGAGAAACTGAGTCCTGCTAAGACTCAGATTTACCTTGTATACTGGGGAGGCAGATGCAGGAGAATCTTGAGATAAAACCAGGCTACATGGAAAGACCCTCCCTTAACAAACAAAACAGAGCAATAAAATATGGATTAGACTACTGATTTAGCTATCTTCCTGTAGTGGTTTAAATGAAAATGGCCCCTATAGGCTCAAAGGGAGTGGCACTATTATGAGGGGTGGCCTTGATGGAGGAAGTGTGTCATTGCAAGTGAGTTTTGAGGTTTTGGATGCTCAAGCCAGGTCCAGTGTTACTCTCTCTTCTTGCTGCCTTCCAATCCAGATGTAGAACTTTCAGCTACCTCTCCAACACCGTATCTGCCAGCATGTCACCAGGCTTCCCATAATAATGATAATGGACTAAATCACTGAAACTGTAAGCCATCCCCAATTAAATATTTTCTTTATTAAGACTTGCCATGATTATGGTATCCCTTCGCAGCAACAGAAGTCCTAAGTAAGACAAATTAATTGATGTGGGTGCTGTGGAATAATTCTCTTGTACACTGTAGAGATTTGTCACTCAGACTCGTATGATAAAAAGCTGATTGGCCAATAGATAGGAAGAAAGTATAGGCAGAGCAACCAAACTAAGGATGCTGGTATGAAGAAGGGCAGGCAGAGTCAGAGGAGTTGCCGGTAGATACAGAGAGAGAAAGATGGGCCATACTGAGAAAAAGTATCAAGCCACCTGATAAAGCATAGATAAGAAACATAGGTTAATCTAAATGTATGAGTTAGCTAGTAACAAGCTTGAGCTATTGGTTGAGCATGATATAATTAATATTTAGTCTCTGTTTCCATTAGTTGGGAGTGGCTTGCAGGACAGGAACTTTGGTCTACACTTGGGAACTTGCCAAGACTATCTGTAGAAGTACTTCTAATCTTTTTGGGATTAGGCTTCTTAGGAGTTTGATAAATAAATAAAAGTACCCATAAATGTTAAAACTTGAGAAGTTCAGTTTGGACATGGTGGCAGATAACCTATAAATAAGCACTTTAGAAGTGTGAGGCAAGGAACCTTGCTAAAAACCAGCCTGGGTTTCACAGTAAGTCTCTGTCTCAAAAAACCAAAACCAAACCAAATAAAACAAGGAAAATATCCAAAAAATCAAAAGCAAAGAACAAAGCAGGACTTTGGAAGTCATCTCAGCTTTCATCTTCCAGCACTTAAGTTGTCTTCATGGGGTTCTGGGCCTCCATGCAGAAAACCCCAGGAAGCTCAAGACTTCGGGCAAAGGAATCAAACCTGGTGCATCGCAAAGTCAAGACACAGAGATCTTTGTAGGATCAAGCTGAAAAGCAGCAGATGCTCGTATTGGTCAACCCTTGGGTTATAACTGAGAAATAGGTACTGTGGTGTATGGCTTGACTAATGAGAACTGAGAAAAGGTGCAATTCTCACAACAAAGATAGACACGGGATTTTGAGAAGATAGTAAAACAAGAAGAGCAGAATACAGAATCATCCAGATGCCTTGTCCAAAGTCCTTCCTCCCTTCGGACCCCCCAGGAAGAAAAACCTGCTATTTCCTCCTGCAACAGGTCTGGCTGGGGATGGATCACTCACAGTCTGTTCCCAAGTCCTCCTGTGTTGGTCAGGGCTCCCAGTACATGGGAGTAGAGGTGGCTGGCTAACTGCTGAGGAGGGTACCCTTGTTCCCCTTTATGTGCAGGTAGCAAGGAGGTCAAAGGAACAGGCTTCTAACCAGAAGAGTGGAGGAAAACGCAGGCAGTGTCCATGTGGGAAGATACATCAAGAGCCCAACAGCCAACTTCCTGTCCGATCCTGAAGCTTTCTCCTAAAACTCTGCCCCTGCTCTGCAGCAGCTGTAGCTGATCAATGATAGCCTGGAGGAGAGATGTGATTTAACTTTCCCTTCAACTTTCATGTAACAGAGAAAGAACATTGGGTCGGCTCTGAGCTCTGAATGGACTTTGTTGGGGGAGGTGACCACATGCTAGCAGGCACAGCAGTCGCTTTCCCGAACCGTAGCCCCCCTAACCACCAGACGGTCAAGGGAACTGGGCAACAAATTAGGCTCCCTGGTGTCTTGCTTAAACTCATGGCTTCATTTTCCACTTTCCAGATCGGCACCTGCAGTTTTTATGTGGTTATCAAATGGAAAGAACATGAATTGAGTTAATCACATTTCTTCTTTTCTAAGTAGCTCAACACTGAGCCACCTGTTAGTTCCGTTCACAGAGAAGCTATCATTCAGAGCGTTGGGGGCATCATGATTGGATTTTTTTTATTGGCCACAGTTGTTCCAGAGTTGCTTTCATGTCTTTATATGATGCCTTATGGTGAAATCCATAGGAGTCTCTCTAATTCTATGCAACAGAATATTTCAGAAGATCCAGGCTCCATGCTATCTAGCAATGTGTTACTGCAAAATATATCTTTTTAAGCATCCTATATTCCACTGGAAATTACTGGATGGAAGCAAAAAGACACAGAGAAACAAAAGGGACTTCCCAATGTTATGTGCAGAATCCACTTCCCGGTCATGGTGAGTCTGTTCCCTCTCCTAGAATATCTGTTATAAGAACAATTCTCCTGGTCCACCTCAGTTAGAATCACAGAACACACCTGAGCCTGGAAAGGATGCTGGCATGAAGCTCAGAATTTTGGCAAAGACAAAGGCAAGAAAAAACACTCTGAAAAGGATAGCAAGGAAGACTTAGAAAGAGAATGTAATGTCAATACAGCCATAGCCAGCGTGTGATCTTTATCAGCCAGACAGGAGGCTGCAGGACAAACAATGGACATGAAAGATATTGTTGGCAAGGATGGTTGTGTCAAGGGCTTAAATGTCTGAAAGTGAGACAATGAAGGAGACATTTTTAACCTCTTTGGGGGGGAAAGAGGGTGCGGTGATACTTGGGGATCCAAGCCGCTTGACAGTGGGGACAACTTGAGGAGGGGAGCACCACAGAGAAGTCACCGTTGGCAGCCTGAGCCTCTTGGTTGGATGCCTGGCCACTGGATGAACAGCTACAATGAACAATACTTCTCTCTAGACAGGCTGGAATTTTGATGCACAGTAGACACTGAGAACTTTGAATCCGGGTAAAACTAGGGTAAATCATGTCACCATGGCCAAATCCAGTGACCTTCATCTACAGCCACTCTCCCTCAGCTCTTATTATTCTACAAGGTCAAACCCAGGTTGGAAACTCTTTCCACATACCCAATAGTGTGTCACCCAATCCAACCAGAGTGTGGCTAAATATAGGCAAAATAAGCAACTTGTTAGGGCTTCAAAGGTCTGAAGTGCTGGCCCCACCAACGCCCACTGAGCTGTGTCCGAGAGCACACTCGCACAGTCGTGTGACTTCACGTCTCAGAGTGTGAGGGCAGAAACGGCACAGTGTCTCTCCCCGTCGCACAAGTTAAACCACAGCCTCCACAGAAGGAAGTAGAGTTAGGCCATGACCTATGATTCTGTCTCAGAAATTAAAATGTCAAGTGGCACTAAGCCATACACTGTCTTATCAAGAGCTGACTGTGACATTTAAACTCACTGAGTCATCGAGTTGGCTGACCACTGACATCATTTATGCTGGTGGTACATGTCCTGTTTTTGGTAAAAGACTTGAGGGGGGGCATATGCAAAAATACGTCTAGTGCTTGTCATTCTTCTTCAAGTTTACCATCGGTTTCTCTCCCAAATGGCTGAAAAAAGCTGAGTAGTTTCCAAGAGAGACAGGATCACCTCTACGTGCGTACCTTGCTTACTTGGTTGGTTACTTTCTTGGCAAATTCTACATCAGGAGGATCAGGCAGGGACGTGAACTGAGTTTGCTGTTCAATGAGTCCTTTTTTGTAGGCAATCTGTTAAAAATAAAAGGCAGGAATGTCCATCAGCATTTGAAAAAGAACCCCCCCCTTTTTCATGTTCTCTGCATTTGCTGGCATTTTAAACAAGGCCAATGTTCGTTCTCTCAGTCTTTAATTGTTGTGCACCATCTAGCCATGTCTGGTTTGTATGCCCTGCCTCTCAGGACTGCCATTCACTTCTATTTCTGTGAGTCTTCTTTTCTCTCAAGGATTCTCGGTCCTAGACCTGTTTCTTTACATTTGTCTTCATGCCATCCTTGGTAAGGGCAAGTTTTCCTTTCACTGGTATCAATTCTTAAACCACATGCCAACCTAACAACCTCCATTTCTGGACCAATATATGTATTATATTATATATTATGTATATATGTGTATATTCTTTTGCCCAGGGTGCTGACTGGTACAGATGAAAATTACACACAATTATTGATGAGACAGTGCTAACATTGTCAGTGGGGTTAAGAAGGACATATGATCAAAGTTTATGGGAGTAAATCTTCAAGCTACAACACCTAGCTTGAACTCTATAGGTCATTTGCTCAGTTTTCTTCTCTGTGAACTGTGACTTGCCTGGGGCTGTGTGTCTAACATTCTATGACTTTATGATGTACACTCGCCACTCTGTCTTCAGTGAAATTTGAATATCCCATGATGTGTCCAGATTTCTGGAAGCAGGTCGCAACTCCAACACTTCTGTAAATCCTCAATAAACTCTACGCTACTCTGATTTTCTCTTTTGTAGAGAAAGGAGAAGGCTTTACAGTTCAAACTTATCTCTGTCCTTCTGGTTCTGACCCCAAGGAGAAGCAGCTCTCACAGGGCATGGCTCCTGCACTCTCTGCCATTCTCTCACTCGCATTTTGTACCAAGCTCCATCCACTGTCGCTACTATGTGTCACAGCTTCAATCTCTCCCCCTTTATACCTCCTTCCTTCCAGCCTATAAAAGTTTCTATCATCTTAAAAGTCTGGTATGTGTGAATCATGGACCGCTTCTCCCTTCTCTCCTTTCTCCCTGCCTTCCTGAATCTTCTAACTAGAGGGAGGAGTCGGTCACTGACTCCAGCAGAAGTCCCAACTCGTCTGTCACAAAATACCTCTCATTCAACATGACAGCATTTTTATTTATAATAAAAAGGAATTCTTCAAGACCACAATCATGTTATACTTAACTAGGCCTAAGTATGTCTTTTAATAACACTGACCTAGTAGTATCTGTAACAAAAGCTTTCACGAAAATCATCAAATTAAATGGGATATAAAAGTTTTTTTTAAATCACACAATATATATGAATTCCCGTGTTTAATTTAAGTGCATAAAAGCCTTATTTTAGGCAAGGGGCAGGTGGAATTTTCCATGACTTAGGGAAAGTCCTTAGGGAGAAACTTGTATTCAAATAGGAGAAATGCTTAGTAAGAATGACAACCTGTCAAAAACTGTCTGAGAAATCAGATCACCAAGTCCTTGTATTTCAGGACCCATGCTCAGAGTTCTGTCTAGTTAGAATTCTGCACTCCAGATCATTCTAAAGATATTCTTAGTCTTTCAAACTGTTTTCTCTGTCTTTAGATAACAGGAAAACATAGTAAATAGTATTTAGAGAGATGCAGGAATAAGGAACAGAGAATAAGAGTGACTGTAACCTCAGCCCCTGGCTTGAAGGCTATGTGCCCACACAGTGGTATGCTCCATGGACAACTGCTTGCTCTGGTGTCTGAGCTAGGGACTGTAAAACTCATGTTGCTAACAATAGTATTAATAGCCACACTAGTAATGTGATCCTTGGTGCATACTTGGTCAGCAACAAAAATAAAAGCTATGCCCCAACTGCCAAGTATTGTGGAGTTAAGAGTGGAGATTTTACTTCATTGTTGTAAGTTCTTTCCTCTGTGCATTTCTACAATAAAGACAATTGTCTTAAAGGCAATTCCTAATCTTTATTTGATGGGTAAAGGAAGGCGTTCAGAGAGCATCTTCTTGGACACTGCTCCCTAGGCCTACATGACATGGCATTTCCAGACTCTCCTTCAGCTTCTCTGTGCCCTCATCTTGTGCTGGCTTCTTCTAGGTGTCCTGAGTGTCCTCCAGAACTCTGACCTTGACCATCCTCTCTTCCACCTCTGTCATTTCTTGTCTTCAGCTGTCACATTTATTCTGATAACTTTTAAACATTAAGTTCTTATCCTGGTCTTACCACCATGAGGATCTCACACCCTCAATCTTTACTTTATCCATGGACTGTTCTAGTCCAAACGCTTTCCCTATTATTTCAAGTCCGTTCTTTTCTCCGCAATCCATAGCCGTTTGAGCCCCCAGACCACCTGTGTGTGGTATTAAGCCCCATCACACCATTCTCTCCTTGGTCTCCAGTATCCAGTGTCATCAACACTTACTGTTGCCATCATGGGATTCCTCTTTCCCTTTGCTCCATCTCCACTGCTAAGTTAGACACTGCGAGTACTCACAATTTCTAACATTTCCTTGATCCAATCCACCATCCTGAGTTTCCTCAGATTCTACCTTTGTCCCATTGTTTTCCTCACTGACATCTCGTGCTGACCTGTTGCTCAAACTTTTATGTCATCCTGGTCCTGCTCTAGCGATTTAATAAGCACCCTGCCAGTGAGGCCCCCACTGTCATTGTTCATTAGCACCGCAGACTCATGTTACTCTTTCCTCTTGATCAGAGAGGTTCTGCACCCAAAATGCATTCTTTCATCATTACCCAGCTCTCTATCGTTTCTTATATGTGTGTTTCCTCATTGCCTTTTTATCTTTGCTTGACATATAATGCTTTCATCCTGCCAGTATGATAATAGACTTTCTAGGGAAAAGATGAAACTTTCATAGCCTGCTAGATATTCATATACAGTAAACGTCCAATAAATAGTTATTTATTACTTTGACTCTTCACAAGGTACCACCAATAGGCTCTCTCAAGTTTCCAGAGTCCCCAAGCAGAGGAGAGAAACATCCTGTTCAGACTTGACTTGGATGGTGGCAAAGAGCTAAATAACACCACGGGACAGCATTTGCTCAGTAAATTTGCAAAGGGAGGGATGTGATTCCAATGGCTGTTGTGTTTTTATGTTTAATTTTTTCTAAAAAATGCCACTCCAGTGGTACAGCACAACTTTTAGAGCCAAAGCGGGAAATGACACATGGTTTGGTGGGAAGAATGTAGGTCTTGGGATTTAAGTCCAGATTCTGCCACTGATGAGAATGTAGGTTTCTCACATAAAGGAATTGGGCTAAATTATGTCTAATATAATGTGCTAATATAAAGACATATAATAAATTTTGGTTCTAAATGAGGTCCTCTGTAATAATACTAGATACTGGATCTTTTTCAAGGACCTATAGACCTGGCCCTGGCTTTCCCTCACTCTACATTCAGATGGTACCAAGTGTATCTCACTTACGTCACTAAGTGCTTTCTGGGCCTGGGCGACCCTCCTCAGTTCCGGACTGTCATTATAGGGATAAAACAACCCTTTGTCTGCTTCCCAGTCTTCAGTGTACAGTTTCTAAATCAGAAAAGGGTAAAAAAAAACACAGTGAAAAAAACAAACTATACTCACAGGAAATACATAATCTGAGCGTTTTTGACGACATAAGGCACCAAGGACAAGGTGCAAACCAATGTTAGTGACATTCCTAGATCTCTTTCCCCTTTCCATCCATCCAATCCATGTTATTTTTGTTAGTAGCTTGTCCTATTCTGAAAAAAAAATCTTATTTTTAGTCACTGTCTTCTGTCTGTAACTTTACCTGTCTTCTACCTAAGGAATAGAAAATATTTTCCCCAACTTCGGTCATAAAACAAACTTCTAGTTAGAATAACAGCCGGGGGCATCCAAAGCATGACTGACTTTGTTTTTTTAAATGCTGCTTTATCAGTTTCCTCATCAGATCTCTGGTGTCTTAATTCTCTCCATGTTATGCACCCATCCACGGGGTTGCTTCAATTCTCCAGGTACTTTCAGCCAGTCTGCCCAAGAGTCCTCCTCAACAGGACCTGAGGGTCCTTCTTGTCCAGTTCTAGCCCTGTACAAGTCCCAAGGCTGTTCCCCCAAACACCGAGAAACTGTCCCAAGTTGTCAAGAGTTCAGCAGTTGCGGCTCTAAGAGTGCAGTTGGACATTGGGAAGAGCTAGACCTCACCTTACTGAACATGGCTGTGTTCTTAATGGCTTGGACAAGTTCAGGGGCATCAGGGGGAAGCAGGTACTTATCCTTGGTGTCTTCCCAGTTCTGCTTGTATAAAACCTGGAGAGAAAACAGATGGACCATGGCTTGACCTGTCACCCCAGGTGGGAGGATTTAAAGAGCAGGTGGAACGTGAAGGCGTGGCCTCACGCAAAAGCTGCTGAAGGCTACCAGGAAAATGCTGACCACGCCAACATTCTAGGACACCTTGTCAGCATTAGGAAGCTTTCGCAACAAACAAACCAACCAGTAAAAACAACAAAACAAACAAACAAAAAACCTCCAGAAACTTTAATTTGAAAAATACTTTATGATTCTGATTTTGAATTGATTTCTTTCAAAGGTTGCAATCAGTCAATGAATTCAATTTTCTTTTGACTTACATGACATCTATTAATTAGCAGCCCACATGTGAAATTTGGAATTTTTTCATAAAAATTCCATATTCTAAATTCCTTAAAAAATAAGACATCAGGACTGCACACTTTGCAGTTCCGTCTCCTGCATCCCACCACCACTGCCATTCGGGTAGCAAAGTCTCTTCAGGCAGGTCAAGAAATCTTCACTCCACCCCAGCCATCTATAGGCCGCTTCAGTCCTCTGTGAGTGATAGCATGGCCATCAATCCACCTCTAAGACACAACAAAGTGGGCTGCACACGCTGAACACCTCAGCGCCGCCCACAACATGGCCTCACCTTGCTGACTTGCTGCGACACTTTCTTTGCATGTTCAATGTCTTTTGCTTTTTCGTCCACGTGACAGATAGTTTTTGCAACATCTCCATCCATTCGATACTTAACCTGCAGAAACGTCACATGTCTGAAGTTCCTGACAATCGTGGACACGTATCTAAGCCTGTTGTAACCCAATGACTGTATTTCTGCATCTCAAGGCATTTTAGCTAGGAGGATCCACAGGGCACCTGCGTGGACTACTTGTCTGTGCTGCTGGCTGAATTTCCAGCCTGAGGCTTCTCAGCCATGCTGTACTCCATGTGGATGACCATTATGAGTTGGAACATAGAAAATAACTTTTTAAAGTCTCTCTGGGTTCATTTGCAACAAATATGGTTCATGTTTAACACCATCTCTAGATGTCTGGACTTGCTCAGAGTAATCTGACTCCTCATTCCTGTGATGCTTAGAGCCCCAGGACCTCAGAGCTAGGTATATTTCCACAATGCCTCCCTCCTCTACTTTAGGGATGCAACCTACCTCACTGAGTTGATCCTGTACTTTCTTGATTCTGCGAAGTTCTGGAGTATCACTTGTGATAGCATATGGCTGCCCCTTTGCTTTCTCATAGTTCTCTTTGTATTTATTCTGAAAAGGATACCAGATATTAGTCTGGAACGTGACCAGACAATAGCAGAGAGTGCAGGCAACACACACATTCCCCATCTGATTTTTCCTTAAATCCTCCAAATACTCACAATTATCAGTCATGACAGCTTTCATTCTACCCCACACCCTTTCAGCAAAACCTAAAATAGATATGTTAATTGTCCCCCCTAAGCATGCTAGGATCCTGAGGACTTGTTACAGACAATTGTCTTGGATATGCCCTAAAATCATTCTCTTGATTTTTTTTGGTTGCACACATAAACAAAAGCCTGAGTATCAATTATTCTAGAAAATGAGTTAATTCTGAAAAGATTTAATTGCTAATACAATGCAAAACTACTCAGCTCAGAAGTTGCATGCAGCTGAGCTGCAGTGGTTACCCAGCTGCGATGCCAGCTGAATTAATGGGAAGCCTGAATTCTGGAATATTTTATGATGGAATGCAAATTTATCACCTCTGCCAGCTATACAATGGATCCTTGCTTTGGAAATAATATGCATCATTTGTAATTAGCAAGGCCTGAAAGAGTATTCGTGAATAGTCAACAATCAGAATTACACTGCTGATTCAGACACTAACCACTGGCAAACTGGGGGAGGGGGGTTGCCAACATTCCACTTAGAATATCATAAATTCTAGGTTCATCATATCTGAATTAATGAGACTATATGGCAATAAATTAATAAGGTAATTTTGACTTTACTGAACACTGTAGCGAGGAGGCAAGAAAATCTTGTTTAGAATCCTACGTGTGAGATCATTCAAGGATTCAAATGAGAAATTTATCCACAGTCTCCAGAAGTTAACACAACCAACATTGAATCTTTAGAGGTCAACCAGACACAGAAGTGTTAGGCAATAGTTTTGGTCCTACTTAATGCAACATCCCCCTGAACTAAAGCTATTTGCCTCTTCATGCTTCCGGAGCTTCTCAGAGAGACCTTAGCCTCCCATGGAAATTGACAAATCAGATCCACTGAAACAGATGCGCCTCTTTGGCAGTCACTGTAAGTCTCATTGTCGTGGGACCGCAAGGGACAGAGAACACTGACTCTTCAGTCATTCTCTGGCTGGGGTGTCTGTGGGAACACCTGGGCAGCTTTAAAAACTCCTCTTGCACAGGCCCAAGCCTTGGGCCACTAAACAAAAGTGCTGTGAGCACTAGTAGGTTAAAATATTAAAGGAGATTCCACCGTACAGTGCTGCTTAAAATCCGTGGCTCTGGACTACCCTCAAACACTCTGTTGCTCGGTTTCAGATGAGTTTAGTCTGAGCTCGGTCTTCTGAATTACAAGTTCTTCACCCATCACCACTTAGGAATCTTTTGTAAAGCTGGCAGCTCTAAAAGACTGTTCCCCTCAG
Organism: Bramus lutescens; assembly: GCA_001685075.1. Taxonomy (NCBI): domain Eukaryota; kingdom Metazoa; phylum Chordata; class Mammalia; order Rodentia; family Cricetidae; genus Bramus; species Bramus lutescens. The sequence continues at coordinate 313,362 of LOEQ01001537.1, forward strand.
GCACAATTTAACTATATGACTTAGCGTCTATGAACAGACTTTCAGTAAATAAATAAAGAAATAAAATATTTATGTTTGTGGTTTCATTGCTCTGGAAGGGCTATGCAGCAAGTATTGTATAATCAGGCTCCTGTATATCTTCCAGTAACAAGGGTTTGTCTCAATGCTGCAATGGCATGGATGAATTACTCAAAAATTCCACAGTCACACACAAAAGACACATTTCGACAAACTAGTTGTGTTTCCTACAAGACTGAAAAACAAAATAAGCCTGCATCTCAGAGCTGGTTAAAATCAGTAACTTCTCAACCACATAACCAGCAGAGGAGGTGGCACTCAATACTTACTGAGCTGAAAAGATCCTGCATTTTCTGACTGTGTTCAATGTAGGGGGTCATGAACTTGGAAGAGTCCACCTTCTTTCGGATGACCTTCTTCCGCTCCATAGGTTTTGCCGGTTGTGGCTGCACCAGCGCTGGGGTGGAAAACTCCGATTGACCATAGTCAGATGTCCTGGTCGTCGTAGTTTCATAGACTTCTGTGATTGTCTGAAAATGAAACGCAGATATGAAATAAACACTAATACTATGACCTTGGTGTATACTGCTCCAATGTCAATCACATCAGCCTTCCTGGTGTTGTTTTTCCATTCACAAAGCCAACCAAAGCATGAAGACGCACACAATGTCCATACATCAATACGAAGATATTTAACACATGTCAGCCGGGATAGACTGTGACATCACCTGTAAAGTACCTCAAATACCTCAAGGCTGCATAAAAATTACAAATAAAATCGTCTTAATCATGTTTTCTTAAGTGAGTTTGACTGTAGCTCAACAGTAGAACATTTGCTTAGCATGTACAAGGCCCTATGTTCCACCACCAGCACCGTTAAAGTAAAACAAAACAATAGGAATCTTTTCAAGTTGTCTACATCAAGAAAAAGCAAATGTGACTGAGTAATGAAATATTAAAAATAACGCTTAAATTCTTGATATTCTTTTAAGTGAATAAGAAAGAGTAGTTGCATTTTCTATAGGCATTAGTCAGTCTGTATAGTTTGAGACAAAAATTAATCATATCAGTATTATGAGTCATTTGGATTAGTTTATTACTGTGAATGAGAATGCCCCTTACACTGGTGGACCAGAACAATGGTGACAACATAGTGGACAATTCTCCTCTCAACAGTCTTGTCTGTGTAATAGGTATGAAACCGGTGTTTCTTGCAGTAGGCTATTATGGAAAAACTAAGATTCAAAGTTTAAATGTAGTCCAAGGTTAGAAACATGGCAGGTATACTAGGAAAGAGGACCAGAAGCAGAGGTTCCCATGCCCTGTGTAAGATCATGTCCTTCGAGGCAAAGGTCTCCCGTCCCAAGGGCAGAATTCTAGCATCAGTGTGGGGAAGAGAAACCGGCTAAGGCAACTGTGAACGTGACAAGCCCCACTGTAACTGACGGCACTCTGCCCATTATTGCTAAAGCATGACTCACTGTGAGAAACCAATCAAACCACCAATGCTAGTTTCTATCCAGTCCCAGGTTCCTTGAGCAAGCTGCAGAGTTTGCCACTTTTACCAGTATTTGTCAGCCTCAAAGAGAGACAACTCTGCACAGATAATAAAGCACGGGGCTGGGGGATTCCCAAATTGGAATAGTTACAAAACTGCCTTTTCTTGGGATTCCTAAAGTGGCATGTCACTAAGTTACGGAGGACAATGCCTCTGGAGCAACACCCATGGTGATAGCGACCTTACCCTACAAGCTACAACTCCATGTAATTAAACGGCTAGACTGTGCCAATCAGAAGTCCAAGGCATCCTTCTGTGGCAGTCTAGGAGAGAGGCAGCCACTGAAGTGCCCTTCATTCACACCATCTATACAAAAAATGCTGCGTGAGCAGTAGCGAACCATTCCTTACTGTCTTGCATAAGCAGAGCGTAAAGACAGTGAGTTGGCCTGCCAAATGCACGGTCTGCTATTTTACCACCAGCTTCCGGGCATGGGCAGGCAAGTGAGCTTCCTAAGTGGGCTTCCCTTTCTCCATGGCTCTCAGAGTATGAGATGAAAAAGAGGCTCTTCTCTAAAGAGAAGCAGTCCATGCGCACGTGGGCCGAGTCTTACCTCTCCCGGCACCTCCTCGTAAACTGTCTCCTCCGTGTAGTACTGTAAACAGAGCACAGGGGAGGGGGGTCAATGTGACAAGCAGAGCAGCCTACAGTAGCCCTCCCCTGCCTCTGCTGNNNACCCTGGCTTCCCCGGCTGAGGTGGCCGGAAGGAAGGGGGTGAGGGTCTGTTCATATCCTGGGCTCACTGTCATTTAGGAAGGCCCAGGAAACCTAAAGTGGATGTGTCCAGTCTAAGAAAAAAGATGCAAAGTGTCCCGCAACAAGAGGGGTCTGAAGAGCCTGTAAGCACTGGAAACTATTTTCCCAGGGGCAAGAAACATCTGCCCCTTATACTTTCTGTCCTAGTTCAACCCCACAATTAAAAGCAGCTTAGGGAGGAAAGGATGGATTTGGCTTACATGTCCCACGACAGTCCACCCTCAAGGGAAATCAGGGCAGGAAGCCAAGCAGGAGCAGAGGCATGCACCATGGAGAAACGTTACTTTGGTGTGCTCTCAAGTATCTCTCAGACTGCTTTCTTCTACAACTCAGGACTACCTGCCCAGGGCTGGCTCTGTCCACGGTGGACTTGGTCCTTCCATATCAATCTTTAATCAAAAGAATGCCCCATAGACTTGCCTAAGAAACAGTCTGACAAGGCAATTCCTCAACTGTGGTTCCCTCTTTCCTGGTGGCTCTATTTCGTAGACAAAAACTAACGGCCACAATATTCGAGAGAATCTACTTAGAAAAGGGCACAGTAATAATATCCCGAGGACACTGTGTGTGCAAAGAGAAACTGTGCTAGGACTCACTGTTCACTAATTATAAAACAAAACAGAAGCCTCCCAGGAGCAAATTGTATTAATAGTCGCATCTCAGTTACTCCTGTCTCCCCTGGACTACTAGAATCCTATGGAGTGATGGCCACCCCTTTTCAATAAAGTATAGCCTGCATCCGGTTGGCCATTGCCTTCCTGCCCCCACTGAACAACAAATGTTTTCACTAGCCAAGCTGGGGTGGCCTTTCTGTGAGAAGGAAGGAGGGGTGGAAGGTGACCGTTGGTGAAGGTTGCAGGAAGGAAGGGGAGAGAAGAGACTCCTCAGATAATACAGGGCGGTGAGTTTGCTACTGGGCCTGCAGCCTGGTTCTGAAACCCACTCTAGTTTCGTTCTCTGACATCACGAGCAATAAATAGATACAGAGAGGAACTGGCTGACATTTTGTCTCTGATGCCTAAGGAGAGTGGAATCTGGCCCCAGGCTCACCCTGCTCTGCCGGGCAAACAGTGGGAACGGATCCTACAGATCAGCACACACAAGAGAGGGATGAATTGGAAGCAGCTGGCTCAGTTTTCTCAAGTCAAGAAAAAGCATGGAACTTTGTGCTTCTTTTCTTTTATGCTGACACTGAAGCATTGTGGGTAGGGAGGAGCACATGGATGCAAAATTTGTACAGGGATGCAAAATTTTCCTCAGTGCCCTACTTCCTTTTGTCCTTAGTTCAGCAGGCTCTCATTGCCACAGGCCATCTAGCCTAGTCACCAAGGTTATAGCTATATAAAGCTCACCTAATGTCTCCTAAGCTTGTACTTACTTCCACTGAAAATGTAATTTTTGTGTGTACATATCTTTACGTATAGCAATAAGCAGCGCCTGCTCTTTTGGGACAGAGGAGAGCTCTTTCACCCCTGTGACTTCAGCACAGAACAAGGGCCATTTAGACACTTTAAGAAATATTGTTTGGCACTGAGGGCAAACGGAGCCATTCCCCCCATCACACAGACCTTGAATAGCCTACAAAGAAATATTAAACTACAATAAATGACTACCATCAATTTTAGATTTTCCTAGCATCCCAGCAGAAGCAGCTTTTGGGAGCAATGCGGTTTCGCCTTTAGTGGATCTCACCACTGGGAAATCAATCTTGGAAAGAAGCTCAATTTGAATGTTAAATCTTATTTCTAAGACTTATGTTGCTAATTGGACTCCTTTCTCCTTCTACGTTTCAGTCTGTATAGACAGAGCCAGCAAAATCTGCCACCTCCCCATTCTTGTGATCTTTTCTGAAACCAAAGAGACAATGGGTTCAACATTCCCCCGAAAGGCATCTGTTGGTCAGATCAGCAGTAATGGGGACAGAATGTCAAGGATGGAAGGCCTAAAACAGACCCTTCCCTTTGTGAGACTAGTTGCCCCAAGCAAGGCTGACACCAGGCACAATGGCCAAGATCACACAAACACTTAAGGAAAGCAAGGTGTAGTTCAACTGGAGGCTTGAAAGGGTTCCTTTTGTTATCACAGTAGGGAAGAAATTAATCATAACTATAACTTAATTCAGTGTGTTTAATACGCTAGTTCTGACTTTTAGGAACCTACATTAAAATGTGCATGAGTGATGTACTTATCCATGAGAAGATCAGCCATCAGTATACAAGCCAGGGAGGTTAAACACTACATCTGTCAGATACATTCTGGTTTTTATATGTCTCAGGTAATTTTATTTATAGAACAAAAATTTTTCTTTGCCTACATAAAGACCGATTAGCAAGGGTAAATTTTGGCATCTCTATCCAAAGTTTTGTTGGGGGACAGTCATTAAAAATGAACACAGATTTTCATCCATTTAGATGGTTGTTAATTGGAACTTTCTAGGCAGTCTCAGTTTCATAGCAGCGTATTCGCATAGATTAGCTGCAAGCCTTTGGGTTTCTGGCCTCGAGCATAAAGCCGAGGGTAAGGGCAGATAAGGAAAAGTAATAACTGTGTTACAACAATGAGATACTAGTGTGGAGTACGCAATTAATTCTGTAAAACTGCCAGGTGGCCACAAACAACTGGGGGTATTTTTTCAAGATAGCTGCTGTGGTCTTAGTGCTCAGGCAGGATTCAAAAGCTAGTCTTGTTTGTTTGCTTAAACATGATGGCGTCAACAGGAAAGATGCTCTAGCTGTAGCTGTGACCTTCATGAGTCCACACATGTATTTATGGTATTTATGAGATTGTGGGCACACACACACACACACACACACACACACACACGCCTGGCTCATAGATGGTTGTCCCTGTATATAACACACTCCCCTATGCCAGTCAACTAGCTGAAGCAGAACGAGAAGTTGCCCATCCCCAATCTCCTGGTACAGATGCTGGGAAGAATGCCCTGTGATTACCGGCCTTGGAGGTGGGAAATCCATCAGTTTTAAAAGGTAAAATCGACCTGCATCCATACCCTGGCTTCTGTTTGTCTGTTGCTGTTTTTGAGCATTTAAGAAAAAGTAAAACTGGGAAGTAGTGGCATTTCCTTCCCTTTTCGGTCTCACAAACTTACTGTCAAACTGAACAGAAAATACTCCTTTCTTGCCTTTTAACAGTGACTCTTTGGGGAGTTAAAATAGATGATGTGTTTTTTTAACATTTGCCCACTGGCTCTGTACACGTGCAGTTTGCTGCCAAGCGGCCTTTCTTCTTCTTACCTCTATCACCTCCTCGTATTCCTCCTCGTCCGCCATTTTTCCAGAGTAGTAGCAGCACCTACAAACTGCCCATATTCCGTACAAATGAAAATATATTAGCATTTTCTTACAGCACCATAAAAGAATTGTAAAACAAGCCAGCCCACACAGTTCTATACTTTTGTGGGTTAAGGGGCTTTATAGACTACCAACGGGAGCCTCAACCTCCCCCTCCTAACTCCCGCAGTGATAGGCTGAGCATGGCTACCCGTACAGGGTTCACTCAGTTTAAGTTTTAAAAGGAAGTGAGGCAGTTTGGACCCCAGAGATGGAATTGAAATGACCAAATATCTAAAGAGAAAATATATATATTTTTTTTTTTGCAAAAGAAGCGTTACTGTGGCTTTCAAATAGTTGGAATTTTGCCTCGTAAACTCCAAATTCTAGAAAGGCTAACTTAGTATTCTGCCTCGATCTAGAATGCTGTATGCAGCATATCTTATATTATTAGAACATGTAGAATAAATCTGCCCATAATTTTAAAAGTAAAAGTAGAAACCTCACGGCAATCGGGTTATTTTCTTCGGAAAATCATTGGTTTCCGTGAATACTTTTTTTCTTTCTGTAGCTCGTGTGCAAGCCTGAAAAACAACAACAAAAAAATGCATTGGTTGAGGCACACGCAATCTTGCCAGTCTTTGGCCTACACTTCTAATTCAGGAACTAGGGAAAGGCTAAAGGCCCTTGGGCCTGACGCCAGAGAGTGGCCGCTCCATACAAGCTGGATGATGTCTGAGAGCAGCTGTCCCTCTCCTAGAGATGCTTGACTGTAAACCAATACCCTGGGTGGCTGGTTTTGTTAAGCTAGCGAAACTGCTGGTCCTTCTGAGGCGAAGGAAGCTCTGTAGGGTGAGATAAATATAGGAACACTGACCATAAAGTCTTCTTCATAGGAATATATTTAGGACAAAAATGAAAAAGAAAATTGGTGTTCGACCAACTAGGTCCAGCAATAATTGGTGAGGGCAGAACTGAGTCTAATAATCTACGCGCTCCGTGTCAGAGAGAACCAATATGGTCTTCCTAGCCACGTCTCATTGCTGTTTTCCCCAGTTAGGTATTCAAAACTTTGGAAAAAATTCAAGGGGAGTCCTGGAACATAGTTTCAGGAGAACATTCCAGAAGAAGACATAAACGGGCCTTACCTTCGAGCTATGCGAATAACCCTGGCCAGCAGCAAATCCTCTCCCAGCTCTCCCCTCCTGAGAAGCCCAGGCAAAAGCCACCCCGGTGCCGGCGCTCCCAACTTATCATGTGGTAGAAGCAGCCAATCAGATCTCGGGTTGCTCAAATTTCAGAAGCTAAATATACTGGGTGATGTGCAGACCACCTGTTCGTCAATTCCGCTAAAGGAGAAAGGGTAACAAATTGCTAGCTTAGAACTATTCAAATGCCATGGAATTTTACCTAACCTCTAATCTGAGAGTCAAGTTCAGGCTTAATTCACCATTTTCTGAAGCCATGTTCAATGTCCCGCCTGTACAAAATGATTTAGACTAGGAACTAAGAGGGACTTACATGACACTTCTGTTTCTGGCTTTACACCGCTTGATCTTCACAGACATCCGCAGGATTCCTTCGGACTGGTCACTTCGGAAGGACAGCTTACAGTCTCACTGGTGTGGCTGTGTGAGAAACTGAGGAATCAGCAATCATCAGGCCGACAGAAACAAGGCTTTTTTTTTAATGCAATGCAATTATAGGTGACAATATTTGACTGAAACACTAGATGACAAGTGTAATCAGAGTTTGACCTCATTGATTTCCCGGTTCTAAGGCAGGGGGCATGGCCAGTGGTGTTCAATTTCTCCTTCTCCCAGTGGCCCAGCTGCTGGGGATACCAGGTTTCCCCTCTCCACAGTAATTGAGTTTCTGATTTCTTATGGACTCCCCATCTCCTGGAAGCAAAGCATGGATGCTGGCCTCATACATTGGCCATTATGAATGGCAAACACAGATCCATTGGAAATCAGGAAATTACTACTACAGCAGGAGAAAATGATATCCTACTGGGCAATTCACGGTGTAAGACATTTCCTTTGTACAGAATCATCTAACAGTTGGCCATGGTGGAAGGCCCAAGCCTTCCATCTAAACACTTGGGAAGGAGATCAAGGCTAGCCTAGACTACATGAGACCATATCTCAAAAACAAACAACAAAACCCCAAATCAGAAATAGATCAAAACAACAAAATCACTTAACAACTTCCTTAAAGCTTGCTTGTGTCCCTCATTCTTATTCTGCCTTTGATCTTAATCTACTATTTTGGGCTACCATTGAATTTTGTCTCTCCTCATACAAAGCATATAAGCTGTAAATGCAAATAGAACAAGAATTTGTCTTTGGCCTGCTTCTGAACTGAAGCTTATACCTCAGAGGTCTCCTCATTGACACCAATCTTACTGCAACAGCTTTTTGAGTGAAATATTACAGAGCCATTTAATGCTCTGAGGATATCTACTTCTCCACCCTTGCTGCATGATTTGTGTGACGGAAAATGATATTTAATCTCTCTTTGTCATCTTAACTAAGTATACTAGCTCATCTCATGTGGACTCATGAATCTTATGAGCAAGGGGTATCTGTGTGATGTGAGATCACTCACTTGGTGACCATAGACTGGAAACACAGCTTGCTTATTCAATATATACTATAGAAATATATTAAGTCTACAAGTTCCAGTCCAGACTGAGCTACTCTTTGTCTATTAAAAAAATAAAGTGAAATTTAGGAACTTTAATTTAACAAAATAAAAAGATAGTACAAAATTACCAAAAAAATGAAACATGAACTTTCTCAAAGGCAGTTAATGTTGAATTCCAGATATTTCTAAAGGAGGCACTAACCAATATATATATAAAGCCCATAAAGGCCTTTTTAACAAAGCCACACAGACATATCTCACTTTACACAAATAATTCTATTGAATAGATATAGTTTAATCATTGTTTCATTCATGAGCCTTTAAGTTATTTTGCTTTTATTATTTGTTTTGCTTTGACCCAGGTTCTTATTACATAGCTCAGGCTAGCCTCACACTTAGGGCCCCTAGCCCCAGTCTACAGAGTTCAAGGATTACAGGCCTGCACAACCAGGCTTGGCCTGTTTTATGCTTTTTTTCCTATAACAAAATAAAACAATACAGCATTAAAGAGAGCACAAAACACAGTAGGCACCCCTATACATTATATTTGCTCAGTTGTATGAAATATATCTGTGGGACAAATTTCTAGAAGCAAAATGACCAAGCCTCAGGTTATAGGCACATTTTGAAAATTGATAACCTTTGCCAAGCTGACATTCAAAATAGTGATGCTCATTTGCTGTGCATGCATCTCAGATACCTTCGGGCTATCAACCTTGTAAACTTCACGGTCTATTGGGGCAATATTCACTTTTCTGCTGTAGGGTGAATGTTTATGTATCCCAGAAATTAATACATGGAAATCTTATCCCCAAGATGATCATATTAGAAGACAAGGCTTTGGGTGGTCTCACATGAGGGTGGGGCCCTTGGGGAAGGAGTTGCTGCTTTGCTCTCTTTCCACCATGTGAGGACACCAGAAGCAGTGTGCCTCCAGCAACAGCAGCCTCTAAAGAACCCCACCCTGCCGGCAGCATGAGCCCAGACTTCCAGCTCCAGAGCTACATGAGCAGGTAATTTCTGCTGTTTACAGGTCACCCAGTTTCTGGTCTTTTGTTTTAGCAGATTTGATGGGCTCAGACACACTACATTGCTTTAAAAAAAAAACCACGACATTCAACAGAGACTCCAGAGAAGTGGAAACCCAGACTCCATGTATGTACAGAACATCCAGAAGGCAGCAAGTAAACTCATATGAAAACAGCTTGCCTTAGAAGTCTTGATTTCACTCCTTCCTAAATGAAAGTCCCAAATTCCCAGTTAAATTTGTCTGTTCTCCATTGTATCAGCAATTTGCAAAGCTCATAAGAAATGAGAGTCCCAGGTGAGTTAGTAATATTCCCATCACAGTCCCCCCAGGAACAAGTGTGCCAATGGGCAGCATTGCTCATTACCCCAAACTCAAACACTGCCATGCTGACAGAGGGCTCTGCAGAAGCTAACCTGAGCTGTGCCCTCCCGGAATGGGGGCACAGCTCTATTGTCCTGGCCTCTCTATGGCCTCTTATGCCCAAAAAAGAATAAAATAAAATCCTGGCTTAGTGATAAGTTCTTATCGCATGCCTTGAATATGGAGGACTCAGTGAACATTTACTACTATTTTAAAATTTTGATTACTGTTTTTGAACATTTTATTGAAGTCTCCATTTTTTAATTCTATACTTAGCTAAAATATCAAAATACCATGAGGCTTCTAAAGTCAGTTAGTGGTTAGTCTAAGAATTTAAGAACTGGTAGGGGTTACCCCCAAAATGTAGAAGGGTTGGGTGAGGCCCTGCAAATGGTAGGGACGGTTTCCTACACAGTGGTGTGGCATGTGGGAAGATGAGGTGTGATGGGTGCTGCCATAGATGCTTTTTGGATGCAATTTCTTCAGTTTTATACATTTTTAATAAATCACACGGACAAAGGTTAGTAATCAGAGAGTTCTGTAAGGTTGGTGGGCAGATGATGGCACTGTTTGGGATGATTATGGAGGTAGAGGTCTTGCTAGGAGAAGTGTATCGCTGGAGGCAGAGTTTGAGGTTTTATTGCCTAGCTTCATTTCCTGCTCTCTCTCTCTCTCTCTCTCTCTC
>LOEQ01001537.1:328396-352539 GCA_001685075.1 Bramus lutescens
TATAGCCACACTGATGAATATCTTGCATATCACTATAGAACCTTCAGCTGGCGATGGAAGGAGTTAGAGACAGAGACCCACATTGGAGCAAGGATTTCTTTCTTAATTTCTTTGATCACCCATTCATTATTCAATAGTGTATCCAATTTCCACAATTTTGTGTATTTTTGTAGTTATTTTTTCTGTCTGCATCCTACCAGTCAGCTCTGTAATCATTATACAGAAACTTATCATTAATTATGAAAACTTGGCCAATAGCTTAGGCTTGTTCATAACTAGCTCTTGTAGCTTAAACTAACCCATATTTTTGTTAATCTCATTCTACCACATGGCTTTTACCTCTACCCCATTTTGTGTGTTCAACCCATTCCATGTGTCTGACTTCTCTGCCTTTCTTCCAAACCATTTTCTCTGCCCCCAAAATCCTGCCTAGCTATTGGTCTTTTAGCTTTTTATTAAACCAATCACAGTGACATATACTAATGTAAAGGAATATTCTAGCTTTTTTTCATTGCAGTCTGACAGAATGTAAGTACTTCAATTTCCCTGTATTTGTTGAGACTTGCTCCGAATCTTATTATATGATCTATTTTAGGGAAAATTCTATATGGAGAAAATTTTATATTCTATAGTAATTAGGTAAAATGTTATGCAGATGTCTGTTGGTTCATTTGATCTGTGCTGTAATTTAAGTCAGATGTTTCTCTATTTTTTGTTCAGAAGGCTTTTCTATTGCTGAGAGTAGAGGATCAATGTCACCCACTATTAATGTGTTGGGATTTATAAGCATTAACATTTGATGCATATATGTTTTAAATAGAAATACTCTGTTAATGGATTGTTTTAATAAACAGTATGAAGTAGCCTTCTTTATTTCTCTAAATAATCCTGGTTTTAATTTGATTTTTCATATATTAGAACTACGACACTTGTGTCCTTTGTCCTTTTGCCCAACACCTCTTTCTTTCACTTCAAGGTTGTGTCTGTCTTTGATGGTAAAATGACTTTGCAACAAATAGATGGTTCCTGGTTTGTTTGTTTGCTTCCAATCCAATCAGTTAGCCTGTGGTGTTAGGTTGAAGAATTTAGACATTAATGTTCAGAGTTATTATTGAAAAGTGGGTCATGTCCCCACACCGGAGCTCTGGACTGAGCTCCCAAGATCCAGCTGAAGAGTGGAAGGAGTGAGAGTATGAGCAAGGAATTCAAGACCATGAGGGGTTCATCCACTGAGACAGTTTGCCTGAGCTAATGGGAGCTCCAACTGGACTGGGAGTGAATGAGCATGGGAACACACAAGTCCCTCTGAATGTAGTTGACAATTGGGGCAGACTGAGGGGCCACTGATTTGTCTCTACTCCATGTACTGGCTTCTTGGGATCCTATTCTCTTTGGATGTATACCTTGCTCAACCTAGATGTAGTTGGGAGGACCTTGGACTTTCCACAGGGTGGGGTGCATTGCCCTTTCTTAGGATTGGAGGGGGTGGGGTGGGGGAGTATGGGATGGGAGGGGAAGAGGAGAGGGAGTGGAAATTTGGATTGGTATTTTTTTTAGTAATAAATAAAATAAAATACAAAAAAAAGAAAAGTGGGTTATGTCATTGCTTTTAGTGGCATTTGAGGTTTCCTACTTCTCAATTGCTTAACTACTGTTCTAATGCCAGTGTTCTTTATTCCTTTCCATAGCCTTGTGTGTACATTTATTCATCTGTCCACTCCAAGGGATTCCTTCATATATCGTCCATAGAGCTAGGAATTCTTTTAGTCCGTTTCGATCACAGGAAGTTTTTTGTTGTCCTTCAAGCATGATGGATGATTCTGATGGGGAGAGGATTATGGGTTGGCAGTTGTTAAGCTTTCAGGGTTTGAAATATGTCATGCTAGGACATTTTGATTTTTAAAGTTTCTGTAAGAAATATTTTGTTATCCTAATGTGCTAGCTTTCAGTAAATAATCTTTGTTCTTTATATTTAGTGTGCTGACTCTAATTTGGGATGGGGAGACTCTTTTTTGGTTTAGTCTGTTTTGTGTTTTAAGTGCTACCTGTACGTGGATGGGAATTTCTTTCTCTAGATTTGGGGGATTTTTACTATGGTTCTATTGAAAATACTTTCTAGAACTTTGGCACATTTTCCCTTCCTTTTTTGCCTATGATTCTAGTTTTTGTTTCTTCATGGTGTTCTTTTTATCTTGCATGTTCTGCTCATACACTTCACTAATCTATCTTGCCTCTGACTGAACATACAAATTTCTCTCCCTTGTTTTTAAGCACCAGTATTTTGTGTATTGGTTCTTTTTTCACTCTTTTTAATTTTGGGGGCCTGTCACTCAGCTCCTAAATAAATCACACAGAGGCTTATTTTTACTTATAAATGTCCAGCCTTATTTCTAACAAACTTTTTTTTTAACTTAACTTATCCAATCTACCTTTTGCCTCTGGGCTTTTGCCTTTCTCTACTTCTGTATATCTTTCTTTACTTCTTACTCCATGGCTTGCTGTGTAGTGGGGTGACTGGTCCAGGAGTTCTCCTCCTTATCCTGCTCCTAGATTCTCTTCTCCCAGATTTCTTCTGCTCTTTATTGTTTCTGTCTGCCAGCTCTGCCTAGCCTTTCTCCAGCCTTACTATTGGCTATTCAACTCTTTATTAGACCAATCGGGTGTTTTAGACAGGCCTAGTACCACAACTTCACAGAGATAAACAAATGCAACATAAGCTAGGCAATGGTGGTGCATGGCTTTAATCCCAGCACTAGGGAGGCAGAGTGCTAGGCAGATCTCTGTGAGTTTGAGGCCAGCCTGGTCTACAAGAGCTCCAGGACAAGCTCCAAAGCTACAGAGAAACCATGTCTTGAAAAACCATAAAAAATGCAACATAAAAGAATGCACCCATCTTTGCATCATTAAACAAATGTTCCGCAGCATAAACGCATGTAACACTTTAATAAAATAATATTCAACAACGGTTCTGAGTTTCTTATGATTTAGTCTATTAGTGAGTCTTTTCATGTAGCTTTTTGATGTTCTGAATTTTTCAGTTAGTCGATGTTTCAATTTCTCTTTATTAAATTTCAGTCCCGACTTCACTCAGCTGCTGTGTTCTCTTGGGATTTCCTGGGGAGTTTACTTTTGCTTTCTTTTACTTCTTTGAACATAGTCAGAAGCTTTTTTTTTGAGTTCCTTTGGATTTTCATTGAATTCATTCTTGTTGACGATCATTACTAGGGGAGTTAGTCATTCTGGAGGAGTCAGTGCCTTGTGTCTTGTGTTTCCTTGTTTGTGTGTCAAGACTTGTCCATCACGGGTTCCACTCTGACTCCTTCCGCAGAAGCGTTTGCAGTCTGCAAGATGCGCTGAGTTATAGGTATGGTTCAGGTGCTGATTTCTTCTCTAGACTTGTGTTCATGGCAGCAGACTTCACTCCCAAAGAGCTTCTGAGAGTAAAATACGGTCTGAAAAACAATTACTATTGAAGGATGCCACTAAAACATACCGCAATGGTAAAATAGGAAATACATGCTCCCCAAACTCCAGCTGTGGGAAGCAAACAGACACTAAGGACACAGTGCGTACTAAGACTGTGAATGTGGAAAAAGAGCAAGGCCGGATATTAGTATTTGGTTGATAGAGAAAACAGTCAAAGAGGGAAAAGAAAATATAAGTGGTGAAGAGTAAAGACAGAGAGGTGAGGGAGGCAGTTGTGGCTAAAGGTGGAATGAAAGAGAGGCAAGGCAATTCAATAGACTGGCTCAGAGTTGCAGGTCTCAGGAGGTGGGATACAGAAATGCTACACACCAGGGGTCTTAGATACAGAGATGCTTCACACCAGGGGTCTTAGATACAGAGATGCTTCACACCAGGGGTCTTAGAGGATCTATTGCTGTGAAGAGACACCATGACCTCAGCAACTCTTACAAAGAAAACATTCAATTGGGGTGGCTGCTCACTGCAGCCTCTACTCTCTCAATATTCCTTCCCTGGCTTCCAGATGCCTGCCACTTCTCTGTGCTCTTACGTCTAGGGGTCAAGTCACAGATGGTAGCCACACTTCTGAATGGTCCTTCTGGAGTCTAATGGCTAATGGCCCCAGCGGTGTGCCACTAACTGTGTCTGTGTTCTTCTGCAGACTTGGGCCCCAAGGAGGTCTCTGCCTTACTATGTGTCACACAGTGCTGATCCAGTTTCTCCCCCAATAAACTGTCCACTGTTCAAGTTTCAGCACTTAGTCCCCTGAGCCTCACTCCGAACGTCCTGAGAGTATGGCTCATGGATGGTCTGGGGCCACAAAGCTTTTAAAGACAAACTCTTGCTGCTTTTTCTCATTGAATGCTGAGAATTTCCCGGAGTCTCTCGACAACTTTTCTCTCTCTCCCACCTCCTGCTTTTATTCTGTCTTGAAAAATGTCTGCTACTGAGAGGACAGCTCTCATGTTCTGAAGCTGTCATCTCGAGTGTGGCTCAAGTCACTCGTGCTCACTGGGGGTCTAAGGCGCTCCCACACCTGCCAATCTCTCTGAGACCATCTCTTATTCTTGTTAGGACTTTAAAGTTTCCCATGTCACCTCACTATTGTACTGCAGAGTTTTGACCATCACCCACCTCGTCTGATAGCTGTTATCCAGCTTTCCTTGTTGGTTTCAGGGAGATTCTAGCAGACCACACCTGCATGGGGCCAGCCATCTTGGATCCAAATAATTCTTTTTTTTTTTTTAGTACTTATTAATGCTCTTTGTTGGGTAATGGGCAGTATGGAAATATCTGAGTCTCTTGTTAGAGTTTGAATATCTAACTCATTTCCCCACTAAAAGTATTTGAGACCAAATGAAGTTGTTTTTTCAAGGAAGAAGACAAAGAGGAGCACATTTGTTTACATTAACTTTTCATGATTCAGTGTCTGAAGCTGAAAGTTTAATGGTAGCAAATATTGGCAGATAAATAGTGGACAGTTATTCTCTTGATTTCTAGAGCCAGTTGAGAACTGCCCTGAAGGTCTTGTCCTGAACCCAGTGCATCATGGAGTGTTTGGCGGGACCACTGATCACCAGTAGTTTGGGCGTCACTGAAAAGCTGGGTTGGTTCTTTCATCTGCAGTGGTCTAAGATGTGATTTAGGGAGGGTTCAAAATGGCGCCCTGGGCACGAGTGAAAGACATCTGAGAGCCAAGCTGAAATCCCATAGGATGCTTTGTTGGTGTGATCTCCATAGACATCTGTCCAGAGTGATCATGGTATGAGGCTTGGTGAAACGAGAATAAATATCATTTTCCAAAATGGAAGTCAGTCTGGTTCCATAAACCTGTAGCTTCCTTTCCTCTTAAGTAAGCGAGGGAACTAAGATGGGCCTTGTTTGTAGGAACTCTTGAGAACCTTTGTGTTGCCACTTGTCTGAGAGGAGGGTTGCAGTGTCAGCAACTGTGGTAAAGCTGAAGGCTATGACTCCTCCAGCATCTGTGGGGACATTGTCTGTAATGATCCAAGAAGCTGAGACTCACTGTCAAGGAAACCTACCGCTTTAGTTTCACCTTCAGTGCCTGAAAACTGGCCTAGCGTGGAACAACCCCTTTGAGTAATGTCGGCAAAGCTTTTCCTGTAGCACATGCGTAGTGAGTCTCTCTCTACCTTGATTCTTAACTTCCAAGCAGCCACGGTCTGAACGCCAGTCATCGGGGTTGGCACGGAACAGAGATGGCATCCGAGGCTGGGAAGGAGGCTCAGATTCCCACCCTGCGAGCTTTGAGGCACACACCGTTTATAACTAACTGGAACTCTTGGAAGCAACTCTTCCTCTTGGAGACTCATTTTCCTCGTGTGTAAAATGAGTGAGTGAGCTGCATGAACCCTTGGCTCTGCCATGGCATGAAATAGCTTCCTGTGAGGGAGGTTCGCTGCAGAACTTGGCCTCCTCACTGCCTGAGGCAGTTGAGTGACAGGCACTGCAGCTAATCCTCCATAAATAGATGTTCCATAGCTCAGGTCTCAGGATGAATTTATAGTTGGGGACTGACATTTAGTAACTTTCAAACAAGACTAATTTGACCTCTAAGAAGAAAATAGCCTTTACTGTCTTTAAACCATTGTATTATACATTGCAAGGCAGCAGGTATTTTATTTTATTTGAGAAACATAGAGCCCTGATTTTTACTTTAGCTATAATACTTTAAATATTTATAGTAATCAATACTTGGTGAACTTTTTCTCAGGATAGGAAAATATCTAAAGGAAATGTTCAGTGGACCTGAGAGTTATGATCAGAGTCACTGGGACTAGTAATTAGCGAGTTTTTAACCTGAAAATTTTCTGTTTCTGTTTCTTTTTTACTGTCTTCAAAAGGTATATAATTAGTACTTTTCTCAATTAGTTACAGATGTAGGTCATTCATGCACTGTAAGAGTTTAGCAAGTGGCAGAAGCGATTGGCCTTCATCATTTTCTTAAACTCTACAAGTTAGCAAATGCTTACCATTCCAATTGAGCTGACAGTGAACCTGAGACTGTAGAGACCGGGGAGCCAAAAGTAGAATGCCGATCCAGTTTTGATGCCCTAGAGAATATAGTTCCCAGGGAAGAATATCTACTGTTGACTGTGTGTCTCTGTGCCTCCCTGTATTTGCTCATTTTCTCATTCTTATGACCTAACACCTGACAAGAAGCAGGTATTTAGGAAGAAAAAAGTGTATTGGAGCTGAAGAGATGAAGAGTACTAGCTGGTCTTCCAAAGAACCTGGGTTGTTTCCTAGAACATGGCAGCTAACAACCATCTATAACTCTAGTACCAGGGGATCTGACACTGTCCTCTGGTCACCAAGGGCACTGAACCCAAATGGTGCACAGACATATATGCAGGTAAAACACCTGTACACATAAATAAAAAATGAGATGTGCTTTATTAAAAAAAAAAGAAAACATTCATTATCACTCACAGTTCCAGGAGATACAGCATATCTATAATAGCAGAGAAGACAGGTCACAGGAGCAAGGGGTAACTAGCCATGCTGGGTCTACAGTCAGAAAAGAGAGCCATGACTGCCAGTGTTCAGCTTTTGTTCTCTCTTTTGTTTAGTCTGGAACCCTAGCCCATGCCTTGGTGCCACCACACTCAGGGTAGATCTTCCCTGGCTAATTTAAACCTTTCTGGAAACACTTTCATAAACCTACCCAAAGGTATGTTTCTGTAGTGATTCTAAATTCACCAAGGAACCAGTGAAAATTAACTATCACACCCCAAGCTCATATTTTGAAGCCTTAACCCTTAATGGGATATTGGGAAATGGAGCTTTGGGAGACAGATGGATTTAGATGAGCTGGCGAGAGTGCCAGGTCCTCATGACAAGATTATAGTATTTAGAAGGAAGAACCTAGAGACTATTTGCTCTGCCATGGAAGGACACAGTGAGAAGATGGCCGCCTGTAAACCTAGAAACCAGGAGGAGGCTCTTGACCAACACTGAACCCACTGGCAGATTCTATACTTCTACCTCCTGAACTGGAAGAAATACATTTCAATTGTTTGAGTCACTGAGTCTATGGTGTCTCAGAATAGTAAGCCATGTTGACCAAGGCAGTACTTAACTTCCAAGGAAAGATACCCATTGAGAAAAAAACAATAGGGAGAAGCCATGAGACTAATTACCATAAAAATGTGCTAATCTAAAATGAAGAACTAAAGGAAGCCCTGGGACTCTGCTCATTATGAACCATTCTTCTGCTTCTTGGATGGACAAAACAAAGAGCTATAATAGCAAGCAAAAATCAAACAAACAAAAACCCATCGTACATGCAGGGGTAGCTAACTATACTGATGCCCTACTTCTAAAGACAAAATATACCTGGCACCCTTAGAATACAAAGGCAGTCCTTCCCCTTACCCCACCTCAGCTCACCTGGTTGGCTTTCTTTTTCTCTAGATTACCATATGGGAAGGAACATGGGATCCCATGTCCCTTCTGCCACTTTACCACTGCTACCCACAGGCCCAGATCAGGATCCTTGTCAGATAGCACTACTGGCAGGTGCTGCTTTACTTGCACAGAGCCTCTTTGGATCTTTGATTATATCCAATCAATCTAAGGCATTCCGCCCAACCAACACCAGTAGCTGCATCTCAGCATTTACCACAGTAGCTGTGTTTCAGACTTCTTGTGGTAGTTTGAATGAAATTGGCCCCATAAGCTCATAGGGACCGCACTATTAAGAAGTATGGCTTTGTTGGAGTAGGTGTGGCCTTGTTGGAGGAAGTGTGTCACTGGGGGGTGGTCTTTCAGGTCTCCTTTGCTCAAGCTACATTCAAAGTGACACTCAGACTGCTTCCTGTTGCCGGCAGATCAAGATGTTGATCTCTCAGCTATTCCTCCAGAACCACATCTGCCTGCATGCTGTCATGCTCCCCGTCATGATAACAATGGAATAAACCTCTGAAACTGTAAGTCAACCCAATGAAATGTTTTCATTTAAGAGTTGCCATGGTTCACAGAAATGCAAACCCTAACTAAGCCGGTCCTCCTGCACCAATGACTGCAGTCACAATTGAAGTCATCTAGGGGGAAAGGCTCAGGGTAGAGGTACATCTGAAGGGAGGCAGTCTAATCAGACCAAAGACTGCCTAATGATCAGCTTCGGAGTTTCCCCCAAAGAGACTCTTTCAATGAACCGTCTCTGCAAAGATACAGCCAGCTCAGGACTTCAGTGGCCTGGTATCAGAGTGTAATGCCACATGTGTAGGGCTGTAGATTCTGGCTGGGCCAAAGTTACCCAACTTGACTGCCCTACTTCTTCTCACTAGAACATTTGTCTGGGTCATGTCTCAGTGAACGATGCAATTCTTGTGGAGGAAAAGCACATCCTTGATCTCAAGCAGTGGGGGTGCCTCATCCAGAAATGTCCTTAGGTCCTGTCTATATACTCCAACAGTAGGGTCACCCTGATCTCTCACAGACTTCTATCAGCTGGACAATATTGGGATGCTCAAAAACCTCCAGGCTCCTCAGTAAGGCTACCAAATGAACTATGCTGATGGGAAGGTCTCCTCCAATCCTCCTCCATTGAGAAATGTCACAATCGCAACGGCCACAAAGTAGTCACTCTAGGGAATCATAATCCTTGTACAGTGTCCCTTGAGCACCTGTAACAACTTCAGCTACTGGCTCGTATTGAGAGGCAGCTGGCTTTGGAACAGGGAATGACTTTGCCACTGGCCAAGAGATGTGGGGTAGAAGGCAACACCTGGTTTGGTCCTGATATGGCAGAGATCATAGACACAGGCTGCTAGAATAATCCCTGGACTCTCACCATGTGACCAATCACCAAAGGAGTAGGCAAACCTAGAGGGGATGTTTTTTAATTTAACTTTTGTTTTTTGACATTCTGGGATCCAGTCAAATGCTTTGTGCTTGACAGGCAAGTCTGTCCCATCACTGAGCCGTGGCCTCAGGCCTGTCATGTTTTTAGTTTTGAAAAATTGCACTTGTTTGTCCATGTGTGTCTGTATACAAGCACACCTGTGCACCATGATAACTTGAAAGAGTCACTTTTCTCCTTCTTCCATGTGATGCCTGGGGGTGGAGGTCAGGGGCTCAGGCTTGGTCAGTGTACACCTTCACTGACAAGGCCATCTTGCCAGCTCTGTTTTGTAAATGGTGTGTTTACTTACACTCCTCTCTCTTCTGGATGAACCTACTCTAAGTGTCTCTCCCAGAGCCAAATTATAACCCAAGCAGGAAACAGTCTTAGAGCCAGAGAGTACTGTGTGGAGACTTGGCTAGAACACACCTCATCTCCACCATGATCTGTCCCTCAAAAGGCCAGGCCATCATCTTTTTATTTGTGCACTGCCCACACTATTTAACCTACCTACAACAAGCTCCTCCATTTTCAAAACCAACCCCTATCTAAGTACTTCCTAGAAGACATACCCAGACCAGCCTGTTCTGTCCTATATTCTGTATGACTATAACTTTCAGTTTTGGTCTCAAGATCAGCAGTGTTTTGGTGTTGTGTTTTGTTTTGATATGCTGGTTTCTGAGACAGGGTTTCCCTTCATAGCTCAGGCTGGCCTTGAACCCTTGCCTCGGCCTCTTTGAGTGCTAAGACTCACCATGCCCAAGCAGCAATCTATCTTTAATAGTGTTCTAGTGGGCTCTGATACATGCCTTGGCTCTGCACTGGGAAATTGCTTCTCCTCATCCTCACCCTGACTGCCCAAATCACCAGCATTTGCCGTATTCATAACAACCACTGTCACTGGCAGATTTGGCAAAAGTTGGTGCTACCTAGTGCTAGGACTTTCTTACGCCATTTCCTTTCTCCTTTCTTCTTCTTCCTTCATCCCTCCTCCTCCATGTTTTAATTTACGTGTCACAGTTTTAATTTAGATCAATCAGGATTTCTCTCACTTGGATCAGCAATGTGGTTTTCCAGCCAGTGTCTCTGAATCCAGGTTTCCTGTCTATTCCTGTCTATCAACTGTGAGAATTATCTACCTAAAATGCAAATTGAGTCTTGTGCTTCTCAAAGACCCTGCCACATCGCTGTCACCGCTAATCTGTTTCCTCTCAAGTAATAGGCATGTACAAAGCAACCTTTCAAGGTAGCACCAAACCTTCAAGGGTCAGAAACCACAGCCATCTGGGGTGTCTCATGTAGCAAGGAGAGCTGGCCTTTTTCTGTATCTGTCTGTCAGGCCTCCAGGCTTCTAAGCCACTGTAGCTACTGTCCTAGCATAACGGTTTATTAGGCTCCTAAACTCTTAGAGATATAGTGTTATGGTCTGAGGGTTATGTAGTCCCCAAATTGATAGCTTGAAATCCAATTCACTTTGAGATTACTTGGAGATGGGAAGTTAAGGTCCTCACACGTAGGATTAATGCTCTAACATTAACTCTAACTTGGGTTGTTACATAAAAAAGAATGGGCCTTCTGCAGCCACCAAATCTGCTGGCAGCTTGATTGGACAGCCCAGCCTCCAAAACTATGAGAAATAAATGTGTTTACAAGCTACCCAATCTGTGATATTTTGTTGCAGTGGGTCAAAAGAGCCACGACAGAACCACAGTGGTCAAAGGTCTCATCTCAGGGGTCAGATCCCAGACCTACCTGTATGGGAGTATCTTAGTTACTTTTCTATTGCTGTGATAAAACGCCATTACCAAGGCAATTTACAGCAGAAAGTGTTTAATCTGGGGCTTATAGTTTCAGAGGATAATGACCTCTGGAGCATTGATCATGGCAACAGAAAGACAGGCATACTGCTGGAACAGCAGCTCAGAGCTTAGATCTTGAGACACAATGGTGAAACACAGAGCTAATTGGGAATGGTATGGGCTCTTGAAATCTCAAAGCTCACCCCCAGTGACACACCTCCTCTAGCAAGGTTGCACCTCCTAATCCTTCCCAAACAGGTCTAACAACTGGGACACATTTAAATATGTGAGCCTATGGGAGCCGTTCTCATTCAGACCACTGTCGGGGTGTCCTGGCTCTGCAGAGATGCCAACTTGAGTAAGTCTGCCAACTTCGTGCTTTTGATTTCAGCCTGAGGAGGATAGTTGTACCTGCCCCATAAGGATGCTCGGGGAATGGTTCTGCTCTTATTTCTGTTTGTCTCGGAGAAAATGCAGCATGGCAGCCATCACAACAACAGGAACACTTGCAGCAGTCAGAAAGCCATTCTGGCCTAGAGCCCTCTTGAGTCATGAGACGAGAGCATACAGGCTTAGAGCCTGACTGGAGCTCAGCGCTGGAAATAGAAGCCACCTTTGGCCATCCGGGATCATGTCCACCCTCCAACAGAGAGCAAGCAGGGCACACGGAGAGAGGAAAGGGAACAGGAGGGTGCTTGTCTGAATCAGGAGTGGGAGAACCAAGCTGGGGTGAAGGCAGTGTAGGGTGGCTCAGCAGGGAGAAAGAAAGAATCAGCACATTGCACTGGAAGTGGATTCCTTCCAAGTGAGGGCAGTGCCGTGCCTCTAAGGAGCAAGGGCCTTTGAGGGTAACTGTCTGAAGCTATGACTAATGAGGCTCACAGAAGCTGACTGATGTAAGCCGAGGAGATGCCAATTGCCATTCAGCTGAAATTCAAAATTCAGAAGCCATTTTGAGAGGATGCTAGCAATCATTACATGCTGTCCATCATTATGACTCTAGTTGCCTTTGTGGATTGTGTACTTGTACCATGCTCTGTTCTTGTGTTACAAGAGTTTGTTTACTTAAGCCATGTGAAGTACTTCAGTGGTACTTACAATGCTCTCAGTCCCGTAGGAGCAGTTTTAAGATTTTTTTTTTCAGTAAGTCAATGGTTTATCTATTTACGGCATCTCATTACACAGACCAGGGAGGCTTCAAATGCTTGGTCCTCTTGCCTCAGCTTTCTGAGTTCTGGGAATACAGTCATGAGCCACCACAATCAGCAAAGAGAAAGACCATGAAAATGGGAGTAGAACAGAAACAAGTAAAGAGCTGAGTCTGGCAAACCTTTATACAAACTAGGCCACTTTATACATATTTATGTCCCCCAAAATATGTAGGTTCTCATCCTAACTCTCAGGAACTAAGAGTTTGATTGTATTGGGAAATCAACTGGTTAAAGGTATAATTGGTTAAGATGAAGTCATGCTGGCATAGGGTGAGCCTTAACCTGGTGTGCTTTTTGTTCTTATAAGAAGAGAGTCTTGGAGTGAATACCTCGTAGAAAGCTGGAAAAGCCAAGGGACAGGACAGATTGCCAGCAAATCTCAGCAGCCAGAGGGAAGAAAGGAAAGGGAACCTGGCCTTGCCAGCCCCCCCTCATTTTAGCTTTTATTTTCCAGAAATCTGAAGTAAGACATTTCTGTGTGGTCAACCCACTCCGAGGCAGTTTGCTACAGCACTTCAAGGAACTGAATATCCAGATGACTCTTTCTGTCTCCCCAGCTTCTGTTGGTGGTCTGGGAATCTGTTTGAAGAGGTTCCCTGCCTTGACGGCATTGGTCTCCACTAGGCTGTGTGCAGAACTGAAGCTATCCCGTCTGCAGCCCAGCACATAGAGCTGGCTCTTCAGTGTCAGCTTGAGCAAAGGGATGGATCGCTAAGAGCGCTAGGGATTCACCCTGGCTGTGTCCACTCTTGACCTTTAGCCCTTTCATAGTGAACTGCTTCCGCATTAAGTAGGTATGTGGATGGGCAAAGCAAGAAGGCAGGACAGCAGCAAATGGGTCTGGAGGACGTTGTGGAACCTGAGATGGTCAGTCACATTGCTCTGACCTCAGTGATACCCATTACATCTGGGAAGACTCAGCTGCACACCTGACCATTGCCATTTGGGGTGTAGTTGTATTGTTTAGTTTTGTTATGGGGTATTGCACCTCTGGGCCTTGAACATGCTAGGCAAGCATTCTACCAACTATATCCAGCCCTGTTTTTACTTTTTAGATGAATTTTACTTTTAAAAAAATTGTGTGTGTGTGTGTGTGTGTGTGTGTGTGTATGGATGTGCGCAAGTGAGTACAGGGGCCCATAGAGGTCAGATGCATCGGATGGTCTTGGCATTCTAGGCAGCTGAGAGCCTGTTCCTGACATGGGAACAGGAAACCAAACTAGTCTTTGAAAGAATAGTGTGTGCTCTTACCTGTGGAGCCATCTTTCCCGCCCGTTTTTACTTTTTGTTTTGATAAGGTTCTTATTAAATTGCCCAATATAGCCTTGAATCATTTGTGTAGGCCAGATTAGTTTTGCACTTTTAATTATCCTGCCTCAGTTTCTATTGACTGCCTCTGGTTTCTGCCCTGTCAGATTCCCACAGTCATTAAGTCCCAAAGAAATCACAGAGTTCTACATTAACTATAAACTGATTGGCCCATTAGCTCAGGCTTCTTATTAACTCTTAAAACTTACATTAGCCCATTATTCTTATCTGCATTAGCCACATGGCTCAGTACCTTTTCCAGTGGCGTAGTCACATCTTGCTTCTTCAGTGTCTGGACAGGACTACAGAGGAATGGGCTTCCCTCTTCCCAGAATTCTCCTGTTCTCATTGACCCATCTCTACTTCCTGACTGATTGTCCCACCTATACTTCTTGCCTGGCTAGTGGCCAATCAGTGTTTATTTAAAACATAATTGACAGAATATAGATAATTGTCCCGCACCAAGTTTCCTTGGATTACAGGTCTGTCTCAAAGGATCAGTTCTTTGGTGACTTTTTAAAAAGACAAGTTATAGAGTTTCCTCACTGCTTTCCCCACAAAACTAATCCTTGTAATTAAAAAACGAGAGTCACTTCAATGTTATGGTCACATTTGAGTTCATGGGAGCTGTAGTTCAACATCTTTCTCCTCCAAATACTGTACAGGTACACACAGACGTACACACACACACACACACACACAAATGTGTGTAGGTGTGATGTTGCCAGTGTCATTTTATTTGATATTTTATACCCTTTACAATTACTGTAATGCAATTTTTACTACATATACAGCCATTTGACTGAAAACAATCATGTTATCATTAAACATGCCAGTTATGGAAAGGTGATGAATATTACCAAAGAAGAAAGGCTGGTAAATCAAAAAGCAAGCCATTGAAGTCTATGTCTTTTCAGAAGTTTCAGACTTCTTGAAAAGTCTTGAAAAAAGACTTGAAAAGTCTTCAAACTGTACAACGTTAAAGTTAAAAACTGTAAAACGTATCCAGCTTATGCCTCTCTAGAAGTTTTCTAACTAGTTCTTAAATCCGAATTAAGTTGTTTTGAACAGAATAACTGTGACTTGAACGTGGGGTCATCCGGGCAGCTACAGTGGCGAGAGGACATCAGATAGAAAGGCAGGGGCCATGCACTCACTGTCAGTTTTCCATTTTGCCCGAGAAAAAGATTCCCAAACATCAACTCTCAGGACAGCTAGCATGAATGAGTCACTGAAAGAGAAGGGTGTCCTGCTATGGGGGACACTCCTTTTGCTCAGTGGTCAGAATCTCTGCCTGGTGCTGTTTAAACAACATAATGAAGCAAATCTAGCAAACATTGAGCCTGCAGGGTGTGCACTTGCAGGCACAAGGGTCTCAGATGCGGCGCTTGGTTCCTCTCTCCTTGAATGTTCACTAAGGATCATTTACCTACCACGCACTATGAATTTCAGCAGCTTGCCTGTTGGTTAGCCGGGCTGTGGCTTAAACTGACAACCAACCCAATAACTTCATTTTTCACATGCACCCTACCTGAATACTTTTTTTTCTTAACATTGCAGATACTCTTGTTCAGGGGCTTTGTCTTTGGAGCCTTGATGACTTCAGGGAGTTCCCTGGTGATTACCCCAGTAGAAGCTAACCACAGAAGCACACCATCCCCTTGGAAAGAACAAGGCAGAATCTGGTGTTTTAAAGAGTCAGATGTATTATAGCATACACTAAGATTCAAAATATATGTGCTCAGTGAATTTGGGATTAGCAGGTGTGTATAAATATAAGTCAAGCCAAAAGGACCACCTGAGCAAAAGCTGCTGTGGTGGTGTTCAGGGACTGGTACTTGTGACTTCAGGTATTTCACACTGCAGAGTCTGTATCTTGGGGGAGGGCAGAGTAGAAGGCTATGTAAGAGAACTAGAACTCTCCATGACCTTTAAACATAAACTCCACACATGCCGTCAAGCAAATATCCAACCCCATGCACTCAGCCGAAGGCCTAGGGGCTGTGTGGAAGGTATGAGATCCAAGGGCCTTGTGTTCTATGGTTCCTGCTACCCCCAGCTCCCGTAAAATTCTTGGTGCAGACCCACCAGCATTGCCCAGAGGCCAGTGCATCCTGGCAGCATATTCCCTCTGTGCTGGGCAAGCCGTGACTACAGAAGGCATCCAGCTGCCACCCTGAGAACCCAGATCCCCCTGCAAGGCTGCAGTTCCCTTTTCGTGTTTGCTCCCTTGGTACAGTTTAGGTGAAGAAAAAGCCCAATTCCCCAGCTGGTCCTAGGTCATGAACACGGCTGCGTGCCGCTAACCATTCACATTTACCCTTTGCTTTGAAGTCATCACTCCAGCCCCCCGCTTGTCTTTCTTTCTTATCAAAATATCGATTCTGTTATTTGTGTTTCCACACTGCCACTTCCCACACCCCCTCCTGGAAAGGACGTGTTCCCAGATGTCAACCCTCATTGCCTAAGCCGCACCAGCACACAGGGGAGGAATCTGGGAGTAGTGACTCTACTTTCTAGTATTGTGTTGAAGAATGATTTGGGGGTAGGGATAACATGGTGATAGTTTCTCATAGCAATTACTCAGCTTTGCAAATCCTTTTGAAGCTGTGAGACAAATCCCAGACGTTGGCATCAGCTCTCCCTCCATCTTCCCTCCAGGGGAAGGAAAAGAGGGAGGACATAGAACTCCCCTTTCACTCTGTGAATGTGAGAACTGAAGTTGGAGTGTGTTCCTTTCCATTCGTCCTTTGTCACCAACTTGACATGTTCTCCAGGGGACCTGCTATGCCCATGTGCTTTTCTCCTCATCACAGAGGGGAGGACGGGACAGAGATTTGATTTTCCTGCTACCCACAGACTATCCTGAAATTTAATTCTGAGAACTAGATTAAGGTGCACACTTCCAATGGATTCCATTTTTCTGCCCATCAGCTCAGTTCCTGCCCTCAGGTTCATCTTTCTAGTGACTGTGTCCCAATGCCCTTGACTGGTTTGTTGGGAGCCCGGGGCTGTGGGCTTGCTCTCCAGCTGGCCTGGATGCTCTTCCATCCAGACTCGCTGCCCTTTGTGTGTCCTGGAGCTCTGTTCCAACCACACTGACTTACCACACCATCTGTTGTCCTGCTTGGGTTCCCTTTGTGGTACTCACCAATTATGACCTTTTGGCCCATGTATTTATATACTTGTTTATGACCTCTCTCCCTCCCAGTGACACGGGCATCTGAAATGGGGACATGAGTATTGCTTCTTATGGTGACACTCTTCCTGGAATGGGAAGAGTACACGATAAACTCGAGTGGGTAAAAACAAGATCGAGTTTGTAGCAGTAACACAGCTACAGTTATGATTCTCTCCCCACCTCCCCATATATATATGAGGAGAATATGAGGGAATGACTTTCAGGAAGTTAGAGTGGCTTTCCAAAGGCCTCAAAGTCAAGAGCAGAACTCAGGGCTAGCTAGAAACCCAAAGGTCCTGATGCCCTGGATCAATATTTACCATCAGCAGTCCCATCCCGCAGTTGCTTGGGATGTTGGTTCTCTCTCCCTCCCTCTCTCCATCCCTCCTTCTCCCTTTCTTCTCTCTCTCTCTCTGTCTCTCTCCTTTTGCTTCTGCCAAAGCTGACTAAGTGAGGGTGTCTTGACCAAATTGGACAAGGACTTTGACCATCAAAGATACAAGAACTTGTAGCATCTTGCAAGGTGATCCAGCCAATCAGAAGCAATGCCAACACCAGTTTCTTTCTCCCAAAAGCACCTCCTTAAGGCTCCAGGCCTCTCTCTCTGCATATCAGCATCACTGGGCGATGCCTCTGGTATGCAGCAATAGGTTTCCTGCAGATTCGTAACAAGCTTCTTTGTTTGGCCTCTTCATCATTGCGTTAAAGCTGAGGGTATATGTGTTGGGTCCTAGGGAGATGTGGTGGGGACTTCCTAGGATAGTAGCTCACCTATATAACTACCCTCCAAGGCTTCCACAGACTGGAATGAACCTAAGAACACATATTTTCCCTTCCACACTAAATCACAGATGATCACCAGGGTAGCTGGAAGCCCCAGTAGACTAGATCACTAAGGCCAAACCACCTCAAAAGCATGGAGCTCAGTTGGAGCTTAGCAAAAATGGAGTAACATATGCTCCAGGAACAACATAAGCCAATCCTGGGCTTCCAGGCTTCCTTGTGTCCTTCCTTTTCCCAACATGCACACATGCATACACACATGCATGCACACACACACACACCTCACCCACATATGCATCTGTATTGTTTGGCCAGCAGCAGGCAACTACAGACTTGAGACAAGGAAATAGGTCTATGTTTAGTGTTCTGTAGATGGACAGGCTACTTTGGCACACTGTACATTATTCATTGGGGTGTTCATGAGATGCTAAATGAAGAAACCTTTTAAGACAGCCAACAATTCCTGCTCCTGTTCCGCAAAGTGTGTTTGGGGTGGTCTCCTGAGCCTTGACTCAAACGTCTAGTGCTTGTGGTGGGGGCATGAGCGGAAGGTTATATCTGGTACACGTGTGGTGGATGGAAGCTATATTTACTCCCAGGATTTTCAGTTTTTTGTTTGCCTGTGTTTTTGAGACGGGGTGTCACACTGTAGTCTAGGCTAGTGACACACTCATGACAATTCTCCTGCCCTAGCCTCCCAAGTGCTGGGATCACAGCCATGAGCTACCACACCTGGCTCCCATTTCATTTTAAGTAGGCATTAGAGATAACAAAGTTATACCTTAGAATGTTCCAGCTTCCTCGCTCCAGCCTAAGTTCTCAAGAACATGGCCTGGTTTAGGTGTCTCTGCAGTGGTTGTGAAGTCAAAGCTATTTCTCTGACAGTTTGCAGTTTGCCAAAGTAGCACATGCATCTTACTACATAGGGAAAACTTGTTGTTTAAAAGAGCCCCACGCCAGCTCTGTATTGTAGGTGTTCCTTCCTCTAGGCTCTATCACAGAGACCAGCATATGGTAGATTTCCCCATTGTAATCATGTGGAGTTTCTTGTCTTGAGAGGGTTAAATTCAAACAGCTTCTCCTGGAACCTCATTCCTATTATAATCTAGCTTTTCTTCATATAGGATACAGATAGCAGAAAAATGCTACATAACTGCTTTAACGTTTTTCCCTCATGTGAAACAAGTCTGTAAATAAGCACTTTCAGCTGCATCTAGGCACTAGAAATGACCTAGGCTCGTCTGCTTCTTCCCTCTCCAAACACCAATAAGTGGTATGTATTCTTAGGTCACCCATTAGCTGGCTATTAGACCACCAGCCCCTGACACAGTTTGGATCTGGGATGGCCCTAAAGGCCCACGTGTTACACTTAGGCTCAGCCCCATCTGTATATAC
Source organism: Bramus lutescens (assembly GCA_001685075.1). NCBI lineage: Eukaryota > Metazoa > Chordata > Mammalia > Rodentia > Cricetidae > Bramus > Bramus lutescens. The sequence goes on from LOEQ01001537.1 coordinate 347,408, forward strand.
CATACAGGTGGCCCAGGACCCAGCCATGTGGCCATACTTCATCATATAAGGAGGCTGGAAACTGTCATCTTTATCACTGAGCAACAGCAATCTCAGGAAGAATCAGGGTCCGGTCGCTAAGGAGGAGGAGGAGACTGGGGTAGCCTACAGCTTAGACTCCCTTGGCAGCGCCTGTCAGCTCACACCTGTGCTGCCCCACAAAGAGGCTCCACTCACTTTTTCCTGGCAGGGCACCTTCCTGCTCTTGTTCACACAGCCCTGGCTTAGGGCACCTCCTGGCTCCTCTTTGGGGATCGGGGCCTCTCTCTTCAGGCTCTCCCATTCACAGAACACTTGCCCTCACTGCCCAGGAGGTACCAATCCTGTGTGTTTTACTTTGCTGAACATCTATCTTCACAGTGACAGCATGCACCTGTCAGGCTTAGAGGGTTGTTGTTTTTACTCTTTGGGGGGCCTGCCACCCAGTCCCCAAATAAATACACGCGGAGATGTATTATTACTTATACATGCCTGGCCTTAGCCTGGCTTGTTGCTAGCCAGCTTTTCTTAACTTAAATTATCCCATCTACCTTTTGCCTCTGGGCTTTTACCTTTCTCTATATCTGCATATCCTTTCTTTCCTTCTTATTCAATGTCTGGCTGTGTGGCTGGGTAGCTGATCCCTTCTTTTCTTACTCTTTGATCCTCTCTTCCCAGATTTCTCTTCCTTTTAATTTTCTCTGCCTGTCACCTTCGTCTGGCTTTTCTCTTGCCTTGCTATTGGCCATTCAGCTCTTTATTAGACCAATCGTGTGTGTTTTAGACAGGCAAAGTGACACAGCCTCACAGAGTTAAACAAATACAACATAAAAGGGCGCAACACATCTTTGCATCATTAAATGTTCCACAGCATAAACAAATGTAACACATTTTTAACTAATGATCTATGACATTTGAGTAGATTATATTTTTAGCTAGGTTCCTGGCATTGAGAAGATGCCGTGTCTACTTGGTTTTGTTACTGATAATAGTGGTAGAGAAGAGCTACACCTTGAGTTTGCAAGCTTGGTTTATTCAGTTTGTCACATTCCTTCTGCTCCAATCCTACTTTGCTTTGGAAGAAAGGATGTTTCTCAACTTACATTTGACAATCCATCATCCAAGGAAGCCAGGGCAATAATGCAGGTCAAGAACCTGGAGGTAGGAACTGATGCAGAGGCCACGGTGGGGGGCAGGAACGCTGCTGACTGACTTGCATCCCATGACTTGCTCAGGCTGCTTTCTTATATGATCCAGAAGCCCCCACCCAGTGAGCTATGCCCTGCTTTATCAATCAATAATCAAGACCATGTCCCACAGACATGCTCACAGGCCAGTCTGATGGAGGCAATTCCTCATTTGAGGGTCCCTCTTCTCAGGTGACACTACTTTGTGCCAAGTTGTCAAGAACTAACTAGCATAGCTTCTCTGAAGAGCATTGTGAAATTTTGCAAACTTCTGTGGGGTAAATAGGCCAAGGCACTGTTAGCTCATTTCAAAGGAATAGGAGCAAGATTTGGAAGTGGAAAAATTTGTACAGATTTCACCGAAGATATTTAGATAATGTTTCTAAGTCCCATTTCGTGGACAAGCCAGTGCCTCCTGGGAAGCTTTGGTCTCTTAAGCTCACAAAAGTTCCAGAGGTTCTTAGCACCAGGGGCTTCTTCCCATTACAAAGGTGCAATCTGAGATAAGCGGCCTGGAGGTGAATGGCCATATTAGCTCAGAAGCAGACCCTCCCTAGGAGTCTCAATGGCTAAACAGTTTTCATTGCCATTTCGTATTTACACTTGAAGTTTGCCACTGTTTTGTTTACCTCTTCTCAGATACGCCCATGAACTAAATAGAGACATGACATCAAACAGTTGGGCAAACACAGCTGTCCAGAGCCACCCCTGGGCACTCTGGGTCAGCACTTTGTTCAGTTCCAAGAACTCTGAGGAGCCAGTTCACACTGAAAGGTCATTGGCTACCAACTAACAATTACGAGGCACCTGAGATATGGCAGTTGTTTGAACTCCATGGTTCCTAGTTTCAGTCAAGAGTTGGCTTGATTCTTGGAGTGACTATACTCATTATGACTGTCATCATATGCTGTTTATGAGCTCTTCTGGAGTAAACGGATAAGGGCATGGTGTGTGTGTGTATGTGTGTGTATGTGTGTATGTGCATTCTTGTGTGTGCATGTGCTTGTTGGAAGAGGATGCACTTAGTTTCACCTGACCAATAGATGGTCCCTCTATAGCCACTGAAAGCCTCAGATGTCCCATAAACTTACTTCCCACCTGGCAGAGAGGGGCATGGTACCTCCAGGAAGTTCTGAGGATGTAGTATTGAACACATGTCTCCAACCTCTTCTCTCCAGAGGACCCGATGGACAGAAAGCTCAGCTGAAGAGAAACTCCCTAGAGAAAATAAACTTAGATACAGGAGACTGTGGGCTCTCAAAACCGCTCACCATCGGAAAGACTCTGAAACATCTCCAACCTGACTCAGCCTGACTCTGCCTAGCACTGGGAACTTCACTGGGAGGAGCTTTCCAATCCTCTAATCCGATCTCCCTGCTCCACCAACATTTCCTGTGCTCTAATATCTTGGTGTCTGTAAGCAACATTCCAGAGACTGGAATCCCTTGGTTCTGTGCGGCAGATTTGTTATCAAAGCCCTTTCTTGGCTCCGTTGTCATTCTAGAACTCTTGGTGTGAAGGAGACTCAGGCTAAAATAGGAAGAGCAATGAGAAAGTGTGAAGACTCTCCTAGAACAAGGAGGCCCTGGGAGGCTCTGGAGCAGGAGAGTCCTCAGGTTCCAACCTGGGCAGCCCTTTAGGATCCTGCTGGGAACTTGGTTAATCATCTTGCTTTTAGGAGAGGAAGCCTGTGCTGTATTTAGCGCCATCACGAGGCCGCACGGTCCAAGAATGGAGCACACGTGTGAGCCCTCGGGGATACAAGGGAGCTCCCCCAGCAGAAATACTCTGCACGGAGCCTCTGCCTTCCTTACCGGCTCATTCCTCTTTACTCACCGCATGGGCCCCAAGTGTTTTCTACTGTATCAGGCCCCGGAAGACCTTGGCACAACTGATGCCCTGTTAGAGACACCCTTCTGGCCTTAGAAGACTGCATGTGGGCTCCCACACCTGCCAAAATGGGAACATAGACCTACGGCATCAAAGACATAGTCCATAATTCCAGGATCCAGAGAGGTCCAGAAACGTAGTAACCACTAACCTTGCTTTTTGGCTTCTGGCTTCTGTAGTTTTCCTTCTCACTAACTGCTCTTACTAACCAAAGTGTGTCAACCAGAATTTTTTTGTGTGTGTGTGCATAAAAAGCAAAGAATGGTGAGGCTCAGAGCTGCATGTTTTAGGTAAGTTCCCCCATGTGGCTGCTGGCTGGCAACACAGACTTTCTATTCTGCTTTAAGAATAGCCATATGTTCTCTGGAGGAATTACCTTGCAGCATTCTGGAGGCACCAGAGAAATTCCCAGAGACTGCGATGCCTGATAACTGGGGGCCTGGGATTCTCTGAGCAGACAGCATGGGGGAATGGGCAGTTCCTAGGGGCAGAAGCGCACACCCCGTGGCCTTTTGAGACTCCAGGAACTTCTCTTGCTTCTGTTCCTGCTGACCTAGAGCCTCTCAATGCCGCCACCCTAGGAGAAACTACATAAAATTGTCTGGATCTGACCCCTGTGGAGGTGAGTCTGTTTCTGGCACCTTCTGCATAGGACCCTTACGAAAGGCTGGATACAGCCCTAATTCCAGTGTCTGGGATCTGTGTGAGACATCACCAGATGCCCTGGCTTTGGTCTATGTGATAGCCACCCCTGGTTGTCTTTGTTGTCTGTGTGGTTTTGTCAATTTTATTGACTGGAAGAAGAGGAGCTGCGGTGGGAAGGTGTATGAGCAGTCCCATGGTGTCTCGGTTTGGCCAGGTGTCTCAGAGAAACCCAAGCTTCTACCTGTTCTCTTCCCCCTCCAATGTCCAAGCTTAGTCGTTTATAGACTATGCCCAGGGAAGGGGAAATAGTTGCCCCCGGCTGCACATGTGTGCATACTACACGGGGGGGGGCAGGGGTTGCTGTTGTAGCGGTGTAGTTCCTTCTACCTCAGGCCCCCTCTTCCCTCTACCACATGGAGTAGCTCTGGCCATGTGGGCCCTAGGAGAAATTTCCCTGGGGCACAGGCACCCCTCTTCTTCCCTATTCGGCCCCAAGACCAGGAAGTTCTCATCTTTCCCCTTTCACCGTTTATGTCTCCTTCTCAACCAATGATATGTATATAGGAACTTGCCATTCTCTGAAAAACCTCAGGCTCTTATGCCCACAAGTTGGCCTGGGATGGCGGTCGACAGCTTCTAGCCACTCTCTTTATTGCCAAGGAGTGAAGCAGAGTAGGGCAGCCACCCTTGGGGCAAGGCAGGGGATCACTGATGGGATAGTGCAGCCCAGAGAGAGAGATCTCCCCTCTTCCTGGTCTGATAGGCACCCTACCTAACACTGACCAAGATAAGAAGGCTCTGGACAGTTTTGCCAGGCCCTTTCAGAATTGGAGACAGCTGCTAGAAAACCTAATCTAAGGTGAATGAGATAAAGCCAGAGCCCCAAGAATCACCCACTGGGCTCCCTGAACACCTCTGAAGCTTACCAGATTTTACTCCCACAGACCCAAAGAGGCTTGAAACTCAGCAAGCATCAATATTGCTATTATGCAGTCAGCTCCAGATATTAGAAAATTCAGAAGTGAGAAAGGTTTGAGGGTATGAAAAGGTCCCACTTATTGGAGCTTTATTGGAAGGTTTATAACTGTGACTCTGTGGAAGAAAAGCAGGACAAAGGATTTACACCTAGGCAGCAGTGGCAGTGTTCAGGGAGACCAATAAGAGATCCCAGAGGGGGAAGCCAGAAAAGTCTAGGAAAAGAAGAGGTTAGAAAATAACCAAAGCCCTTATTACAAGCAAAGGGCACACTGGCAAAATGTAGCGCACAACACCTGACTGAGCTCTACGCGCTACCATACAGTTCCCGAGCTTTGGGCAAGGGGCTGGAGGTTGAAACATACAGAGACACAGACCTCTAGTCACTGGTAAGAAGCCCTTTATTCAATAGCACCA
>LOEQ01001538.1:0-13412 GCA_001685075.1 Bramus lutescens
CAGGAGCTGTGGTGCAAACAGGAGTACTAAAGAAACTGGTTTAATTAAAAGCATCAAACAACAACAACAAGAAGAACAAGGTCACTCACAACACAAAAGAGCAAGCTGCATGGGTAGACAACCCAAAGAGGATGTCACTGTGATCCAACACACAGCAACTACTCTGAGTCAGGAACTTATGAGCCCTGTGGCAGCATCCCATTTGCCTGTTGTGCAGTTGCAGGGCGTGTGCCTCAGCAGCTGGACTGAGGAAGATGGTGGATACCTTCTGCATGGCATATGGTATCTTACTTTCTTCCAGAACTTCGTCTTGGCACACTGTGACCGCTCTGTAAAGTCCCCATGCCATTGGATGGCCCCATGCTTCTGTCGGATGTACTGAATGGACTCAGGCATGGTGCTGTAGTCCTTGATTTTCTCCAGTTCGATCAGAATGACCTTCATGCCATCCTGGATGAGGGCGTTGTAGACGGCGATTTGCTCTTCTGACATGCCCTTTAGAAAGCCGAACCTGGAAGATTCTGGGGCCACAAGCACAATCAGTCTCCTACACAGTTTAATGTTTTCATCAATGACGTTGGCCACAGCTGGAATGGAGAAGAAAGATTCAGAAGACCATGCAAGAAAACAGCAAGGCTGTAACGCTACCGGAAATAAGAGAAATGGGCACAGGGAAAGGAGACTTTCAAGTAGGCAAGACTGAGGCACAGGTGGATTAACTTTCATTACCAACTATTCTGGGCAGGGTTTCATTTGGTGGTTACATTCTGTTGTATTATCTATTGGTACGTCTCTTGCCTCAAGACTATCTAGCTGGGCTGTATTCCTACAGTAGCAGATAGTCTCATGGATGCTCTATAATAAGTATGTTTTAAAACTTAAATTTTTTAAGAGCAGGAAACCTTTCTTCATGTTATTTATAGTTAGTTAAATGATATGGGTTAATATCACTAATTTTGAAACCAAATAGCACACCATGGTCGTTTCTTAGGGAGGGGAGGGGAAAATCTCACCAAGTATTAACTCTACACATTCTCTTTGGCCTGCAGATGCCTCCGGTGAGGCGTAAGAAGGCAGTGTGATCTCTAAGGACAGGTTCTTTTCCAGTTTGCTTATTTTTGCGTTTTTGCTGTATAAACTGCCAAGTATCTAGAGATCACCAATACATATTCTTTAAATAACATTAACAAATAACTTTCCTAATGAGAAGAAAGGGATGCTTATTTTCGTTTTCAATCACTTGACTTTGTGGCCTTCCAAGACAGGGAGTAAAGAGGACAAGGAGGGGATTTTGTGTAGGATGGGCCCTGTGCTGGCATTGACCCAGGCCAGTCTCCCAGATAAGCCAGGGAGGCATTCTGCTTCCTCCATGCAAACCCTGCTGTTCAAGAACTGCCTAGGAAACAGAAGTAAAGAAAAACCTATCCATCTTATTTAGACAGAGGATACTGTAGTTTGCATATGAAATGTCTCCCATGGCTCTTTTATTTGAACACTGGTACCCAGCTGATGGTGCTGTTTGGAATGATAATGGAAACTTCGGGATATGGGCCCTTCATGGAGGAAGTAAGTCACTGAGGATGGGCTTTGAGGATCTAGAATCTGGCCCCACTTCTTGTGCTTTCTCTCTGTTTCCTGTGCAAGTAGGAAATATGAACATTTGACTTCCTGACCGCCAGGCTGGCCTCTCACTCCTGCTGTCATGATGGACTGTAAACCCTTCACCCCCTAACTTGCCTTTGGTGGGGTGTTTTATTTCAGCAACAGGAAGGTATCTTATACAGGGGAAGAGATGGCATAACTTATGGTGTACTGTGGAATTTTATTTTACCTAGGTGAAAATGTGTTACATTGTTTATGCTACAGAATATTACTTTAACTGTATAAAGACATATTACATTTGTTTATGCTGCATTTGTTTAACAATGTAAAGACATGTTACATTTGTTTATGTTTCATTTGTTTAACAATGTACAGATGTGTTGTGTTTTACCTTGCCTGCCTAAGGCACCTGATTGGTTAAATAAAATCTGAACAACCAATAGCTAGGCAAAAGAGGAATAAAAGGGGCTGGCAGACAAAGAGAGTAAATAGGAGGAGCAAAGAGAAGAATAGAAAGGGAGAAAGAGAGGGATAAGCCTGAGGTCAGAAGCCAGGCAGCCATCAGGAAACATGGAGACAGCAGGACCAACGGTAAGGAAACAGCCGGAAAGTAAGACATACAGAAGGAAAGAAAGGAAGGTAAAAAGCCCTGAGGCAAAATGTAGATGAAGAGAAACAGGTTAAGTTATAAGAGCTAGTGGGATAAGCATAAGATAAAGCCGAGCATTCATAACTAATAAGAAGTCTCCATGTCATGATTTGGGAGCTGGTTGGAGGCCCAAAAGAAAAGGTCTGGTACAAAAATCAACTTTAAACATCACGGTATTTGCATATTTGGACTAATGAGAAACTAGACCATAGTTATTCTCAGTGACAGCAAAGTGAATAACCATGTGAGTTTTTCCAGTTGTTTTGACCAAGACTGCTGCTTGTTCCCATGACTGAGCGAACTGCATCTCTGTGCCAAAGAGACTCATATGACTGAAACCAGGATTTCCTAACATTCTGTTGTAGCACTATACCTAATAAAGCAAAGACCTGACTCCTGAATATAAGGGGTAGTAGGACTAGGAGGCTCTGTACATAGACTTTTGAAAGCCCCATGTGTTCGAGGGACATTTGTAACTTGAAAGAGAGGTAGGGAGAGGAAGGAATGGGAAAGGAAAGGAAAGAAGTTTCCTTTTCTGTTCTTGTTTGAGATAGGGTCTCTACATACAACCCCAACTGGCCCTGTTTCCCATTCATCCTGGCTCAGCCTCCCCAGTGCTGGGATCACAAGTGTGGCCTCTTATTTTTGTCCTTTGTTGTCTAATACCTCCATGAAAACATACCTTGTCCAGGGAATTCATCCCTGCCGAATATAAATAACTTATATCCACACTGCTTCTCCAGCACCTCAGGCAGGATCCTCAACACCATTGTGTCCACATCACGGCCCTGGCTCTCTGTTGGGCACTTGGGGTATAAGACATAGGCGTCATACAGCTTCTCATCTGAAAGGAAAAAGAAGTAAGCTCAAGGAATGACTGTAGCAGATCTCTTATGTAAGCAAAGTGAACCCTAGGTCACTACTGTGATACACTTCAGCCTGGGTCCAATGACCTCTGTGTGGACCACTGGCATGCCATGACTTGGCATTCCATGCTACCATACTGCATTCTTACAACTGACTCATGAAAGACCTGTCTCATCCTCACTAAAGGGGAATAAAATCTAGACCAAACAGGTGGTACCATTTCTGCAGTTACTAATCACATCCTAAGTCTCCCACTGCCTATGGCGGGGCTGAAAATGAGACCTTGGAGTTTGGGACTCATTAATTGCAGATGTGGGCAATGGAGACCTGTACTGATGATCCCAAGCCAAATGGGTTGGGTCCCTCCTAACTGAGCACACCAGAAAATTCATCATAGACAGAAAAAGTCTCAGCGGACTCCAAATGTGCCCTGTATCGCTGAGGAGTCCATCACTACAGCACATGTGGCCAACATCTCCATCGTGGACAAGGGTTTCTTGGGCAGCTATGGGACCCATCACTATGCTCACCAGGGTAAATGTGAACAAGACACGTCACTTGACTGTGCGCACCCCTCACAAACAAGATAAAATGGTATATGACATTTAAGATGACAACAGCCGAAGGAACACACAAACAAAAAATAATTCCCATTGACTGGAATTCTTGATAGACAATATTGATAGAGGGTATATAACAGCTGCTGGGTGTGAAACAGTGGGGAGAGATGGGGCGGGGTGGGGAAATGAGGATCTAAAAGCAGAAGATTAGCAAGAATCCAGTACAGATGTGTGAGAGAGCAGCAAGGCAGCACAGATGTTTCTGCTTCCCTGACCACTGCTATGCAAGGAGGCTGCTTAGAGAGAGCTAAGTGGGGTCTTTTACAGCGGAGACCTCCATCAGTACTAACCAAACATCTTAAGGGAGCTTGACAATGGAAACCAAAATCAGGGCTAAGGAGGGTCTAGGTCACAAGCAGATTCAGCTTTGGGATCATAAGCAGGTCCTAGGGGACTGATTTGTGTTTGGAGACAATCAAACCAAACATAGTCAAGGCTCCTGTGACATCCTCAAAGTCACCAGATATAACTGCAAGAAACAGATAACTTTTTCTGTATAAAATTTAATACTAAATATATGACTTGCCAAAGTTCAAAGTTTTGGTGTTGTTTGTTTGAGGGTGAAAAAAAAAAGAATAAAGAGAAAAACAGGGATCTCATAAGTTCTTATTTCTTGTCTGTTTAAGAAGGAACCGAACCTTCCCATGTAAGGATTTAGACATGTTTAGACTTACATCCCTTGGAAGCTGTTGGCTCCTTGATGCCCCATGTATATACAGCAGGAAGCATCCTCCTTGGAAAATGCAGTTCTCAGGTTGGTACCCAAATTTATCACCCCCAGCCCAAGCACAGCCCCTGGCATCTCCTCATAGTTTCTCATTCTCCCTCCACTGGCTTCCCTTAAATAGCAAACAAAAGGAACTGTATTGGCCAGATGTTTTCTCTTGTGGCAGAATCCTGTCCTCTTTGGAAAAAAGGCATCAGAGGACGTAAGTTCTCCTTGGTCTCCAGCCCGTCATACTCGGAGCAGATGGAGAGGGATTTGGTGGCACAAAGTCTTGTGTGTTTTGAAAACCTTAAACAAAGCAAGCCCCTAATTATCATGTCTGTTTTTCTAAGCATGCTGGAGACCAAACCCAGGGTGGTGAATGTGCTTAACCCGTGAGCTAGCTGTATCATTAACTTCAGACCAAGATCTGGAGCAAAGGTAAGATTTACAGATTTGTTCCCCACATGTACTGGGCTTTCACCACCTTCAGAGACCCACCTGTAATCCACATCTGGGTTGTTCTGTTACAATCCTTCGATTTAAAAAAAAAACTATTATTATTTTTATTTCCTGTGCATGGGGCCGTTGACCCATTTGAAACGTGCATGCAGTGCCCAAGGAGGCCAGAAGAGGGCATCAAACCCTTGAAACTGAAAATAATTAGACAGTTGTCCCCTGGAGTGTGGGTTCAGGGAATAAAACCAGGGCCTTCTGGAAGAGATGTCACTACTGTTAAACACCGAGCCATCTCTACAGTCCCTCCTGTGTGCACCTCTATAAACATCCTCTGATGTTTAAAAGACAGGATCAAATAGTAACACCAGGCGCTTTTTGGCTAGCTGTGAGAGATACATTTGAATCCTACAATTCTGAGCAGGAAGCTGAGATCAACAGGGCTACATGATTTCTCAAAGGTGCAGAATTTTCTAGGCCCAAGCTGCTCATTTCCCCTGATGCAGCCAAACAAGACTCTAAATCAGAAAACCGAGGACAGATTTCTCCATGCCTCGGCCTATCCAGCCCCATCGCAAATGTATTCTCCAAAGACAGAAATACTTCTGGTTGGGTTCTTTTTTTTCTAGAAGTATGCCATCTCGCACGAAGAAATAATATGTAATTCCACTCCTTTAGAACTGGGTGGTTTTCCAAAGCTGTGTATGATGGACCTGACACCAAAAACAAAAACAAAAACCCCTCAGATCCAGAAAACAAAAGCAAACAAGGCTTTGGCCTGTCTCCAGAAAGCCAACATTGTACTTCAAGGAAGCCCACCTCTGTGACACACTGACAAGAGATGCCCTTGTGGGAAGGCACTGAGGAAAGGACGGCTGCCAGTCATCCAGCTGAGGCCTCAGACCCCTCTGTGAACATCTGCACAGCCCACAACACACACAAGCACAAGGGATGGCTGTTGTGCACAGTGAAGTTCCAAGGTGACTTGTTTCCCAACCATAGTCACAGGAGCAGCAGCACAGGAGGAAACAAGAGACAGAGAGCAGCAGATGACTTTCTGGTTACCTCCTAGAATTTTCTAGAATTTCAGGGAGACTAAGTTGTACTGGTTGCTGTTCCCAATACCCACCTCTCTCGAAAGGGGGTGGCAATATATTTCTGTCCTGGTCAAGCTCTTGTATTTTATGAGGCTTATTTCATCATTCCTTCAGGTAAAAACATTTGTACACGGCTCTACGGGCTGTTTGTAAAGCCCAAACAAGATCACCTTTATAGGCCGATCACTGTTTAAAAATTACCTAATGTTTCTTCAGTTCTGATCTCTCAGTTCAACGTTGCCAAATTTTATACCTGACAAACTCAGAGCAGTGATAAAATCGAGCAGAGTTGAGAGATGAAACTCGAACTTTAAAAGATACTCTACGTAAGGTTCTCTACCGAATAGCCTGAGGACTAACTGGTGTGTCTACCCCCGGCATGTATAGAGGACACTAGAAGAAAAGCTATGTAAAACACATAATCATATTTACTTTGGGGATACGGAAAGCCAGATTCCTTACATGACGCTAGCAACTGTAAATGGGGACTCTCCGCAGGAAGCCGTCTTTGGAAATGAATCCCAGAATGATCTATGTTATTTCTTGAACCACAGAAACATTTTTGGGGAAAGTCAGAATTAACTGACTTGGCTTTAGATACGAAAGCAGATTCACCTTTAGAGCCCAGGACCTCTCCTCAACTCTGCAGCTTGCTTTGTTTGTCTTTCTGCCCTTGGCTTTTCTGTGCACCTGCTGGGTTGGTTCTAACTGCTCCGTTCCATGTACACACTGCCCAACCGTCTTGACGGAACCAAAGCAGACATAGTTGTCAAATGACCTGTCACTGACCTTTCTAGTCTTGCAGATACCAGCACACCTAACAGGCCAGTTCTGAAAGCACCCATGACAGCATAGAAAGCCGGAGCTCCCTGTCTTCTGTCAGGTCTGTGGACAGCTGTCATAGAGTGAATTGTAGGTCAATTACCTTTACCTACTCACGACAAAGCCTGACTAACCGATTCCAGTAAACTTTGCCAAGAAGGACAATTTCTCTCTCTTTTACATTCATATTTCCTATACTGAATATGTTCCAGAAAATTCTCTCAAGAGAGTCAAAGCTCTGAGCAGGATTCAGGATCAACCTCAGAGGTTCATTGTTTGCTCCTTTTAGAGCCCTTGATCAAAGTTCTAATGCACAATAGTTTGAACAGATGGAGATTTGGGGATATCGAAGCACATACTTCAGAATTTAAAAATAACAGCAAAGAAAACCGTAAGATCCCCTGGCTGGCTATCAGCTCCTGTATCCAAAGCCGACAACCCCTGGCTGTGTAGTCTGGGCTGTACTGATCTTGGGGAGGGTGAGGTCCTGATATGTCATCTGTTGGGCTCCCCTGCTCTGCTGGGGTGAGTAATTCTTCCCTCTGACAAACTCGACATCTCTGGCAGGCAGCTCTACCATGCTATCTGCACGCCATAAGTCAAGGCAGTAGTCACACTCCTGGGAGCTGCCGTGAGTCAGAGACACAAATACCAAGGGGCCAGAGGGGCCGGAGGTTCCAGAAAGACCACATGGAATAATGTCAGACTCTCTGAGTAAACCCAGAAGGCAAGTCACTCCTATCTGTGTCGGAAGAAGGTGGCGGTGTGGTGCTGAGCCCTCCACCTCACAGTGGAGTCAAGAGGGCTTCTTTGCTGACCATGCTTAGCCTGAGGCTCCACAGGGCTCTGCGCCTCAAGTTGGATTGGGCTGGCCAGGCAATGGCCATGGCCGCATCTCATCATCACCACCAGGTTCTGGGTTACCAATTTTGAAATCTGACAGTTAGTTAAATACAGTTTGAATTACGGCATCTGGGTTTTATCAGACATGTAGACCATAATTTGTGGGGCAGCTTTTATGCATGAGCAGCTGCTGAGAATAAATGACATTTTTCATAGACTCTCCACTCATGAATGTGTTTAGATTCTGAGTTCTCCCACTCTTGCTCCTGTTCAAGAAAAATGCCAAGCCTAGAAAGGTCTATATTTATTCATCTCCATGCCTGTGTAGATTTCTTTTCCATTTTTATTAATGTATACAGGCAAATAGCGGACATCAACGCAGATTGGTTTGTATTTTACAGGGCCCTAAGTAGATCATGTTCATTCTGAGACAAAAATAATAATAATCAATACATTTTCTTACAAATAGAATGGAGAGAAATGTCAGCTCTGGAACACAGGAAGACATTTCTGTGTCAAAAAAAAAATGGTGGCAAGACACAGACACCCCTCCTGGCAGGGCAGAACAAGGAGAGACAGTATTTAGCCCCAGAAAGGAGCAATGAAGGGTCTGTGCCTCAGGCTCCTGCTGAGAGCTGTTTTCAGCCTCAGGCTGGTGATTCCTTCAGCAAGGCTAGAGACAGGTTTTTTTTCTTTCCCTTTATTCTCTTTCCCCCTCTTCCTCCCTCCCTCCCTTCCTCTTTTCCTCTCTGTGACCCTCCTTCTGTGGCTGAAAGAAAGAAGAAAATAACTTTCTAATCTCACCCAGAGATGTAAATTACTTCAGGTACAGGGTTTAGAGAGAGATCGCCCCCCTCACACACACCGTCTTACCCTATCTCCTCTTGAGCTTTGGGGGTGCAACACACATCATGTCAGACAGCCTTTGTTCCTTGCAAACATTTCCTTACTTCACAGGCCCAGAAAATGGGACCCTTTCTCACACCTGGACATCAAGGACCAGCATGGTCCACCGCCACCTGCTGCTGCTTCCTAGGGGGCTGTTTCCAGGGCCCCACCCACCTCCTCCTCGCTTGTTCCGCAAAGGCAGCTGATCATCATGCACAAACCATTTCTCTGAAGCGCACTACGTTCTCCTGAGGTGGTGCACGTTAAACTTTCCAGCCAGAAGACAGACTCACTTCAAACAACATGAGAAGAGCGTTTTAAGGGGGTGGTGACACAGAGAAGCGGGCAGCGATTTGGGGGCATTTTATTTTCTCAAAGACCATACATACTCACCCTCTGGGGGCTGGGCAGCATAGAAGGTGCTTCTATACCAAAGCACGATGTCAATCTTAAAACTGTTGTAGACGCACAAGAGAGACACGACCAAAAGCAGGAACGCCATGAGCCCCCCTATGAGGTAAGCCCGGAAGTCTGGAGCTGCAAACACGACAGGGAAAAGCCAGTGGCAGGAGGTTAGTGCTATCCTCAACACCAAAGCCCAGGTGGGAAACATGAGCACACTGGGGGCACACGTCTCCTAGTTTCCTTGTGAGTATGGGAGTTGGGTAATTTCTATGTGGACTGTGGAGTTTGGGAACAAATGTACTCCCTGAAAACCAGGAAGCCTTACGTATGGACACAGGAGCAACAGGACTCCCGACCCATAGGAACTGTCTCAGAGCATGTGGGCCCACGTGACTTCCGGGATACACTCTGACCATATCTGGAATGTCCCCCAGGGTTTCCAGGAGATTCTGGATTACAGTTCTACCATTCTGCTTCTCCAGATCCTCAGCGTTAAGCAGAGAGACTCCTGGTGAAAATGGTAAAAATAAAATAAAATAAAATAATAACCATTGACCCTCTACCCAGAAACCAACTGTGCTGGCACCACAAGACCAGTGATAAGACAGGCCTCATGCGGCGCCTCCGCCTCCCAGGGCTCCTGAAATCAGTGTTGGTGTCTGTGTGAGAGGCCCTAACATGGCATCCATTGCCGATTCTGCTGCGGGAGCATGCTACAGAGCATTTCCAACAACAGGCAAGTGGCAGACAGTTGGGGAAAAAACAGTCACTCCAAAAGGGAAGTCCGGGTTACTTCCAGAACAGCTCCAGAACACCAAGAAGAGGAACCCTACCTTACCACAACCCCAAGAGGGCTGCCAGAGGAAGGGTGACTTGGAATGAGGGGATAAAGCAAGGGAAGCCACCTTTCCAACCACTTCCTGCATTAGCACATTCCAATTGTCCACACACCCTAGGAGGGGGTTGGTGGGTCTGGGGTGGGGTAGGGGGATATGTGAGGAGGAGACACCTTTCTTTGGATCTCCCAGAACAAATACTTTCAGTTGACAAAATCTTCATGAAGGAGCTTTTCAAATCCTCCCCCAGGAAACACACACATAGTAAACATCTCAAGGCCCAAGACTTCCCGCATGTTTTCACGTGTCTGTAGATCTAACAGCATACTCAAGTACAATGATTAAAAAAACACAAGAGGTACCGTCCTCTCCCCAAAACAGAGTAAGCCCTGGTGCCGCCAGTAAAGACTGCTCTGCTCGCAGGCTGGTGCCCATTCTGGTCCCACCCCCTCGTTAGAACCTTGTCATCTGCCTGCTAACTCTAAGATGGAGTCTCACACATCTCTGCCAGCTCTTATCACAGTTGTGTGAGTAACACCATCTCCCCTTTGGGAGGATTTGGTCTGGGAGAGTCAAAGTCAATGACAGAGATCTTGGAATCGCAAATCATGATATGACTATCCCATGACTAAGCCCCACAGGACTTCGGGGAGTCAAAGAAATCTTGGCAATGAGAGTGTGGCCTGAGACTCTCCAGCTCACCATTCCTAGTACTGAGTAGCGTGGCCATGCTGTGCCCTGTGGATGTACTCAAAGATGTTGATGTTGGAATTGTCTTCTTAGTAAAGAAGCTCAAATGTGTAGGGACTCTGAAGTAGAAACAAATGGAAAACCCACTGCTGATATACCAGTGCCCTTACTAATAATGTGATTTGTCTGGAGAGATAGCTCAGTGGTTAAGCGCACTGGATGCTCTTTCAAAGGACCTGGGTTCAATTCCCAGCACCCACATGGCAGCTCACAACTCCCTGTAACTCACATTCCAGGAGATCTGATGCCCTCTTCTGACTACCATGGGCACTAGAGTATATATGCAGTGCACATATATACATAACATACATACAATCAAAACATAGATACAAATAAAATCTGAAAAGCAAGAGTGATTTGCTATTTGAGTTCATGTAACTGCCATCAGCACCCTTCTGATAAGATGAGAGTTGCAGGATAAATGATTAAAAGACACGGAAGGAAAGGACAAAGAAAGACACCTTCCTAGTGATCTTGCTTCAGAGGAACCAAGTAAGATCCAAATCTGGAAGTGTCTTCAGAAAAAAAATTTTTTTTAAAAATGAGGAAGTCAAATGAAGAAGCTGCCACCAAATAAACCAAGGAGTTTAGATTTAAGAGGGTGAGGTTCCTAAGAACTCAAGGCAGGCAGAACAAGGTATTCACGTCCAACCCAAATGGCTCTGCGTGTGGGCTGTGGAGTGAGCACTTGGAGAAACCAAGAGAAGTCTAGCAAGAGTTTCCTTAGTGGTCCAAACTAATGTAGCAAATAATCCCCCCTACTCCCACACGACTAACAGGTACGAGCTGGTAACAACATTGGTCCCTCTGAGCCTGGACCTGGCCTCAAAACCCTTCCAAGCATAATGCTTCCAGTTAGTCAGTACAAATAAAGTCCGTGTTGACCGCCTTGGGGCTAGGTAACCAAACGGTGCAGTCAAACTTACATGTTAAGTTAAATTGAAACTGAAACCATGTTAGGTGCTGTGGATTCCCTAAAGTGGGCTTTTCTCTGGGGTCACACTCTCTGGCCTAACTATACCAGGCTCTTTTTCTGCCAGAAACTACTGGAATGTCTTCAGGTTCTCCTTTGTTCCTTGGCTGAGAAACCATATTCTCACTGGATTATTAAAAGAGGCTCCTTCATCAAAATAGGGGGCCTTTGCAATTGGATCTTTGCTCTGGTCTGACTGTGCGCTGCAGGCCAGACCACGGATATGGACAAGAAGTACGTGGGAGAAGGTGGATCACCAAGGCCATGAATGCTAAGCCAAAGTATCTGTTCTATCTCAGGGGCAAACAACTATCACTGATATCCAGTCAGAGGATGGTGAGGTTTCCGTCATCCTTGGAGAAGTAACTTATATTAGACCAGAGAAAGTTCTCCAGGCAAGGGTATCAGTTGGAAAACTGATACAATCATGCAAATAGTACATAATATAGCCTAAACCTTAACAGTACCAACGACAGTAACCCAATGTCTTAGACCTCACTGAATGTCGGGCTCCGTGTTTGCTTTGTAAAATTATCTCATCTGATCCCTCATCCACTACTCTGTGGGGAGTGAGTATGAACTGGCGTGGTCACCATGTGGGATGATGGGGCACTATATAGTAAAGCTAATGACAGAGGGTCATTTAGCAATTCTACTCTCAAAAATACATCATAAGCCATGCTTCCACATGGGGATCAGAGTACACACAGGAACTTCCAGAGTGTCATTACTTGTTCGTTGTCCCAATCTGGAAACAGTCCAAATAACCACATATTTATCATGTAATCGATGGAAAGTGACCTGACTGTTGAGTAGAACTCAGGTGAAAACACAGCTACTTGGTACATTATCAATGAACCAACATATCCCAGGCACCTAAGAATCACATCACAGAAGAAATAATATCATCTAATACTCATAATATAAAGCTCCTAAGCAGACAAAAATAGACTATTTTTAGAAAGATCAACAAATATCACAAAGCAAAGAAGTGACTTTCCTAAAAGTAAGAGGGATATTGGTCAGAGTAAGAAAGAGAAGCTTGGCCAGGAACGGCATGGGGGCCTTTCCATCCCTCACTGTTCATCTGTTGTCCCTAATGCAGAGATGGTAGCTCCACTTGCATTTAATTTGCAATTCAGCTGTTATGTGGTACATACATTTTCTGTTAATATATATTATGTTTGACAATAAATATGAAAATCCCAGTTTGTTCTCAAGACTTTTCTCCCACAATAGTGTGGAAGGTGCTATCATCATTCTCAACTTACAAGCAGGCAAACTCAGATACTAGATGGTCATGCACCTGCCCAGTGCTAAAGCCAGGACTTAAACACAGAAACTCATGCCTAAGTCCTGGGTGTGAAGCGCTCCACCCTCTAGCTAGCTAGTAGAGTGGATGGGTGGGGCAGAAGTTGTAGGCAGACCTGAGGGAGACGACAAAACTAGGCAAGTGTGTCAGTCACTGTCATGAGATAAGGAAATGAAAGGATCAAGAATGACGTCAGAATTTGAGTATAAAGTATATGAAAAATACGGGGGGGGTGTTTAGCAAAGGCAAGAAAACAAGGTTGAAGAGATTAAATATAGTTTTAACTTTGTATCTACAGACTAGAACATAGGAGGAAAGGCAAAGCTGCCCTGAAGAAAGAGAAAACACAACTGAATACATGGAATGTGTTTGCATCTGTCTTAGGGTAATCATTGAAACCATGGATACCAGAAGGTTGCCTGAGATGGAGATACAGAACTAAAAGGCGCACCCATTAGGGCTTCCAGAACCTCCAGAGAGAACGACAGGTGCAGAAGACTAACTGGCAGGAAGGTGATCAGCACTGCAAAGCCCACGAAGGGCAAGCAGCAGCTACTGGACCCAGATGGACCCAATGTTCCTCCCA
>LOEQ01001538.1:27129-43147 GCA_001685075.1 Bramus lutescens
AGAGAGAGAGAGAGAGAGAGAGAGAGAGAGAGAGAGAGAGAGAGAGCTCTTCCTTGGGCTGCTATCCACCTTGTTTTTGGAGACAGTCACCGACTTAACTGGCTAGCCAACAAACCCCAGGAATCTGCCAATCTCTGGTGCAGCACCAACTCCAGCTTTTCTACGTGTGTTTATGGGGATCAAACCAAGAGAAGAGCCTCATGTTTTTAAGATAAACATCTTACCAAAGCAGCTGCCTTCCCTGCTTCCAAAACCTGACTTCATCAAGTTAATCACCTTCACCTCATAAGCCCACTTCCGGACTCTTGCCCAGGCCTGTTCCCCTTCCTTTGAGAAGCCCCACTCCACAGAGAGGTTGTTGGCTAACTGAGTCTATTCTTTTATTCAAATATTTGAGTTTCTATCTTTGCCAGCACTGTGAGAGATTTCAGCCATGGAAGAATTAGACACAGCTATGGTCCTCATGAAGCTCACAATCTAACAGACAAAATAGATAAAAATCCTAGTTCAATAAAAATGTAAGCAACTTGGTGTTACATTCTCTCCAGACTTAACCAGGCACAGATGAATCCATTCTTATTCTCCACCCAACAAGGAAAATGAATCTACTTTGCATCTAAAATTCAGTAAATAATGTCAGAATAATCATACACTTATTTACAATGTGCAACATCTCTTCCTAGATTTCTTACATTGCTCCAATAGTTACTCCGTAAGGAAATTCCAGTTGTCATTTGACAATTGTTCACTGATAGAAGGGAGCAACTATTAGGGACTAGATAAATAGAAGCATCAGCCCCTCATAATAAAATTGGTATCTTGAATACAAACGGCATTCAAATGAGTGTTGGGGGATGCTGGGTGTTTTCATAGTTAGTAATATCCTATAAAATGGGGCCAGGGAGTAAGACACCCACATTTAAATGATCCCATAGAGCTTAAATTATTGATAATTGATAATGTGTCTACATCTATTAGACACATCAAAGCTAACCTCAGAGGCACCAAAATGTGTCAGTGTTATGCTAATGAAAAAATTCAACACTTACCCTTGGATTAATTTGACCAAGAGCAAACTCAAGTTTGAATTCTCTTCTCTCTCCCTGTGTCTTCCGTCTGTAGGTTGTGATTTGGAGCTTGTCTTTAGTTTGCTGTTATGTGAATTTTGTGGTCTACTTTTTCAGAGTACAGAGTCACAAATTTTGAATGCTTGGACTTCTTTCCTGTGTAGACCTAGCTGGAGAGTCCCTGATTAGGCACAGTCTGTGCTGGGCTTCATGGTTGAGCACTCTGTCTTTTGAGTCATTCTTTCTTCCATCAGTCACATTAACCCTTAACCTTGCTGTGTAAGGGTCCTCTTGCCCCCTTACAGTGGCTAACAGTGCCTTTTCCCCAGCTTCCTGGAGTATGCAGACCTTCTGCTAGTTTGATTTTTTTTTAATTTCAGTGGGATGACTCACTATTAAGATTTAAAGTATAAATAACAATAGCAGCCATCTATTGTTTTCCAATTAGATTGTTATGGAGAGACATTATTATAAAAATGTATCTTATATTCTAAGAGATGGGAACTTTTTTGAAGCCTACAGCCAAGTTACTAATCCACCTTAAAATCTCTTAAGATCTTAAGACCTGATGCCTTGCTGTGTACTCAGCCTATTTGCTTAACTTACCTTTAGAACAATGCAACAACCAACCTTACTTGCCTTGGTTTTCCCATGTATCAGCTTTTACAACATAAGCTAATGCATAGTTGTAATTTCAAATTATGTGCTCTTCCACAACTCTGGCCCAGAGAGGAATGCGTGCATGTATGCATATTATGGTAGCAAATGCTGGAAACATCAAACATGTGTAAAGCAGCATGCAGCAGGCACAAATTGATAATGCAATGCCAGCAGTGCTGAGTCCTCTGGGGTGAGCTGGAGTCAGTGACCTCATCCCTTGTAAAACTGATAAGTATCCTCACTCCTTTCCCAAGTGATACTACGATGTTCAATCAATACAGAGTAAAGGCCTTTGTTGGAGACAGACAGCAAGAGACAGAAAGACATCAAACAGACATAGATAGACACAGACACAAGGACAGATTCAGACTCAACAACAAACACAACATCAAAACCACAAACTAAGACAGACAGAAGTCACAGGGAGAAAAGAGAATTCAAAGCTGGATTTGCTCTTGGTCACACTAATCCAATGTTAAGGTGCTGAATTTTCCTTCCCTTATGTGACACCAACACATCTTAGCACCTCTGAGGACATCTTTAATGCCTTTAACTAACGTAGGTTGTAAATAATCTAAGCTCTAGGGGTCATGTAAATGTAGAATTCCTATCTAATCATACTCTATAGGATAATGTTAACTATGAGAATACAGAATTCACCAACATGCATGCAAATGCACTTTCTACTCCTGGCTCTGCAAGTACAATATTTCACAGATGCCAAATGTCCCATAATAATCTAACTAATATGCCCTGGATATAAAAGTCTGCTGAAGACAAAATCAGTGAGATGGGCAGGAGCCTGATCACCACAAGTGATGGCAAAGAAAAGACCAGCTGAAATGTTACTGGCAAGCCAAGAAGACGATAACATCGGTTTCTGAGGGTTTCAATGGGCCATTCCTGAAGACAAGGAAGCAGCTTAGAATACTGTTGCCAAAGCAAGACAGAAATACATGATAGCAAGAAAAAAAGCAAAAGCCAGTAATGCAGTTTAAATTTGAAACAGAGAAGTTCCATGGCCTGCACTTGATCTGAATGAAGAGATGTAGAAAACATGAACAAGAACCAGTAATAAAATTACCAGAGACTTCAGAGTAGAGGTGTTTAATTTGACTGATTTAACAGCAGCACCGAGAAGCTCAACCATGTATAGCTAAGTTATGAAAAAGGGCAAATACAAATCACAGAGTTGAGGCTGAGTAGCTGAGTCAGCAGTTAAAGTGCTTGCTATGCAAGCTTCAGTGCTAGAATTTGAATCTACAGAAAACCATCTACATGCCAGGTGGGTGTGGCCACCGTGGTCTGTCCCAGGCGGCTGACTAGCAAGGTTAGCCACATAGGTAAGTGCCAGGTTTGATTAAAAGTCCCTCCCTCATTGACTACTGTAGAAGAGCAGTGGAAAATGCATCTTGACACCAACACCCTGCACACAATTGCACACCTGCCCATGCAAAATAGAAAAAGAAAAGCATTGTATAGGGAATTGAAAATGACAATAGCTACACTGAAGCGAGCTGATGAGGTCAATGGAAGGTTTCACACAGCTGAGAATAAATGGAGCATTCTAGGGAGCATGCCAGGAAGAATTGCCCATGGAGGCACGTTCACACAAAGCAACTGAGAACAGGAAAATGCACGTGAGATGTAGAAAGCACATTAAAACAAAAGGTTCAAATATACATCTAATTAGAGTTCCAAAGAAGACTGAAAGTAAGTTAAGAAAAAACTGAAAAAACTAGTAACTAAGAAATAATGGAGGAAATACATAATAAGCTATAATTTCAAAAGGCATGTGCCGAAGAGATGAGCAATCTCTGTCTCAGCTCAACGGAGTTGCACTACTAAATTCCAAAGTCAAGGAGAATATTTCCAAGGAATTCAGAGATTGAGGCCTATCACTTCAAAAAAGGCAGAAAGACAAGAATAAGAAAGGTGACCCTGTCCACAGAGTGTGAAAAATACTATAGTCCATTAAATAATATGTTCAAACTACAGAGTGAAAATAAATGCCAATCCATGTAATAATAATAATAATAACAAAAGAACATTTTCAGAAAATGAGATAATTCACACTAAGAAAATTCATGAGATGTTATATATTATATATTATAAATATGTAACACTTCTATATTATAAATAATTATTCTAGGGGGTTAGAGACACAGCTCTGTGTGAGGGTTAAGAGCAGCTGTTGTTCTTTCAGGGGATCTGATTCAGTTCCCAGCTCCTGCAGGTGAACACACACATCATTTGTAGCTCCAGTTCCAGGGGATCTGATGCCCTCTTCTGGTCTCTATGGTCACTGCATGTGGTATACATACAGACAGTCAAAATTCTGACACACAGAAATGGAAAATAAAGAAATCTTTGAAAAATGATTCCAGAGATCACACGAACTCAGAGATAGTGATTAGACTATAGATGAAGAGAAAGTTCAATGTATGGAGAAATTCTAGAAGAATATTGATTAGGTATAGTATTGCGGTTTAAATGACCAGGAAATTAAAAGCAGCAGCTATGGTAGCATGTAGGCCAAAATTCTTCTAGAGAGGGGTTAAAACACGCAGTCATTCATTTCCTCAGAAGGTGATAAAATTCTATTTCATATTGAGTAATAATTCAAGGCTGACTGTGGATGAAGTAACCAGCCAATAATTGTTGAAGATGTCCACTATGAAATTTGTAAAAATAAAGATGATTAAGAAATGCTTGGGTTTTAAAAAGTAAGAAGAAGAAAGGGAATAATTTTTAAACCAGAATGGTAAATGAAAACCACCAACATCGGGGGTTCAAAGGTAGCACATGAGGAATTACAGAAAACATGAGGAGTAAAAATCCAGCCTAGAGCTTTTAGAGGCCCAGATATATGCTACTTAAAATAAACATGTCCTAACAGTAAACAAACACAGAAGAAGGTTAAAAGTATAAGTACACAACAAGAGAGCCAGAATCTCACCAGCTATCACACAAAACTGCTGCTATTGTATTAGCACCAAAGGGAGGCAAATTGCAAGAAAAAAGGGCACACCACAGAAGTTCACTGCAGCAGGAAGCCAAGCAGCTTAACATATTTCTGTAAATAATATCTAAAAAGTATAACACAAACATTAATGAAGTCAAAAGTGTAGCAAAATCAATAATCCCCCTAAGTTGTGTTAACAAGTCTAAGTTAAACTAAAAGGGAATGAGGAGGATAAGCACACTGACTTCCATAACACTTACATAGCTCCAATGTCAGTGTTTGTGTTCTTTTTAATACATAAGAAACATTGACAGAAGTCGAACATATGCTGGCCTGAAAAGCCAGCCTTTAATTCCAAAGTTCTGAAATTATAGAAAGCACCTTCTGTTGTACTACTTTACCTCACAATCAGAAATATTACCTTGAAAAATACCCAAATCACGGCATGTGTGAATTAAGCAACCCTTCAAAAACATCTCAAACCAAAGAAGAAATCAGAGGGAAAACGGAATGGTCTGAGCAGGATGGTCGGAGAGCGATAGATGAAAACCTGTAGAAGTCGACCGAGATGCAGTTTCGAAGGAAGGCACCCCTTAAATCTGCGTGTTAGAAACCCGTGCTTAATGATAGATGCGTCTGTCTCATAGTGTTCTTAACATAACAGCAGGTTAAACCAAAAATCAAATAAAGTCATGGGGAGAACTAGGCAAGAACAGAATTTGATGAAGTCAACCAAGAACAAACTAATACAAGAAGATTTATAAGGAATGCAGTTAGGATTTGAAAACATCTATAAAACTGATGAACTCCTGGCAAGAGTAATGAACCAAGACACAAAAGAAGAAAGTGGGGCTACCAGACACTGGAAATGAGATGCTATGAACATTAAAAAGAACACAGAAGTATATTTTAGTAGTGTTATCATAACGTATCAAATCAAAATTTCTAAATGAGCATAACATTATAGGATGAAAAGTTCTTTAGAACTGCATATGACAGTACAAACTTGTCCTCAGAGAAAGTCCAAGTCCTGGGTGATGTCACTACTAATGTCCACATGTGTGCAATAGGAGAGCTAATGGGTTTGTTACCGTCTAGATTCTTCTAGAAGTCTGAAGCATTTCTAGAGTAAAGAAAACTGAAATTTCACTCTACTGACTTTACAAAGCTAATCCATCCATGTACTACAATCTGACATAGATATAACACAGACAACAAGAGCCCAGAACAGCAGCATGCGTGTTACAAAAGCGAAACTCTAGAAAAAAAATTCTAGCAAGTTAAATGTGATGGTGTTTACCTGCCATGCTGAGGGATTCCCTGAATGGAAGATTACGGTAAGATCCCCAAAGTGATCTTGTCATTTGTGGTGGCTTAAATCAAAATAGCCCCTATAAGCTCATATGCTTGAATGCATGGTCCCCAGTGATGGAATTAGTTGGGAAAGATTGGGAGGCATGGCCTTGTCGCAGGAGGTGTGTCACGGGGTGGGGGGCATGGGCCCAGCTAACACTATGCACTCAAGGAAAAACTCAATGAAGGACTGATGACCTGACTTATGCCCTGCAGGATTCAATTTCCCCTCGAAAAGAAAGTGGGTTTTAGATAAGAGAAGAAAATAGCACCAACAGAGGTTTTTTTTTTGCTGTCATTGCTCTTGGTTTGTTTGTTTTTACCTTATACCACTTTATTGAATCCAAAACACAACTGTCTGGGAAGTCGAGATAGCACGTCAGACTGCCTGATTTTCCCATGGGTAATGATTGTTGATATTCATTCGGCGGACTTATCGGACTCTCCGTAGAAGAATCACACCAATGTTTTCTAAAAACGGTTAGATTTACAGCTATTCGGTAACAGCTGTGGCCATCCCTATAAGAAAATAGCAGGTTGAACCCAAAGAATTCTTAGGCAATCTCAGTATTCGATAAGTCATTTTCATAGTTTTTCTAATTATTTTCTAGACATTGTATGAAATAACAATAGCCCACAAGCCATGCGTTTCCCAAGGATAAGGGATGTTTGTGCAGTACTGACAGTGGCACTGCATTCAGCATGGCCCAGGAGGGGCCAGTGAACACCATAGGTCTCTAGCACCGTTTCTTTGAAAAGACTAGACAATGTTTACACTGCATGCACTCATTGCAGCCCCCAAAGTCACCTACACTTACTCATGAAGAAGCATCTGATAAATCAGAGGAATGGTGAGATAGAAAATGACCATCTGTGATCCTTAAAAATGACAACAGTATGGAAATCAGATTAACGGAGATTAAAGGCTATGTATGGAGCATGCCCAATCAAGGTTTGGAGAGATGGCATAGTTTGTTGTGGTCAAGCAAGCTATTGTGGGAGTCACAGAATTAGACCACTCTGGGCAAATGTGGTTTACAGGTGGGTTTCACTGACATCTCTCAGGCTTTCTGCCTTTTGAATGCCAGCTTTAAGCAGGTTCCTTACAAAAAGTTTTTGAAGGGGGCTCATTTTGATCTGGATCTGCCAGTTGTCCTAAAACGTTGGGCATTCTGAGGCAATGCAGTGATAGTATTGATACAAGCGCACTTTGTAAACAGGCCTGGCCTGAAACATCATTTCAACTGATGCAACTTGTGCTCCGAAACTGATCCATAAATCTGTTCTGCTTTCAAATGTGCTCACTGGGAGTCACTCATGGCAGTTGGAAGTCATCCTGTATTTTTGCCTCAATGTACTTTGCCTGGATACATATTCTTGTGGGTTGTGGTGGCTCGCATCTGTCATTTAGTTCTTTAGGGGCTTAGGTAAGTTGGAAACTGGTCTAGGTTATATAACATGTCTCAAAAACAAAGGTTAATAATACCCACGTTCTTAACGGATGTAGACGGAAATGGAGAGGGAAGCTTGTGAATTGGTTCTCCTTTCAATGAGGGACTCACCGTATAACACACTGGTAGATGCCCGAGTCCCCCTCTTCCAAGGGAAGGAACAAGATCCAGGTCTGGTCCTGGTGATTCCTAAGCTGTCTGTCTTTGGATACTGGGCTTTGGTTGGGTATTTTGTGCCATGTCACATTGACTGCCCCATTTGTTACTGAAGGGTATGTACAATTGAAAGCAAAAGGCTGCCCCTCTGAAATGATCTCAGGGTGCATATCCGCATCCTTACACGTGCCTAAGAAAGGAATGCAGAAGAAATACCATAAAAGTAATTATTCATTTTAGAAAACATCTTGTTCTGGGCAATGTGAATTTTCATTTGGGAGTTTCCCCAAACTAACCCAGATGTTTAGAAGCATAATGTTAAGGCCTTCAAATGTATCACGAAGACAGGCCTTCCACAAGCCCCTCCACAAAACCATGGCTTCCCTTTGCCTTTCTCCTTCTATTCTTCCACCCTTGGTTATGCATCCTCCTCCCTACAGCACCAGCCCACCCTGGTCATTTTTTCTTCCTGTACTTTCAGTCTGTTACTGACTCGAATAAGAAGAATCATCCTCATCCCACAGAGGATGGTTTTAAAGACACCTTTCTTTTAAAGCCCATTTCTACCAAGTTAGTTTTTCTTAGATATTCTGTCTCTGGTAGCTTTTTACTATAAAATAACCCTCTCTACGAAACAGACGCCACTCGTAATCCACCCTCATAAGCATTGGAATTGGGTCCACATGTATGTGCAGACTTCTCCATATCACCTAAGTCAGTCCAAGTTTCCAAGGTGACATTTGGGATTGAGCCTTCAAGAACTTGGAAATGAACTTTTTCTACCCGATTTTTTTTTGACTCTCCCTACCAGATTATCTGGAGAAAAGAGTGATTAGCAAGGCTGGGGCTTAGTTGATGCCCTGAAGGTAGGTCAGAGGCCTGGAGACCGTGACAAAGAATGTCGCCCACAAGTTGACAGGCCTCTGGGACCCAAGGACTCAAAAAACGTACCTGCTTTCACAAAAAGGGGAAGCGCGAAAGACACCCCACAGAGCATCAAGGACAGCATTCCCATTTGGGGCTACAGGGGGAAAAGAAGATGATGGGAGAAATAAGGGGTGCTGCTGTGCTAGGCGCACCTTCCCGCAAACATCAAAGCTCAGATTTCTGAGAACCCAGCCCTCCAAGCGGGCCTGTCCCCACTCTCATTCCATAGCACTTTTCTGTGCCAGCCTTCAGAATTCAGGAAACTCAGACTGGCCTGTGCAGACAACTGGTGGGAGATTTAGTGGCATCGTTTTACCACTTAGAGCCATCCCATGGCAGCGAGAGCAAGCTGTGGACCCGCCCAGCGTAAGCCTAGGATCTGCCTGTGTCAGCGGAGCTTCCCGGAAACCCCAGACTCCCGCTGGCCAAGCAGTGGTCGCAGGTCTATCTAGGCAGGGCGGGTAGGAAGCGGAGAGAATGACCCAAGCCTGAAGACCCCAGTCCACGGTCAGTCCCTTGGGCGGGGACAGTCGCCAAATCGCCCCAATAGGATCGCGGGCTCTGCCCCAAGAGGCGTGCGGGAGGGGGTGAGGGGGCGGGAAGGGCACTCCACCTGCCTATGGGGTCGCAGAGCGCAGGGCCTCTTGGAGCAGAGCGGGAACCCCTCCAAGGACCCGATCGTGGTCTGTCTCCAAATTCCGCAGCCCGGGCATCACCTCTCCGCCTCAGGCGGAGCGGACTCACCTTTCCGAAGTGGAGCAGGACAGAAAGAACCCAGCCCTAGAGAGATGTTCAGTCGTTTTATTGCCTGATTCCAAGCTAACACGTTCATCTATCAGGAATGTCGGTTTAAATCTGCTCCAGATGGTCGCTAAAAAGAAAAAAGAAAATAAATAAAAGCTTTTCTTTCCAACCCCATTTGAGTGGTTCTCACATGCCCAGCACTGCCCTAATAAGGACTAGCCCAGAAGTGGAAGCTGTTCCACTTGGCTTCTGTGGAATGGCATGAACCCTCTGACGTCGTGCTAGAAGTTCTGTAAAGCAGACTTCCCACAGGTTGAGCACTGTTCCTGTCTAAACTCGCCTTAAAGCGCTGCTCACTGGCACCAAGGCACTGGGGACACCACCCCCCAACACACACACACACACACACACTGGGCACTGATAAGAGGAAAAAGACAGCAAATGCAATCAGCCCACCAGCTTCTTAGTCGGGCATTCTTAAGTGGTCTTTGTGGAGTTAGGGACAGTGGGACACTCAAAAAAAAAAATCACAAAGTCAGTGCTTTCTGTGAACTGTCCCAAGCTCATAGAGTTAAGGTGAGCAGGTGGCAAGCCCTGTGCCTTGCCAGAAGCACCACCCGAGACTTACATTTCCGGGATGATCTCCATAATAAGGTTTTTTTGGTTTAAGAATCAACGTCTGGACTTGGAATACAGAATAGATGTGAGGATTGTGTGCTTTCCCATAAACAACATGGTGTTAAGCAAAATAAGAAACGGAAGAAATAGGCCTACAACTTCAGCCAATATGGAAGTTACACAAAAAGAAAGTGACTTCTGGGTAGATGGAAAAAGCCAGTAAGAGGAGGCTGGATTTCATCAGTGTGAAACAAATCCCAGAAATGTAAACAATTAACACAGAACTGATGAAAATTTTAAAAAATGAAAATGTGAAACTATAATATGTTTGCTTGCAGAATCTCCCAGAGAAACAGGAAGGAAGTGAACGTGTGCTTGCCGAGGTCCAAAGGACAACTTTGGCTTTGTTTGTGATAGCCAGAAGAAACCCTGCTTTAGTAGAAACTGGCCGAATTCAGTTTCTTCCATTGTCCTCTCTGCTTTTCACTGTCTTGGCTTTCCATTTAAGTGTGCGCCACACAGTTGTTATGCGTGACATAATTCCAAACAAGTCGTGTCATGGAAGCAACAGACCAGGAAGGAATCTTCTCCCGGTTTCCTGTGACTATCGACCATGACTAAACTGTCTTAAATTTGATGCTTATTATCTCCTTCTCCCCATTTAACGTGTGTGTGTGTGTGTGTGTGTGAGAGAGAGAGAGAGAGAGAGAGAGAGAGATCCTTAAGTAATATAAGGTATTCTTATGTAGGTTTTCTTAGCCACTATAAAATTTACTACATTGCACACTGATACTACTTACATTTTCATAGAAGCATTATAGTTGTGAGCTGTAAACATTCGGGGTGTTTTCCTTCTTAATGCAGGCGTGTTGTATAGCATCCTGTTGTATGAGAACGCACAAATTACACGTCCCTCTCCTTTGGCCATTTTGTTGTTCCGACTTTACATTTTGCTCTTTATCACAAGAAATGTTGCTGTGTCAATTCGGCAATGTCCTCTTGCGTGTCTGAGAGCAGTTTCGGATTATTAAATGAATGTGTCTTCATCTGCATTGGCAAGCCTCTAAGTGTTTCCATGATAGCATTCTCTAGAAAAGGATTTCATTGCCTTGTGTTCTTGGCAAACATTAAACACATTCCCGACGTGCCCAATGACACACTGAGAACTGGAAACACAGCTCCGAGAGATGGGCCTTTCTACAACTTGCAGTCATTATCTTTAAAGGTTATTCAACTATCAAGAAGCACATATGATACCAAATCCAATGAAAAGATAGAAAGGGTGTCATGGTCTCAGCCTTGCTCCTAAGCAGTGGTTTGCAGCCCAGCAGGTAGATGACTGGGAAACGAGCTCTCCTTATACTTTAAAAGGTTTATTTTTAATTATGCATGTGAGTGCCAGTGGCCATCGGTCTGGAAGAGGGCATCAGATCCCAGGAGCACTCCCCCATGCTGGAGGGACACCTTAGAAATGAAGAGTGTACACAGCTGTTGCAAAGGATCAGAGTTCGGTTCCCAGAGACCGCAGCAGGTAGCTCACTACCACCTGTAATTCCAGCCCCAAGAGGCTAGAGAGAGAAGATAACAAAGTTTGGGATCAGGAGGTCTTGTACAAGATACATCTTATGTCACGCAAGCTTATTAAAAAGCACAGCATCATATATACTTTTCCAGGGGAGAAATGGGTTGTCAGAAGGAGCTATCACAAAGTGGGTCAAAGTCAGCAGGAAACTAATCAAACATGTTGCACAAGAGGAACACAGGGTGTCTCAAGAACCTTACAGACCAAGCACACAGTGGCCTTTGAACTGATAACTAGTAGATCCACACTGTGGGAGGAATTGGGTTCTCTGGATCTAAAGCCACAACTCCCCCAGGGCCCTGGCCCTAAGCAACTACTGGCTCAGCCAAGTATATTCCTGGTTTAGAAAAGGAGTTTTGTTCCTTCTCCATGCATAAGGCCTCAGGGAAAGTCTCGGTTGATCAGTCAGTCAAACTATCAACAAATACCCAAGGAAGATGTTCCCTTGTTGGGGCCTTTTTGGGAAATATATGCTTGTGACATTGGTTTGATGGCTTATAGCCTGTGTTTTCCAAAGACACACCCCAATAAATCATGAAGATCCCTTGTGAAAAACACTTAATAAGAGGTGGGGTTATAGGGCCCCAGTCAAGGGACTCCTAAACAGTCTAAGAAATAGGTGAAGTGACCGGGTTTGCCAGTGATAATGAATATTAACATCTGGAGACATATTTCAGGTCTGTATCAATGTCCCGGCTCTTTCTCAAGTTCAGTCTAACTTATATGAAATTTAGAGAGCTACAAACCACACATTGGAGTAGAACCTAAAGTCTGGACATCTGTTGGGTGGAATGGCCAAATCCTGATTTTAGACAAGGCATTGCCTGGTATAATAACCAGCATTATATAATCCACTAATACAGAGCTTGATGGATTCCATGTTTACATTCATGCCCATGAACACACACCTTCAGAAGTTCTTCAGCTTGTGCTAGAAGGAATTCACTACCTCCAAGAGATCCCACTCCAAACTAAAGTCCTATTAGCAAATCACTTCCCCTATAAAAAAAAAAAAAGGAAGCCTTGTTGTGTGACTTCAGTTAGGGACTCTTGTTCCATCCTCTAGGTCTGTAGAAAGAGGAACCTAGTTTGTCAGAGGGCTGTGCATCTAATGTTGCTGCCATTCCTCAAAGACCCTCCTTTCCAGAACAAGAAACCAGAGTTAGAGGAGCAGAAAAGTCTTCAGGACCCTCGCTTTAGTAATGTCTCCTGGCTCTTCAAGCCTGGACAGCAGGGAGCCATCTGTCCTGGCACTCTGTAGGTTACGCTCATAGTCACGGAGCCCATGAGCTAGTTCCACCCAACCCTGCCGTTGACAGCCCAAATTCTTTCCTGCTCTTGCTGCTTCTGGGCCATGTTTCCAAACCATCTTTGGCATATTTCCTTACCAAAAATAAAGGGCTCACATTTATCCCTCCTCAATGTTATCTGGAGAAAGTGGGTGCTTAGGAAGAGCAGCTGGCTATCCGGGAGTTAGAATCCCTGCATCCTGTCTCAGCATCACTAATGAGGGCTGGCATGAACTGGGAGCAAAGGCTGTCCCAAAGGCCACATACTTCCAAGTCAAGTTAGAGACACATTAATACTCAACTGGCAAAAAAAAAAAAGTTCTATTGTTATTGACCATCAAATTTGCAATGATTTCCAGATGAATGTTCATTCCCACTGCTGCCCTGCATTAGAGAGAGTTGTGCAAAGTCCCTGTGGAATGTCGTTAGTCAAGAACCTGAAGAACCCCTGTCCTTCTGCAACCACACCACGTAAATTCTCGGGAAGGGGAACAGGGTTATTTTTAGGGAGGGCAGTTTGCCAGTTAGGCTGTGTATATTTAAAACCTGGGGAGGGAGGATCTAGATAGCTGACAAAAAAACAGAAAAGCCATCCATTTGGCAGCCTTAATAACTTATAGAGCATTCTTCAAATACAATAGCATAAACAAATATTTGGACTAAGTTTTTGTATGGATATGTGTGTATGTATAGGGGTGTGTGTGCTTGCGTGCAGGTGTGCACATGGCATGGTTCACATGTAGAAGTCAGAGGATAACTTTTGGGAGTCCTTAACTATCAACCTTTCATTTTTAACTTTATTTCATTTATTTAGTTAGTTACTTAGCTATTAATATCATTATCTTTGTCTTCTTGGATGGACTGGGGACAGGTAGGGATGGGAACAGAAGGGATCAGGCTGGGGGGAGGGATGGAGGAAGTGAGAACTGGGAGAGACTAATTTCCAGTAGTCTCTTTGGGGGATTTGGGAGATGAGGTAGAAACCTAGCACAATGAAAACTCCCTGGAATCTACGAGGGTGACCCTAGAGAAGATGTCTAGTGATGGGGGGTAAGGAGCCTGAACCGGCCATCTTCTGGAACCAGTCAAGGCTTCCACTTGAGGGACTGGGACACCAACCCAGCCACAAAGCCTTCTACCCACAATTTGTCCTACCTGCAAGATGCACTGGGATAAAGGTGGCACAGATCTTGTGGGAGTGGTCAACAGATGATCTAACTTGAGACCCATGCCGCAAGAGGGAGCCTATGCCTGACACGTCAGTAGCCAGAGGCTGGATGTTCCACAGACCTAGGATAGAACCAAACATGACTGGCATTTAAAAAAAAAAAAGTCAATGAAATGATTCCTAATGATATTCTGCTATATTCGTAGACTGGTGCCTAGCATAATCGTCACCAGAGTGGCTTCATTCAGCAACTGATGGGAGGAGATGTAGAGACATAGCCAAACATTAGGCTGAACTCCGAAAATTCTGTGGAAGAGGGAGAGGAAGAATTGTAGGAGTCAGAGGGATCAAGGGCAACAGGAAAACATTGCCCACAGACTAACAAGGACTCACAGGGTCTCACAGAAACTAAAGCAACAACCAGGGAGTCAATATGGGTTTGACCTAGGTCCTCTGTGTATATGTTATAGCTGTGTTGTTTGGAGTACCTGTGAAACTCCTAACAGTGGGAGTCGGGGGCTGTCTTTGTCTCTTTTGCCGGCTTTTGGGACCCTTTTCCTCCTACTGGATTGCCTCATTCAGCCTTGATATGAGGTATGTGCCTAATCTTATGTAACTTGCATGCCATGTTTGGTTGCTATCACTGGGAGGCTGCCTCATCTCTGAAGAAAAAAGAAAGAGAAGTGGATATGGGGGGGAGAAGGGAGGTTGTTGGGGAGGGGCTGAGAGGAGAGAAGGAAGGGGAAACTGTGGTCAGGATGGAATATATGAGAGAAGAAAAAATACATTTTAAAAATGAATTACCATGGCCACTGCCTAATGACTTTTTTCTCTCCGTTTTTGTTGTCCTGGGTGGGGGAAGAGAGTCTGCGCATACTAGACAAGCATTCCAGGGTGGACCCTTCCCCTTCCAGTCACAATAATGCCACCTGATTTCTCTATGCCTATCATGAACACTTAACCAATGACATCTGACAAAACGTGCTCCAGAGGTTACGGTCAGAATACGTCAGTAGAGAATACAGGACAATTTATCACACTGAGATGGTTAAGGGGAGCCCAGTGCTCACTTTGGCACTGGGCAGGTGTTAAACATTGTTAAAGCGTCATTGAAATCTGTTAAAAATGACTACTGGTGTTCATGCTGGACTCTTCAAGATCTTGTTGTAAGCATTGTAAACACTCCTGATGAGTTGCTTGCAGACGAGCAAAGCTATTTAGGAAGAGGCAATCTGACACCTAATTTGCTCCTACTAACCTTGCTGCTCTGGCTGCCTTCAGGAAATGGACTGTCCGTCATATAGCCAGCCTGACTATACTTAGGACAACACAGACCATTTTGAACTCTCCTTAGATGCCTTGAAGAAGCACCCTAAGATCTCTACTGAGTGTGCTGGCCTCAGCCAGATAATTCCAAACCATTGTACTTGATTTATCGTTACTTTGTGTGTCATTAAACTCTAAAGAACAATGCACCTTCTTCTTCTACCCAGACAGGGAACATGTGCCCTGGTGGTCTCGTAGAGGGATTGCCATGACGTGTGTACAGGTGATATCACTGTGATCAACGTCTGAAGAACCTCCATTTGCCTGTATGTGGTTGTGATTGCTACAAAATCGCTTTTCTCTCTAGCTAAGCATTCTGACCAGACTCTCTTTGCATCTGGGAGGGGACACGGTCCTGCTGCCCTTCAATTGCAACACTACGTCAATGGAAGGGTTCTCCTGCGTGGCCTCTTCCTGCCAACTTTGAGAACGGGCTGAGCCGGTTACATGAATTAAAGAGCAGCAGAGACAGCTGAGCAGTAATCAGGCTAGGTAGGCACTGAAAATGGCCCGGCAACTGGCTGCCCGCAGGGAGAGGAGCTAGTGACAGGACTAGCTGCAGAAGTGGAGAGGGGCTTGGCTGCCTAGCTGCTGGAGAGGAGGAGAGAGATGACTTTTCCTGCAATTTTCCCCTTCCTAATAGGCACATGCACGTGAGTGCAAGTACTCTCTCTCTCTCTCTCTCTCTCTCTCTCTCTCTCTCTCTCTCTCT
>LOEQ01001538.1:44079-56409 GCA_001685075.1 Bramus lutescens
GGAGGAGGAAGAGCCAGGCAGAAAAACAGAGGCAGAGAGTCCCAAGTGAGCTGGAAACAATCCCTGTCATCAGGTAAGTCTGAGGGGTGTTATCAAGACGTGTTGAGTGACAGAAAACCAGTAAGCCCCCAGACACTTCCTAGACCAGGAAACAAAGCCCAAAGGACACTCAGAATCACTTCTCAGTAAAAGGTCCTTTAAAAGGTTGAGTAAATATGGCTCCCAGCAGGTTGAGCTCAGAACAGGAGTCAACAGGATCCTTCCAGACGGGAGTCTAGTCATACAGGCCCAACTGGTCTAACAGCTCCACAGCTCAGAGAGTTTCACCTTCAGCTTTAAGATGAATGAATGTACAGGAATCAGACTCTTGAATCTGCCGAGCCTTCCTCAGCAGACCTCCTGAGCAACCTGGGTAAGAGTGCCCCTTTGTTTGAAAGATTAGTGCTCACTTTAAAGTGCCAACCATTTCCTGGACCATTTTCCTTCTCTAAAACTTATTTGGGCACACAAACACACACCCACCTCCTCCCTACACACAGGGAGGCCTTGATTCTGTTTATAAAATAAATATCATTACACTGCCAAGTGCCTACCCCACCCATCTTGCATGCCATTTCTTTGTCTACAGCTTCCACTCCCATGTGTAATCTTGTTATGTAATCATTCCTTTCTCCGCTTTTAGTGCACATGAGAAACGTTTTAATGTACCATTCACTCGCTGCTAAACTTAGGAAGGTATATTTGGAGATCCCATCCCAGATACTGGATGGAGGTGCTCCACGTGTGACCTAGATGCCTATGAAGTCGGACAGAGGTGCTCCACATGTGACCTAGAGGTGTATGAAGTCTTGCCATAGCGAGCAAAACGGAGGTTCAAAGCCAGGTGCTCTGCTCTCATTCAGAATTATAAATGGTCAGGAGTTCATAACTCTTTTTACGAAGGTGGCACTCTTACGGAGAAGCAATCCCAGAGACCTCTAGTCCAAGAGAAGCTAGTTCAAAGTAAGCAGGGAATGCCATTTGACAGAAAGGGGTTCCACATGACTTGTTAGCAGTGTTAGAGCTGACCTAACACATTGCTAAAACAAATATTAATTGGTCAAAGGACAGAAGCACTCTGGGGCATTGGGTTTTTTTGGTGGGAAATTTAGGAAAAGTTCTCTAGTTACCAGATTGCAAATTTTTGTTTTCCTACATTTTAATTTTTTTATTGAGTGGATTACTCAATGAAACTACGAACACTCTCTGACCATTGAAGTCAAGCAGCTGTACTGCATCCATTTTAGATGCCTTGCTCTTTTCTGAGAAAAACACATGGATGTTTTCACGAAGCATGAAGGGTAAAGGGGCAATAATGATAACAGTAACAGAATATATGGGCTACACTTGTTTACTGATAATTTAATGCTGTGTTGGGAATCAAGCTCCCACACGCTAGGCAACTAGTCTACCACTGAGCAACAACCTAGCCCTTAATCCACTCCATAAACAAAGGAACAGATGGGGCTACATGAGGGAAATCAGGGCTTATGGAACTGTTTGACCAGGGACCTCGGATCCTGTCATAGAGCTATCACTGTCGTGATAAACACCATGAGCAAAGCCACCTTGGAAGGAAGGGGTTTATTTGGCCATCTACATCACTGGCCATCATTAAAGAAATCAGGACAGGAATTCAAATAGGGCAAGGACCGGGAGGGAAGAGTTGGTACAGAGGCCATGGATAGCTGTTGCTTACTGGCTTGTTCCTTATGGTTTGCTCAGTCTGCTTTCTTACAGTACCTAGGACCACCAGCCCTGGGGTGGAAGCACCCACAATGGGGTAGGCCTTCCCCATCCATCACTAATTAAGAAAATGTTCTACAGGGTTGCCTACAGCTTGATGTTATGTAATGGATGCATTTTCTCAACTGAGGCTTCCTCTTTGCCTGTGAATCTAGCTTGTGGCAGGGTGATATGAAACTAACCAGCACAGACCTCTACTCCCCTACCCCAGAAGAACATCCTGCAGAAGGCAGAGTTCTTCATATAGGGCCTTGGAACATGTGTGTGAAGAAAGGACATACAGAGAAACAGAATTTCCAATGGTATTCAATGGAGGGTTTGACAATTTATTGGGAAACAAGTTGAGTCTATTGTTCCATAATACACACTGTACATAAATTTGGTGGTTTGTGATACATACTTGGCATCTGCTGAATTATAAAACTGAGTTTCTTTAATAAAAAACCTTCATTATTGATCAGTATAAATATAATTGATAAAAATGTCATTAAAATGGCTCAATACTTTTTCTTTCATTATAAGTGAAATTCAAAAGGCAGGAGAGAGAAAACCATACATTCTGATAAACCAGTTTTAAACACTGGTAATTAATACATCGTTGAATGTGCAAACTTCTGCAACACTTGGTTGGTTTTTTAAAAATGCCATCAGTGAACTCTGAATAATGGAGAAAGCATGAAAGATGGCAGAAGCCAGGTACTTCTGGGGAGGAGGAGGAGAAGGCAAATGAAGCCCCCACTGCCTGGATGTGAAGTTACATCTTCTTCATTCTCCCCTGTGGATCAGGAATGACACTACCCTCCTATTCAGGGTCTTTCTGGGCCAGGCTTATCCTTGTCTTCGCTCCTCACCCCACCCCCAGTTCTTGGTGCCACACTATCTGTGGCTCTCTGCTATTGCTCTCTTATACTTTCTGGCCCAGTTTCCCATTGGCTCTAATTCACTCATAATATACATGTATGCCAATACATTTTTTTGGATGACAGACAAAAAATTATCAGCAAAACTAAACTTTTAAAGCATCATGGGTAAGGATTAGACTTCTGGCTGCCATCTGGGACAATCGTTCTTTCTCTGACCCAGCAATCTAGTGATCCATCCATTCAGTGCTCTCAAGTTGGATCCAGGAGAAACGAGGTCAAAAGTGGGGAGTTAAAATCCCAAGCCATCTGCTTTTATCTACCTCTATGTAACTGAGAAGTCGCCTTTTAAATAATGTTTGTGCTCGCCATAGCAGATGTTCAAAAACATGAAAGACAGAAGGGTACCGACATTCATACAATCCTTAAAACTGTGGGTTTCTTCTTGGCGTGTGAACCTGGCTTTGCAATCTTCCAGAACTACTCAAATTATTCTGAAGACAGTCATCGAGTTAAAAACAAACAAACAGAAAGTTTCTGTACCACAAAAACCAATT
The DNA here is from genome assembly GCA_001685075.1 of Bramus lutescens. Classification (NCBI taxonomy): domain Eukaryota; kingdom Metazoa; phylum Chordata; class Mammalia; order Rodentia; family Cricetidae; genus Bramus; species Bramus lutescens. Next base: position 47,282 of record LOEQ01001538.1, read on the forward strand.
TGCTTTCATTTTTAGTTAGAGAAGAAATGTTGACCTTTAAGGAACCAGTACTGGGAAAGAAAAACATCATGCTGAAAATTCTAAAGCTACTTTTAGTAAATCCCTACACTGAGAAGGACTGTGTTTGGTTGCTTCCTATAAAACACTCACGTCTTCTCCCATGAGGACTGAGGAAGGGGAAGCAGACAGTGATGGATCTGAAATCAAAGAGTTGGAGCACAGCGACAGAAGCCAGAAAGTTCAACTTCAAGGCCTAGTTCCAGGAGAGTTAAAAGAGCAATTTTGTTAAATAGGTCAGTTTCCCTGACCTATACATAAAATTAGAATAACTGTAAAATTTAAATGCGATTATCCAAGAACATTTTAAAATAAAGATCTTGGCCAATCTATGCCATATGTTCATGTTGCAGAAAGCCAAGGGTGGAAACACTCTCATGACTCACCACACTCTCAGAGAGGTCTGATTCCTGCTAGCAAAGAAACCACCTTCTGAAGTGACCGCCAGCAGGCAACGCTGTTGGTGTGACAGAAGGGCTGGCGGCTAAGACTTAGAGTAAGGAGAGATCAGGCACTTGAGGATTTTAGCACTGAAACAAACTTAGAACTTTAGCAAATTCCTGGTCAGGTGAAGTAAAGGAAAGAGCGAATTCTAGTCACCGGAAGTGGGCGGCACAGACGAGGTGTGCTGAAAGCAGATGCCAGGACTTCAGAGGCAGTGCTGCAGTCCCAGGGCAGGATGGTGGAGAGCAGGCTGACAGGAGAGGGCTGGGACTGGGGACAACATGGGACTTCAGCGTCCACAGCCCTAGCAGGTGAGGTAGGAGCTGAGTCTCCTGCATGAGGATGACTCCTCAGGCTGTGCTTGCCGCAGAGTGCAGGGAGGAAGCGCTGCAGAGCTGCATCTCCAGAGAAGCAACAAGAAAAGTATAGAGAATAAGGATGATGCAACAGTCGTTCCAGAGTGGACCTGTGAACAGAAGAACCTAGGGAGTGGCTCCCTTCTACGGTCAACTTAAAATTCATCCTTTTCCATGGAGAGCTGAGGTGACTGCCGTGGGGGAACCCAGGGAATCCTTCTTCATTGAAATGACAGTATTCACGGTCTATAAATAAAGTTTAGTCTTCGAAAACTAAGTTTGGTGGTCAAGATGTCTGGAAAAGGCAAGGAAGTTATGCCTTCTACGGGGGNNNAGTAAACCTCACCCGCATGGAGGCTTACGGGAGCCACTTCTTTGCCAATGATCCCCAAAGTATTCTCAGATAACCACAGTCCCAACTGCAAGGTTGCACGGAATTTACCTAAGTCACCCACAGATGTGGCCATTTCCTGAAGCTGACTCCTTCCGCTTCACTGCCTCCACAGTTAGCAAGCATCCAGAGCCGCATCCCTGAGAGCCACTGCTCCAGAGCTTCCCCAATGCTTGCTCCCAACTGTCCTAGTCCACTATTGTGGCCAAGTCCTATTCCCTGACCGGTATGATTCCAGGTGACCTGGGGATAAGGAACTACATAGGTGTGTTTTATGACAGCACACGTTCCTGGGAGGCACGGCCTAGCTGCAGCACCCTATGACAGGAGGGATCCCAACGTTCTTGGTCCACTTCTGCCACATTAGCCGAGAGGCAAGTGAGTCTCTGCCTGCTGTTTCCCCTTAGTGTCCAGCACAGGATCTGGAGTTAGTAAATGATGTCTGGACAGTGGTGATTGCCGTTGGGCCGGCATGTGGTATCGGACATTTTTCCAGAACGTGGTCTTTGCGGGCTGTGATCCCTCTTTAAAGTCCCCTGACCAGCGAATGGCTCCGTGTTTCCGCTTAATGAACTGAATAGATTCTGGCATTTTCTCATAGTCTTGGATGCTCTCCAGCTCCAGCAGGACAACTTTAATTCCTTCCCGGGTGAGAGCATTATATATGGCGATTTGCTCTTCAGATGAGTGGCCCAGCCAGCTGAAGCCGCCCATATCTCTCACTAAAATGATAATCAGCCTCCTGCTTTTCTTTACGTTTTCATTAGTAACCTTGAAAATATCTGCAATACACAGAGCACAATGGGGTCAGTCTAGCTTCCATTGAGACGTTCTTTCCTGAACCCAGCCCTCAGCACGTTCTTGGCAACCTCTGCTCTATGACTCCCATTGCTTTTGCCTTACCTTCCTTGAGAGCCAAAGACAGTTTCATTTTGCAGACCAGCTTAAGAACTAGCCCACAAAAGATGGACTTTGCTCTTGGAGCTCAGAAAACCCTCAGCCAAAAATCTGAAAATGGCTTACTAAATTATTTTATCTATAATACTCCTGGCTTAGCAAAGTAGTTGCAGAGTGCCTATTAGATCTAACTAGTTATTAAATTTTCCAAAAGAATAAAAATCAATTAAACGTTGAGCCAACAAGCTAAGAGAAAATTTAAAGAAATTCCCTAAAGTCTTCAGATATGCCCAATGGAGCCAAGCCTAAGAACTGGAACTAGGCAGCTAAGTTCACAAGAAGGATCTCCATACCTTCCCCAGCATAGTCGTCTCTTCCACAGATGAACAGCTTGTATCCAAACTGACCTTCCAAGACCTCAGGCAACAGTTTAAACACAAAAGTATCTAAGTTTGAGGAGGGTCTCCCTCCAATGGTCTTGGGATAGAGAATATATGCATCATAGATCTTTCCATCTGAAGCTAAGGGGGAAATGAAATGTATTTAGAACCATGGGGGAAAATAGAAGATTCGTTACAAAATCAACACCACAAACATTCGTTTCAGCTTGGTACAGTCGCTTGACAGAAAGAGCAATACCACAGGTCTGATGCCACTTTAAATTCAATAGGGCAGCAATGTGTAATTTTTGTTTTCATAATTACCCCTTAACATTTTAAGGAATGATAGGCCTTCTCACACATGTTTATGTGTGCATTTGATTTTTTTTCCCTTAGATATTTAAGTAGTATCCAGATCAGTTGTTATTGTTGACACAAGCTAGCCGCCATTAGAGAAGACAGAGCTTCGGCTGAGAAGGTGCTCAACTAGGCTAGTTTGTGGGCAGGCTAGTAGGGCATTTTCTTGATGGATGATTGATGTGGGAGGGCCCAGCCCATTGTAGAAAGAACCACCCGAGACAGGTGATCCTGAATGGTATAAGAAGTCAAGCTGGGAAAACCAGGGAGAACAAGCCGTTAAGCAGCACTCCTCCCTGGTCTCTGCTTCAGTTCCTGCCTCCAGGTTCCTGCTTGAGTTCCTATCCTGACTTCCTGACTACAAGCTGTAAGGTAAAACATACCCTTTCCTCGCCAAGTTGATTTTGGTCGTGGCATTTTTTTCACGGTAACAGAAACCCTAACTAAGACCAATAGTCACGAAGCCTGTAATCAGACTGTGATCTTTGACTACTAACAGAAACCCGTCATAGCACTCTTTTGAATGGATAAAATATAATCTAAATAATGGAATGCTTTATATACACCAACATTAAAACTTTAAAAACATATGAACAATCGTTTTCTCTTTCAAAAATACATTTCATTCACTTTTCATGAGTTTTACACATGTGCAGAGTATATTTTGGTCATATCTACCTCCCACCGATCCTCTCCAGCTCCTCCCCAGCCCCTCCCCTGAGCACTCCCCCTCCTAACTTTTTGTCCCTTTCTTATACCCAGTTAGTGGTCTCTGTACTGGCGTCAGCCTAGAGCCAACTTCTGGAACATGAACAGCCGACTAGAGTCCTTAACATCAAAGAAAACTGACTGTCCCCGGGAGCCAGCAGCTACAAATGGCTCCTCAGCTAGGGGTGGGGCTTCGTGAGCTTCTCATGCTCCATGGTGGGATGTTCACTGTCTGGATCTTATGCAAACGGCTTCTGCTCTAACGTTAGCCATTTGTAAATTGCTCCTGTGTCCTTTGAACTTATACATTTGACTTTACCTATGGAATAGTGGTTGCTACACTTGAAAGCTTTTTACTCTTCTGCAACAAAAATTACATGTTAAGATTTTTTTCAGCATCAGCATCTGTTTTCATTAACATACATTAACTCTAAAAATTCAAGTTTCATTACAACATTTCCATAGATGTATATAAGGTACCCAGATCACACTCATCCTCAGGACCCTTTCTTTCCTCCCCTCCCCCATAACACCTTTTTAAATTCTCATGTCTTACATGTGTTCTTCTTACTATGTTTTACAACAAAATGGTCCTCACACAGCAGTTAATGCTACCCTATATACTAAGACAACTGTTCCTTTACCACGTTTTCCTTACCCAATTCTCCAAACATCTCAAGCCTACATTCTACATATTCCTTCTATATTAGTTTGATATGATGCTGGAATATTAAAGAAAAAGGTGTAGAATTCTCTCTCATTTGACTGTGTGGACCATGAATCCACAGGGCACAGGCCGCACAGAGCACACCCTAATGGTGGATTCTGGGTAACTAACTTACAGACAGATGCTCTAAACACCTGTGTTTCCTGCCAATAGGGAAGCTAGGGTGGTAACTTAGAAATGAATGGCATCGAGGCGTATCAGTTTGAAACTAAACAAGAATCAATGTTCTTCTTGTCTAAGCCAACACCATCATTAAAAGCCTTCAGTAAAAATGCTAGGAGTCATCTTTAACTCTTCAGAGGAAACATTGCGTGGGATATAAAATTATACCTTTTGGGGGGAGAAAATGGGAGAAAGAATCCCTGTACCAAAGGACAATATCAACTTTGAAGATTTTATAGATGAAAACACATGACATAATTATAGCTGTTAAGATGACAAAGGTCCCAATGATGTAATTCTTGAAATCAGGGGCTACAACAAAAAAAGAGGAGAAAATCATTAGAACCAAAAGGAATGAAAACTTTGGTCACAGCAGTTTGAATATGTTTACTGCAAAGAACATGTATTTATTTGGGAACCACTTTACACCCAGAGCCATGGCCGTTCATCTTCTGTCATTCTATCAATGGACACTAATGAGCTGGGCAGTGATGCTTAAGTCCATAGAAAATGAAGGTACATTCTTTAAGTTACCTAAAGCATAATGCACAGTAAGAAAAACCCTTTTGGGGACCATAGAGACAGAGATTCACTATAGCACAACTGGAGAGGTCAAAATCCTACAAATCCTGCATGACTCACTGAGGGAAGGAAGTCTGATAGGAAGAACCTAAAGATGGGGGACAGAAAGGAAGCGGCCTTTCACATTCCCACATTCGTGTGGTCTCTCCTCATAATTCACCCAAAGAAAAGGAGTGTGCGTGAGAGAGGTGAGGGAAGAGGTAAGTTAAGAGGAAGGAGATTAGAGAACAATTAGGAAGAGGAAAGACAAAGGAAGTGCCTTTCGGCTGTCAGGGCATGGGTAGCATCCAGAAAATACCTAAATCCTCAAAGGCTTTACTTTTCTGCTTTATTTATTTGTTTATTTAAATTATGTTTATGTACATACCCTGGCTTTTAAGCCCTGTTTTAAATACTGTGGAGTATTTAAACAATATTTTCAGCACTGGTTTTTGACTATACCAATTCTTGCAAACCAATGGCTTCAGACATCCTTATTACAAACAGGATATTTAGGCTTTCCCTGCATAACCATCTTGTTTGGTTATGTGCTTTAAAAAAATTCATGAGGTAATGAATATGAAGCAAATATAGGTAGCTACTGGTCCTGGGAAAAGAATAATTTGTTAAGACAAATGGAGAAGAGTTGCTGTGACCAGGATGCATGATGCCTCCACATGTGATTGTGATGCATGATGCCTCCACATGTGACAGGGATGCATGATGCCCCCGCGTGTGTCTGGGATGCATGATGCCTCCACATGTGACCGGGATGCATGATGCCTCCATGTGTGACAGTGATGCATAATGCCTCCACGTGTGACAGGGATGCATGATGCCTCCATGTGTGACAGGGATGCCTGATGCCTCCATGTGTGATCGGGATGCATGATGCTTCCACGTGATCACGATGCATGGTGCTTCCACGTCTCCATGTGATCAGGATGCATGATGCCTCCACATGTGACTGGGATGCACGATGCCTCCACAGTGGCGCCCAAACAGAGGCAGGGAGGCAGGCTCAGGCCAGGCAAGGGGGTGGGAAGTTTCCTAACAGAACAGAGAATTCAGTCCAAGAAACACAAACAATGAGAAGTTGCAGCTGAAGAAGGGGTGAGGAACGTTCTTGGCAAAGGAAACCACAGAGGAATCCACTGGGCTGTGCGATCTGTGAGGTTAAGTAAGCACTTGTTACTAACCTGGATATATTAATGTGACATATGCTGACTCCATAATGTTTGTGTTCCTGACGAAACACGTAAATGGATACTTATAAAAGTGGCTTCGGACCGCTGAAATGTTAAGTACTGTAATGAGTGTATACTTTCTTTTGGATGAAGGATGTTGCACACTGTTCAAAAAGAGAGAGACAGAGAAGGGGAGTAATTAGAGTAGGGAAGCTCCATCAATAGGGAATAAGACCTATGGGTCCAGGGAATTCCTTTATTTGTAACATAAGTTACAGCTCAAATAATCACATCCTCCTCCTCCCATCATGCGCAAATAGTCTACTGGTAAGACGAATCTGAAATTATATAACCTCACGGTCAGGAACACCCAGTAGCAAAGAAATCAAGTTGAAATTACCAGCTTGCAAAGGAACACACACACACACACACACACACACACACACGAGGGTTGGGGGGAGCCTTAAACATTCTGGCCTCCATGGGTGTTCAGGACTGGGGCAGATGACAAAGGGCATTGCATATGAAGAGACTGGAAGGAGGCGTTAATAGATCTTTATCCAGCCCATGGAGATCAAAGCAGAGAGACTGATTCCTGATTCCTTCCATAGTCTTTCCAAAGGATTGAATACACATGAAAAGAACCTTACTGCAATGCAGCACAAAACGGAATGTAAGGAAAGAGCTTTGAGCTGGTGTGCAATTTGTACAGTGACACGTATTTTTAACAACAACCACAAAATACAGATTCTCACAAATATTATCTAGATGACTTAGCAAAGCCCAAAGTGGGCAGCAGAAAGCTAGGAATAGTCTAGTACCAGCTCTTGGTATTAGATTCAAAACTAGAACAAGTGTGGCACAGAATTTAATATTGACATTGACCGGTAAACTCACAGCTGGTAGTCTTCCACTAGGAGAGGATCACCCTCTTCAATTGCTGATCCATTCCACTTCCAGTAGACAAGATCCGATTCCTGGCCTGTGACATTGCAGATCAGCTGTATCCTGGATTCTGAAAAGCAATGTATTTTGAGTCCAAAGACTAATTGCCCTTTATTACACTCTATCTCTATTTATACATGGCTGCTGGATAAACATTTGAAGTGTAGAAGAGCAAAATGAAAGAGGGAAACTTCCCTAATCCTCATCACCCAGAGAATGCCACTGCCTGTTGTTTTTTGTATCTTCATCTTGGTCTTTCTCCTCACACATTGGCAAGAACGTGAATGGGATCTTATTGTCTATCACTCTGCAATTATTGTAGCCTGGGAACTCCGGCCTCCATTAGTCCTCCTGTTGGTTGAGACTACCTAGCATTTCATAATATAACTACACACTAACGATATAGTTACTGCGGGACAGAATTTCTGAACTGTCATTATTCTGATTCATATTTAAGGAGCACCCTGCTTATATCACTGTTTTCTCCTATCTGCAAGTATTACTTGGAATGAAAATCTGGAGGCAGAATGTGCTTGCGGTGTTGAGACGGAAACCCATGGCCTTGTTGCATTTCCAGTCCTCCCAAGAAGATACAACTTCAAAGCCAAACTCCAAACAAGTAAGGCTGCATCGGTCCACTCCCCCTCCAGGTGCACATACAGCTATTATTCCACACAAACCCCCAGAAAACAGGGGACATTCAACAAGCATTGCTCACTGAGAGAAGAAAAAAAATCAAACTCAATTTTCATTTAATTTTTCTTTCTTTCATGTCTCCAGAGCAGAAACTGAAGGCCTGGAGCACACTAAATGGGCTCTTCATTACAGCCTAGCCGACCTGCATTGTTTTTCTTTAGCTTTATTTATTTTACGTGCATGCATGTTTTGTCTGCATATATATGTCTGTGCACCATATATGTGCCTGGTGCCTCCAGAGGCCAGAAGAGGGTGTTGGATCCCCTGGAACTGGAGATCATTGTGAGCCATCATGTGGGTGCTGGGAATTGAACCCAAGTCCTCTACAAGAGCAGCCAGCACTTGTAACCACTGAGCCATCTCTCCAGCACACCAACCTACACTTCTTGAACTATTGGTGAACACGTTTTTCCTAGCTTAGTTTTTGCTGGACTCTCACTTCTCCTCACACGTCGGATCCATTCTTTAGCCTCTTTCTCGGAACTCACAGGTGTCGAGTTGTTCTTCCTTAATCAAAGACACTCACTCTTCATAGACATAAAAACTCCCCAGAAAACTTTCCAGACTAGCTGTCGATATTTTTGTTTATGAGAATCTTTGACCTAGACCTTTTGTTTTCTCATAACCAAGATTTCTAAGAGCTATTTTTTCTTTTATCTATCTTCACTCACTTCTTTCTAAAAACCCTCTCTACTACCAAATCAGGAAAGGATGGGGGTACACATTCAGGGTGTTTGAGAATTCCATTGTCTTTTGTTCTTGAAGCTCTCTAGGATGTAGTGCTCGATCTTCCAGTCTATCTTGAACAAAAAAGTTTTAAGCAAGGTAGTTGGATTTAATTTTAGACCATTGGTTGACAGGAAGTTTCTTCTCTAATTTATATTGCCTTTATGATAGGATAAATTCTCAGTTTTTACTTCAGTAAGAATAAGTATGTATACTTATTAACATCCTCCTTCCTTGGTATGTGTGTGTGTGTGCATGTAAGAGTGCAGATGTATCTATGTATAGATGTGTGTGTGTGCATGTTTATGCATGTAAGGGTGCAGGCACACGTGTGTGGATGCTGGACAGCAGTATTTTGGACATCCTCAGGAACAGTACCCACGTACTGTTTCAGATGGGTTTATCACTGGGTAGAGCTCACCTATTAATTCTAGACTGGCTGGCCATCCAGGGACAGGTCTGTACCCGTGTCTGCTGCCCCAGCACTGGGGTTACAAGTGGCTACCCAGCGACAGGTCTGTACCCATCTCTGCT
>LOEQ01001538.1:70169-84221 GCA_001685075.1 Bramus lutescens
TGTACCACACGTGGCCAGACACCTAGGCTGATTTCATACCTTGTGTATATGTACTACATGTGGCTAGACACCTAGGCTGATTTCACACCTTGGCTATTTTAATGGTGTGGCCCTTTGTCCATCTGTATGGCAGGAAGTGTAACCAGAGCAAGTATTTGCTTAGCCTACTTCAGGGCATGCCTAGCACCTCATATACAAAACAAAGTCCCTAAAACAAATATCATTCAAAAAAGAAAAACACCAGACTCGCAGTTTTGCCTGCTACCTCTCAAGTCCCAAAGGAAGGAAACACACACCATAGTCCCCCTGTTCTGTCCATTTCATTCTCCTCAACAGGTGCCTCATGATGAGATTCAGTTAAGCTCCAGCCTCGTTACTTCATGGAGCTGTTCTACAAATTCATTCAGGGACCCCTGAGAACCCCAATCCCAATAATACAGCAAGTGTTCTTGCCCCACCAATTTACCCTCCCCTGGAACTCCCGCCTAGCTGACAGCCATACAGGGATCTGAACCTACTGGGCCTGCCCTTAAAAGGGACTGAGGTCTGTGATCCTGAAGTAGCTGCCCCCATCTCCCCAAGATGTGACAGTCGGTGTTCTTCATCACAACACCCCAGTTTATCCATAATCCTGTCATACTCAAGCCCCTGCCTTGTTTTATTACAACACCCGTCTCCTTATTTGTCTCTCTGCCTGTGGATTTATATTTTTGAATTCAATCAACTACTCAATAACTCCCCTAGGCTCCCGGTGCGTGAAGAAGAATACCAAGCACAGGGCTACTCTGTTCCTGGCTCTTTTAGTCCACCAAACGTCCCTCCCTCCCCCAGATCACCCCACAGCAGCCTTTCCCATGCGCCCCAGCCTCCTAGCCTACTTAACTGCTTCCTCTACCCTTTAACTGGCTCTCTCCTACTGCATCAGATCTCAGCACCCTAGGGTGAGAAGCATCCCAGAGCTCCAGCTTGGCTTCTCTGGGCCTTCCCAGCAACCTGCATGCCTGCTATGCCCTGAGCATAATCTTCCACTTAACCTAGGATGGGAAGCCTCCTGAAGGCAGGAACATGGCTCATCTCTGTCCCCAAAGCATAGAACACTGTACTTGAAACCCAGAAGTCCTTAATAAAGTCTCAAGGAATGAATGAGAAAAGAATGACCAAAATAAACAACTGATTCCTCAATGCAACACTGAGCAATGTCCCCAGCAGACTATAAAACTCTTGCTGGGAAAGCAAAGCAAAGCAAAACAAAACAAAACAAAAAAACCCTGCCCTTAATTTTATGAGACACTAAATGTCTATTTTCTTACCTGTGGCTGTAAGTAAGGGTGAAAGACAAAGTCCTTTGAAGATGACACTCCTAGAGACTAGCTATCTGACTTAAAGATAACTGGAAAATGTTCTACGTGAGAAATTGCATTAGAAAGTACACAAATGTTATGACACACTTGTTAAATAAAGACTGATGGGGGGCAGGTTTTATCTGAACCTAGGAGACACACCCATTCAGTTCTTGGTACTGTAACCCCAGCATCAGGATGTTGATTCTTGGGCCTGGCTTAAGCTCTGAGATCTACCCTAGAGCGGTAAGACAACATTCATGACGTATCCCGTAACTCTGATCCTTCACCATGAAAACTGGTCATCTACCACAATGTCAGTTAACAGTGCTATTGCTGTATCTACTTAACACTAGGTTCAGATGATGACATAAGACAGGAGGCCTTGAAGCTCGTGGCCTGGCTTCTTCCCTCCTTCTGGGAGCATATGGAAGTGTGTGTCAAGTCTTAGAAAATAAAGGGTTGACCGGCTCCCCGGGAACAAGTTCTGGCTATTGACTCAGTCATCTTAGGATCAACAAGCGTATTTATAAATAAATCACATGGACGCTGCTGGTTGGCATTTCACTCAGGGATGAGTTTGGGCTTGTTTGGTTATTAGGCAGAAGAAGAAAAATATGCCAGGCTGCCTTTTTATAGTGTGTGGCTCACAAGTTGGAATTATAGGTTAACTGCAGATGAATGATCCTTAACTATTTTAAGTCCAGGGCCAATGACCTAAGACCAGTAGTTTCTTCCCCAGTGGTTTATTTACTAAGTGGCAGAGGGACAGGGGGACAAGTTTTCCATCTACCCCTACCCTGCTCTAGGGAAAAATAAAAACCGAAGCCGGATGTAGGAAAACCCTTTGCCCCCAGCAGCAGCTTGTCTGAGTCCTTATCTGTCAGCAGGACCTAGGGGTGGAGGTTCCACACCAAACTGGATTGGGTACCAACGAAGGGAGGACTATAAACCAGCACCTGAGATGGTACCAACTGTGCTCCCAAGAAAAACCAACAAAAGCTGGGTGTGGTGTTCCCTACCAATAATCCCACCACCGGGCAAGCTAAGCAGGAGGGTCATGAGTCTGTGGTCAACCTGAATGACCCAGAGCAACAGTCCCTCTAAAACAAACAGGCAAAGCAAAACACCAAACAAGCAAACAGACACCACCCCAAATCAGCACTGACCCCTGACGTCCACCAACAACAATGTAAGCCCCAAGGCAGAGATGACCTAGACTGGACACACTCCAGGGCCAGCAGTTAAAAGGCTGTCCAAGTCAAGCTTCCCCACAGAGGAGGCATGCTGGATAAGCTCAACTTCAGTGCTCAGTGCCCCATGTGACCATCAGAGCTGATAACAGTATCTGTCACTGAGAGCCTTGATGAGAATGAAATGAGTTGCCACATGGAAACCATGGGTAGCCAAGGTCCCCTCTGCCACTCTCACGAGCACCCACCCTGATAGATCTTCAGTGTCCATTGATGTCTTTTCTACCCACTGCCCTGCTGAACAATTGTTTATGAAAGCCCATGTCCACACTTCGTTCTGGACACAGAAACGGGAATAACGGCCCACAGATGGGCTGGTGGAGTTGGGGGGCTACAGGGGAAGTGCGTGCATCCCTATTCATCCCACCAGATGATGTGTGTACCTGCAGGATGAGACCCGCCCCACACACATGGGGCCCCAACTTGCCTGTGGGCAGGAAGGATGATATTAAGAAATGTCTCCATTCTGGAACATACTCTGAAGACAGGTGCGAAGAAATGCATCAGGAAAGGTGGGGCTGCCGGTGGCTACAACAAGGGGTGCCCTGAGAGGCTGGCCTTTCATTTGCAAATGGCGGAAAGGCTCTTAAAGATTTTACACAAAAGAGTGGGGGATGGGTAGGTTTTGATTTTTCTACAGATGCTTTAACCACAGTGTGTAAAATAAGTTGGAGACAAGAGGAACGATGTGGAGAACAGATTTCTTGGAGGCCCAGGTGAACAGCAGGGGGAGTGGGCTGGGAAGAGAAACTCTGAGAGGCTGGTGGCCAGATTTCCTGGGGAGGGGAGTGAGGAGGATGACATCACAGGTAGGTTGGAGGGGTTGAGACTGAGATGTGGCTGGAATAGGCTTCTTGCACCAACCAGCCCTGGGCCCCTGGGGAGGAGGCCAGGAGTGTTCTTTCCAATCAAGATTTGGGATTTGAGGGTGGAATGAAAGAGGTCCCAAACGTTCTGAGAGGGCTCTGCTTCCTGACCACCTACCAGCCCTGGGAACTCACTTCAAACGGATGGCTGAGGAAGAAAGTCAGCAATGACCACATGACTGAAGGGCAGCAGGACCTAGGGCCACTGACTCCCTCAAAAACCTGACAGCACCTCCCTTTAGGCCTCCCTTCTCCCCTCCCCAGCCTCTGGCATCCACTGCCCTGTCTTTTCTTCTCTGCCATCAACTGTTTGAACTTCCTTCCACGCATGTGTGGGATCCCATGGTCCTTGTCTTATTCTGCCAAACACCATGTCCTCCAGTACCTTCCTTATCACCTCCCTGTGTTCAAATGTTGTGCATCCATATAAAAATAAAAATAAGAGTTTATCTGATAAAGACACACACTGTTCCCCAAGAAAAATGTGCCAGCAAACATTATTTTGCATACAGGGGGAGCTGTCCCAAGACTGCCTACAGCAGAAGGCTTCCATTGCTTAGGAGAAAAGACAAAGGGATCCAGCAGTGACCCAGCCTGTTGTTACCTTGAAGAAGGCTGCTTCCTATATGAGTGGTCCTGCTTCTCAGGAGGAAGTGAGCATCTTTAAGGGGCGTGTCTACCTAGAGAAGAGGAACATAGGTATATTGAATAGACAGGTAGGTGGAAAGAGCCCCAGAGCCACCCACAAACCAAGACAAGTCGAAAGGTATTACGTCCTCATGAAAAAGCCAAAAAGTCTGTGTCCAGAGGCCCTGTAGGACAGAATGCTTTTAGGAAAACAAGTCAAAGGAGTCAGGAATACGGAGCTAGACACACAAAGGGTTAAATGCATGCACCGTGCATTCTACCAGTCAGAGAGACTCAGAAATTGATTTAAAAAAAAAAATCCCTCAGTACTGATGGAAAACAGGGCTAAAAGACTTGCCACATGCCTGGAGGGGAAAAAAAAACATGGAAAAGTCCCTTTTAAGAGCAGGCACAATAACTTTAAAAAAATATGTATTTTTCCCTTAAACCAATCACACTGATATGCCTACCCACCATATTACAGAATTTAAAATAATTCCCCCAAAGCTGCTTGTGATTGCCTTTTCTAGTACCTCACCGCTCATTATTCAACTCTGCAGTTTCCTCTAGTATTTTGGAGTCTTTTTTTTTTTTCACCACTGAGTCATTTCCTTATGCCTATAAAAAGCTAGTGGGACCTTTTAAAGTCCACCACTGGCACAGAACGACCAGATTGATGCTAAACATTTGCATAGACTAAATCCCAAACTATTAGTCATGCCTTGGGAGATGATAGAACACGGCACCCCGTCCAGCTGTCAGAGGCACAGTGGCACCTTATCGTGGGTCCTGTTACTGCACGAAATCAAAGAGCACACTCCAGGTCTTCCTGTTCCAGCCAGAGGCCTCTGCGCCCTAATCCCTAGGAGCCTCAAAAATGAATACAGCTGATGGGAACCACCGGGAAAGTATCACAGGGAGGCTCGTCAAAGCGGAAGAAGGGGGCAGGGAAAGACGGACAACTGGGTAAATCTAGGGACCTTCTGCAAAGATGCTTAACCATTCACTCCGACCTGTTCCACTCCTCACCTTCCTCTGTACGCCTGTGCCTTCTTCACACACACACACTCCCCACTTCTTCCCCATGACTGAAATGCCAGCACCGCAATCAAGATACCTGGGAGACACTGCCCAATGGCTCTCCTTATTTCTCCAGGCAAGGGACCCTTCCATCTCTAGCTCACATCACCCCGTCTATCTTGACTCCTGGGATGATGTTAACCTTCCTTCACAACTGCTATCTTGGCACTGGCCCTAAGGACGTGCACCATTCTGCCCCCTCCCCCCCTCCCCCATGCTTCTCTTCAGTTCTCCTCAGCAGCAGCCAAGGGACTTAAACAGTTTTGAACTGATTCTCATCAGAAACTGGCCTTGGGCCCTCAAAGATACCCTCTCCCCTTCTCCACAGTCAGGGACCAGTCACACAGCCTCTTCATGGCGCAACACACAAGGGCCTCAGAGAGCTGAGGCAGCCCAGCCAGCACCCCAGCGATGAGACTTCTCTACTCGAGATGGGAGAAAGCAGGACAGGACAGACCATTCCCTCATATTCCTGTGAGGAGGGCCCCATCCTTCACAGCTTCCTTATGCCAGGTGTATGGTAGCTATTAGTAGAAGAGAGGACGGAGGAAGGAATCCCCGACCCACCATCTTTGACATCTCCATGAGCAGACTGTGACAGAAGCAGTCCGTCTCTTACTTGGTCTCCTCCACAAGCACCCACTTATCTTTGCCTGTATCTGCCATGCTTGGAGGCATCACGGGGCCCCCAGCAGACGCTGACACCTCGCCCTTTAAACTACATAAACTACTGTTTACAGATGATCCCGTGTCCAGTATTCTGTGACAGCAACAGATGCAGCCTTAAAACACAGTGCTGTACTCAGACTCTGAAGCAGAAATGTGAACTAAATTATGAAAAATAGAAAATAAGTACAAGAATCAGTATGACCAATACCGATTCCCAACAAAAGCCCCTTTCCAAGAAGGCGAGCAGCCAGGACAAGAACTGTGAAGGACAGATGAGCTAGCAGCACGTGGGAGTGAGTGTGCATCCCTCATCCCAGGGGTCAGAAGGGAAGGGGACTTTCTCTCATTCTACAAGATCTCCTCTGTCCAAAGCAGGCACAAGAAAAGTGGCAGCTGTGGGCCCCGGCATTTTCCTCAAGGCAAGTGCAGGCCTGAAGAGGGCATTTTTCCTGTAAGTGGCCACACCAAATCTATTACTTTCTTATGAACGAGAAATTTCCCACGAACTTGAATTCTCCTCCTCTTCGTGAGGAATTCCGCCACCTTGTGAATCTCGCCTTCCAGGACAGAAGCTAGATAGGCACAGGCTCCATCAGATGTATTGAGGCCACACATTGTGTGGGTCCACCGCAGAGGAAACTCCTAACTGTTGCCGGAGGAAGTGTGTCCTGGGACTCAGTGGACAAAACCAGGCTGTACTGGCCCTGTAGTGGGATCTTCCCGGAACAGGCCTGACAGTGGTCCCTATGTATCTAGTTACTCCCAAACCCTCTCTCTAGCTGGCTCTTTCCACATTATGAGGGGCTCTGAACATATGCACAATTCGACCCCCTAGTCTATACATGTGGGTACATTCCCTTCTATACAACCCTGCCTGGGCCCCCAAGGCAGGCATATTGACAGTGGAGTCCCTAAAGGCTACACAGGACAGCCTATGGCAGCCCCGGAATTGAAGTCCAGACAGTTGGGGAAAGAATTCCAGGGTTCTTGAAAACCTGAAGCATGGTAGAGGAGCAAGTGCTGATGGTCAGGTCTCTAGTGGGCCTACCCTTTTGGCCTTCTAGACTCTTTACTATGACAAGGGACATGGCTGGTGAGTTGCAGAGCAGATCTGTACAAATCACTGGACTTTGGGGGAATTCTAGAGGAAATTCTAAGGAAGTCAAACCTCAACAGAAACCTAGGAGCATGAGTATAAAGCAAGAATAAGTTCTTGCTTCTTCTAGGGACCTGATGGAGCCAACCTCCAAATCTGAATTTATGAAGGAGATCTTAACCATTTTAGTCTCTCTCTGGGTTGTTTTTTGTTTTATTTGTTTGTTTGTTTGACTACTGTGACATGATGCCTGACCCCAAGCAACTTAAAATGAACGGAAGATTACTTGGCTCATAGTTCTGGAGTCTGGGAGCACAGAGCCCAGAATTTGTGCTCCGTCACCCTTGGCAGAAAGCAGAAGACAGAACAGGGAAGGGCAAGAAAGGGCGAGAGTGAGCAAGCAAGGGAGGACTACACTCACTTTTATGACAACCCCATTCCTGCCATAATGAACTCACTTTCCCCAGCACTGGCACCAATCCATTCATGAGCACAGGGCCTTCGAGAACTAATTGTTTCCTAATGAGTCTTGCCTCATGCAGTTGCATTGGAGATGACATATCTCACCTGTGAGCTTCGATGACCACACTCAAAGCACAGCACACACACATTCCACATTTCTCCTACATTCCCTTTCTCCCTACATTCCAAGCAATGCCTCACAGAGCAACAGCAGTTGTAACACATTTGTCATCTCTTGCACCTGACGTGAATATATCTGTAGATTTAATATACAGAGACATATTTAGACAACTCAGCTCCCCTTAACTTGGTCATAATTGAAGAAAAAAGCAAGAGTTTAAGCATGCTTCCCAGTTTATGAAGTGTCAATGTCTCCGTGTCTACTAAAAAAACTGGTGAATAGTCGGTTTTGGTATTGAACTAAATCCACAAGGATGGCATTCCCCCTGATGCCACTTTGTTATAAGCATTCAACCAGATTCTCGATAGCTGCCAACCTCCAGACCTGAAAGGTCAGTGTAGTAAAGAAGGCTAAAAGGAATGCACAAAGCTGCAAACCACACAACTATAGAAACTACAATTCTGTACTCATAGGAGCCCTTGATGCTGAAACCAGAATGGGTACATTTCCAAGAAACTCTACGCCATGCAAAGGACCCGAGTCTATCCTATTGGGGTCAGCCTTTTACCCAAGGAGAACTAGGTTAGGGGTGTGTGTTAGTTTTATACTGAAGCAGAGGTGGGTGTGCACTGAGTGAAAAGGAAAGAGGCCTCCAAGATCTCCCAAGGAAAAATCAGGAGGCATCAGAGAAACATCCCATAAGGTAAGCCACTCCGTAGGGCCGAGTTGGGTGTTTGCTTTTGATTTCTCCAGTTCAGTCTTTGTGTTGAAAATCTAAGCAGTGCTATCTTAAGTAAATATCCCCTTAGCATCTCATATTTTCCCACTCGTGAGAAATGGAAGCATCAAGGCCCACAAAGCTCAAACCCTCGGGACAAGCTAGAGTACTTTACACTAACTTCTCAAAAGTCCATCTATGTAGGAGTGCCCAGACTCAGACTGAGAAAGGAGAGGGTGGGGGTGAGCTCAGAGGCACCTGGGGACCTCTGTGGTGTGCTCTAGATGGTTTCATTCTTCAGAGATTAGTAACATGGAGTCACAGACAGACACTCTAACCATGGGAACCACTGGAACCGCGGGAGAAATTAACTTTACAAAACTACAAACAAGCCTTCCACACAAGAAGCGGCCAAAGAGATTCACTTCTTGGAAACCCCAAAGGACATCAAGACCTGCAGTTTTCAATCACAGTAAATGGATTTGGCTTCTTTACCCACACAAAGAGGGGGAGGGAATATCTTTCTAATCACGGAAGAAATATCTTTCTAATCACAGAAGAAATATCTTTCTAATCACTGAGGAGAAATGCTTAAAGATGAAGATAAGGTAAAAATGGCCAAACAGGTTTCACGTGCTGGGATGAAACGTCAATACTCAGCTGTGGAAGGCTCAAAGCCCCAAGATGGCCTATTTCAACTAAGGCACATGGGTTTAAGAACAAAAGGGGAAAGTGAGGCAGAGACATGGATACCGCCACAAGAAAAAAACTCAAGGCTAGGCCAGTGGGGATGAGCCTAACTCTGACTCTTAGTTGAGGATCTACAGACATCCCAAAGGTGCAGCATTCTCCCTCAGAATTGTCGTTATTTTCTCTTATATACACTGTTTTGCTGAGCTAACATAGAGAGCAGAACACGGATTCCTTAGGGGCTCAATTCCACAAGCTGGAACATCTGTAGATACTAGGAACACATCCTTTATTTCCCACTTTCATCAACCCCCAAAATCCTTTGTGCTCCTCAGCCGTCACCCCCACGTACATGACGCCCATTATTCTGATGTCCATTGACACCTTTACATGTGATCCTGACAGTTTATGCTAAATGCATCCTAGATGGTCAGCTTCTACACTATCGACTCCTACAGTTTCTCTGCTTGTACACGGGCCATGCCAGGCTCCACGCCCTCACAAGTGCTTTGTCACAACTACACAACCCAGTCAAACAGAGAAGGCAGTGGTTCAAAACACAGCAGGACCCCTGGGAGAGCATTCCGGAAGCTATACTGAAGGAAACACGGGGAGCCAGTGAAGTCCTAGTGACTATGTGTGGTTGACATTGGCACAGCTATGCCAAGGATCCCCATGTCTGAGGTCCGCGACAAAGCCTTCCCTCCTGAGCCCAAGAGTGAATGTTGACAGTGCATGCAGAAAATGTCCATCATAGCTTTCTCCACTCTAGGTGTTGACAGCCTGAAGACTGCTCCCCTTCAGAGACTGATCCTACCAAGATCAATGGAACCTGCTTCCTTGCTCAGTTATAGATAATAACCCCACTTCCTTGTTTATCCATATACAATAAACTCTGCCTCCATGTCTAGCTGTATACAATAACTCCACCCCTTGGTTCAACTATATATATAATAAACACTCTGCACTTCCAAGGCAATGGCGCTTCTCCATTATCAGAGAGCTCAGTCCACCCAGTCCCAGTTTTTCTGTATGTATGTGTCTGTCCTTTCTCCATCACCTCATCCAATCAGGTCAAGTCCCTGGAGACACGCAGGATGTGGCAGGCGACACTTTGGATGACTATCAAATACTAGAATCTGGAACAGTGCAAGGCAACAGCTCATGAAGACTTGACCCTGGTCCTTCATGACCACCAGGTATCCCCCAGATACAGCAACAGACAATGTACTTGACTCCATGCCACATTTATAGAAAATGCGGAGTTGGCACAATTTCCATACATACTGAAAGACTTGGGGATGTTAATAACTGCTGTAAGGACTGAGAGGACTCGCCTCTGACTACACCGAAGCCTTGACTAAGAGTTGAGAACCTGCTAAAAGGTGGCCACCAGCTCACCTGTTCTTCTAAAGACTTGAGGTTGCCCCCACGCTATTTATTCTGTGGTCAACTTATACAAAGTGCTACATAGTTTTACCCCAATGCTGTGGGATATTATTTTAAGATGTGTTACATTTGTTTATGCAGTGCAATTTTGCTTAATGATGCAAAGATATGTTGCATTCTTTTATGGTGCATTTGCTTAACATAAACTTAACAAAGCTGTGTTAACTTTGCCTGTCTAAAATACCTGATTGGTCTAATAAAGAGCTGAAGGGCCAATAGTGAGCCAGGAGAAAGGATAGGCAGGGCTGGTAGGCAGAGAGAATAAACAGAAGGAGGAATCTGAGAGAGGAGATCCAGGAGCGAGGGAAGAAGGAGGACTCCAGAGGCCAGCCACCCAGCTGCACTGCGAGCTGTGGAGTAAGAAGAAAGGTAAATAGGATAAAGATAAAAGCCCAGAGGCAAAAAGTAGACAGGATAATTTAAGTTAAGCAAAGCTGGCTAGAAATAAGCCAAGCTAAGGCCAGGCGTTTATAAGTGATACTAAATCTCCGTGTGTATTCATTTAGGAGCTGGGGGGCAGGCCCTCAAAGAGCCAAGAGAGGAAAAACTACCAACTACAGCCCAAGCATCGGCATACTGAAATGCATAAGTTTATTACAAACTGCTTTTATTTCTTCTTTCAATTTAGACATTATATCACTGTTTGGAAAACTGTCGTCAGCTAAGTTTTATGATATCATCTTGCACTGCAAATAGACATTTTAAAAATAATTAGGCACAGAAGTGCCAGGTAATGGATGAGGTAAGAAGCCCTGATTGAAAATGACAGCAGGACCCTTTTCCCTTCTCTCCGGCTAAGAGTCACGGCTGTACTTTCAGGTGACCATGAGGAGGCCAGATGAGCAGAGCTGGGCTCTCTAGATCCTTCCTGTGAGCTCAGCGCCAAGCTGCACTGGGGTTGCCAACCTGCACGTGTAGAATTGGTAACTTCAAGAGGCTTTAACCTTGCCTTCCTACCCCTTTAGTGAGAACCAGATGAACGTTTCAACCCAACTTTACACCAAGAATCCTTTCATTCCCCATAAATATTGTACATTCATCCTGAAGACACTAAGAGCTGCGGCTTCCCCGGTCACCTGGTCATTTTAAACATTTCTAGCTATCGTGGGCTCCATGTCTGATACCCTCTCATTCTCTTTTAATTAATAATATCTTATAAACCCTTCCCCGAATGGATGAGATAGAAAAATGTCTCAATGGACACACACAAGGAGGAGACAGCATAGAATCCAAAGGTAGTGAGTGACCAGGGACTTGGAAGATCCTCAGGGGCTTTCAACACTCAGTGACAATTCTCTCTGGCAGGGCCCCTCTGCCCACTCTCGTGTACTAGGTGTGGCTAGGAATCTGGCACTTCCGGAGGCCCCAGCAGGCAAGCAGAGGCAAGCGAAGTTGCTAACACTGCAGATCCTTCTGCTCCAGCACTAACCACTTCACAACCACACGGAGAGGTGAACGCAAACCAAAGGCCGGCTTATACTGACACGTGGGTAGCATTGTGGGGCAGGTCATGGCCAATGAGTCAGGGCTCCCAACAACTTCTCTCCTTTGAAGTGGCAGGTTCACTACAGATCCATCATACAAAGCAAGACACTGATGGCCTGTGCTCTTCCCTCTGCCAGACCCTAGGCCTTGGCTGTCTCATTGCAATGGTCCGGCTTTGCCCAGCTCCTTAACAAGATGTTCCCTCTACAGAATGTCCATGGAGGTGAACAGACACTCCCTGATCTTACCTCCCATCGGCAAGTTTTCCATCTACCCTGGTTCTCTTGCATAGCTGGCCCCTGAGTATATCTTAGCACCCTTGCTATTCCTTGGAGGACCACTGGGCTGTATGTACGACTGCTGTCTCTGTACCCTCTCTATCGGTGATGCTCACTGTCCTACAGGCTATCCAGGCCCACACTCTTTGCAAAGTGGTAAATTTCAAAGTACTGTCTTCGAAGGGAAAAAAAAAAAAGGGAGACTTCCAGTATTTTCTAACTTGCCAAGAGAGCCCATGTATGTGAGGAGACAGTGATGGTCATTTAGCTTATTTGCTTCACCTTCCCTGGTACTTCCCCCAGTGCCTGCACATGATAAATGAGTAAAAGTAATATTAAGCAGTGTCTCACCCAGGACAGAAGATTTGCCAGAAGATGTGACGAGCCTCGGGAGCATCAAGAGAACTTTCATGCCTCATTACCACAGGGGTTCAGCAAAGCCTATGAGAAATGGGAAGTCTGCTCCTTCCTTGCCAAGGCTGTGCGAGAATTTAGAGCAAATGTCCTTTACTGAACTGCGCGCTGGCCACCCAACAGTGAGCCTACGAGCAGGCACTTATGTGCACCAGAATGGTAGACAGCTCAAACTAAAAATAAGCCAGATTCCAGGTACCTTCCCCTGTCAGATCCCATCTCAATGAACATCATGTCTCCACCTAGCTTGGGAATTAGTTCAGGATGTGAATGTATAATATTAAATAGAATACAATGTGTAGAAGATTAAGAAGCTAGAAGGAATCAAAGAAGAGAGAGGTAGCAGCAGCTGCTTGGAAAGTGGGAGGAGAGGTAGCAACTTGTCCCCAGCACCAGGCAGATTCCTGAAGCTCACAGCCATGGGGTTCTATGCTGTATCTCCACCTCCCAGGAAGACTGGCATCAAGCCAGAGTGACTCAGTCGGTTCCAGTGACAGACGGACTTCGGCTCCTCTTTATCGTGGCTTGAGTAGCCCAGCTGATTAGATTCTGTTCCTCAGAGCCAAAAATTACAGGTTATGCCCATCTGGTGAACGTCCCAAACCGTGCAAAGAGCTAGCCTTGGTAGGAAAAGGAGTCCCGTTGTCGTCGTCGCCACCCCCCACCCCGTCTTCCTGGGCAACCTCTCTCACTCCCCTCCCACTCCAAGACTTTAGACACAGGGATATGAAGACCCAAGGGCACCAGTCCTTAAACAAAATAGCCTCCACCTAAGCTTCTGCTATAAAACGACGTGATCCTGGCGGCTCACCCACAGGACTGCTGGGAGGATGAAGGGCAGGAAGGGCATGGGGCCCTATAAACTGTCAGGCACTGGGCATGTTTGTAAACAATGATCTACATTCCCCAGGATCAACCTGTCTGGAGAGAGGATCCATCCCACCACGTGGATTATGGAATTCACCTCTTGTCTAATTAAGACCTCTTTTCTAAGCCCACTATGTTAAGTAAAAATAAAAAGAAAAGGGTAGCTCCATTGGCGCAAGAAATCCAGTTAGGTCAAATCAAACCAAATCAAAATGTCCATCGTTTTATTAAGAATGACGCTCTCGGGTGGCAGAGCGCATGGTGGGGAGACAGGACAGCAGGGAGCCCATGCAGACCCGAAAACCACGCGTTTCTCCTCTGGGAGCACACTTAAATACCCTGTGGGAGTAGTCCTGATGCCCCCAGGGAGGGGTCAGGACCTGGCATGCTGGGATTTGGAGTCCAGACCAAAGCAACTCCCAGGCCAGGGAGGCTGGGATGGATGCCAGGGGGCTGGGGACTCTGCTCCCAACTTCTAAGAGGATTTGTTAGTTACTAGTTACTCTTGGCCAGATCTCAATGCCTGGGAGCAATTTACACAAGGAGACTAGTGTACCTAGAACAAACCTGAAGTTGGGCAATTTAAATTATTTAAATGACCTTTACTCATTCTCTCTCTCTCTCTCTCTCTCTCTCT
>LOEQ01001538.1:98050-112792 GCA_001685075.1 Bramus lutescens
CAAGAAGAGATGCTGACAAAGCTTCTGGACCACCAGCAGGGCCTGAAGCTGCCGAGAGAACCTCAAGAGGCCTGGAGAGGGGTCAGGAGACTTGAGGCCAGGTCTTAGGAAGGCCCATGGTTAGCTGGAGACCCAGACTCCTAGCGACACCAGATGTGTCAGGTCATATACCTAATGGAAGAAAAATGCGGCTTTTGAATCACCATGGACCAAGTAGAATGAAGGCAATATTTCACTAAAGCCAACTCTACAATCCCTCTGAGACTAGATGGATACTTAGCAAGAGAGCACCTAAAGGGGTAATCCTGGGGAGGCTGTTGAGCAAGACATACCAAGATTTGAGAATCCCTGTATTTGGCGAAACCCCTTGGCTTGAGCTAGACACTCTGGAACTCATTTATTCTTATCCTTAAACATGATATATTCGCCATTAAACATTTTCCTTGTGCCCATGGTTTGTATGAAGCAGTGTGCTTGTCTTTGAACTGTACTTGGAAACAAATCAGACAAAATCCCTACTTCGTGCAAGGTGTGGACAAATAACACACGGTCACCAGGATGGAGGGGAAGTTACACAGTGAGCCAGAGAGTGAAGAAGTGAGTGTGGAAGAAAACAAGAGTGTGCCTGGGGAACTCCAGCCTTGAGGACAGGTGTCTAGTTGTACCAGATCTAATCCCACCTCTCTTTCCCACCACTGCAGCCTCCCTCTGTGTGATGCTGAAGGCTAGACAAATAAACACTAAGTGGGTCTTCAAGAAACTTACAGTTCACTGGGAATGTGCACTATGGGCCTCACATGGACAGGATGACATCCTCTCTCCCATCCACCAAGTATCTATCAAACATCTAGTCAAAGAAGTCCATTACTAGGCACTCATACAACATACACTCTATACATAACACATGCATCACACACTATACATACTCACAAAACATATACCACACACAACATACAGAACACACACTATACATGAAACATATACTATATACACTCACCAAACATGTACTATACTTGCAACAGATGGAATACACAGAACCCATACTTTAGATTGCATACACTCATCAGATATAGAATATATGCTGCACACACCGTTCCAATGTATACAACATACTCATTCACACAACAGACTCATATAGCATGTATAAAACATACAGAACACATTATACACTTAAAAGACATACAGCAGACAAACATACAGAATACACAATATTGAAGTACAAGCAATATACACAGAACACATGCTTTGAAAAAAACATACAATAGACACTTTTGCAACACACACACAAGAAATATACACACCACCTATACATTAACACAATGCATAAAAAGTGCACACCATAACCGCAACACCCACACACTCACACATATTCATACAACACATCCCTCAAAGGCTGTATATGAAAATACTTTCACTTTAAACACCACGGAGGAGTGTGGGCTGCTGTAGCCAGATGAGTGCTGAAATTATTTGGTCAAATGCACAGGGCAGTAAATGAAAGACCTGATAGTTGGGGGAGGCTTTGGGGTTGAGCTATTCACATGGGCTGCCACAGAGTAATGGGCACAGGGATGATTTATAGAAAGAAGAATGGGAATTAGGACTGGGCAGGGGGAGACAATGGGAGATGTCGGTCAAAGGGTACAAACTAGGCAACTGGATGAATTACTTTTCTCTCAGCTATGACAAAATACCCAATAGCAACCAATTAAGGAGCTATGTGTGGGTGGTGGTTCCGGAGAGAGTTCAGCTCATCATGATGGGAAATGCAGGGCCCTGTGGAAGAGGAGAGAGAACAGGCCCAGAAGCAAAGGTTACACCTGTCTGTCTGTTGTCTTGTTCAGTTGAGCTGTTTGCCATGGAAACCAAACTGATGTTTCTTTGAACTGCCCAAACTGAGAGAATACAGTCTGCGCAGTCATAGACTTCAAAGGCAAGCCTTTAATGATCTCCTTCAACCAGCCAGACCCTGCAAAGGCTTCTCTACCTTCAGATTAGCACTGCCAATGTGGAGAGGATGGCTCAGTGGGTAAGGTACTTGCTGCACATGTATGAGCGAGTAGCTGGGTTCAAACCCCCAGCACACAAGTGAAATCCAGGTATGGAGTCATAGGTCTGTAACTGCAGTGTTTGGGGGCAGGGGGTGAAGACAGGTCTAAAACAAAGTGTTAGCCAACTAGTCTACCCCAAATGGGAAGCTCCAGGTTCAGTGAAAAGCCATGTCTCAGAGACTAAAGCATAGAGTGGTAGGCACAGATACCCAGCTTCCACCTCTGGCTTCTAACAGTGCATGCATGGGTGCATACACTTGCCCCCACACATGTGCACACATATGTACCACACATATTCACCGCACACATGCATACACACATTAAATATTAAAGAGTGATAATTAGAACCAGGTATGGTGGCACATACCTTCAATTCCAGCACTTGGGAAGCTGAGTCAGGTAGATCTCAGTGAGTTCGAGGCCAGCCTAGTTTACAAGAGTTCTAGGACAGCTCAGACTGTTACAAAGAGAAGAACTTTCTAAAAAGTAAATAAATAAATAATATAAAATGATAATTAGAAAAATAGTCCCACAAAGTGAAGTCTTAAAACTTGAGCTGTGGGTGACAGTTGAGATTTAAGTCATAAGTGACATTGTCTTGTGCATTTATTGGTCAGAAATGTTCTGCCCACAGGAAAAAAAAGATTGCTCATATAAGATGATATGCCAAGTGGCTTGATTTTCTGGGCTCATTTTACAATAAATAAACACATCGGGGCACCATAATATGCACCTTAAAAAACTTCAGCTTTTGTTTGCCAATCAAACTCAATGTAGCTAGGAAATTAAAAGAAATAAAATCTATCTATTCAACCAACTGCTAACAGCCTGGGCTCGTCATGTAATTTCCGTGAAGTTCCTTCAAATGAAATTCCTGTTGGGCGGAGAAAGCCACCTGGCACCAGGCTCACCACATATTTCCCAATATAACAGATGACTGTGAAATCTCTCTGAGACTGCCTCTGAGTCTCGATCCAGAATTAATCTTGAGTGCTTAAGTTCAAAACAATAGCCTACAGACTACACATCTTCTCTGACTTTTGGTGGACCAAGGGCAGTGTGATTTGGTTACCATGGTGAACAGCCAGGCTTCCCCAGGCAGCACAGAATGTTTTAAAAGTAAAACCTTCCACAGACAAAGGCGTGTTTGGAAAGTGCGGTAGGAGCTTACGTTTAAACTGTGTTTAAATTCGCCAAAGAAAGGTATCATCTATAATAATGCTAGCACGAGGATTTTATCCTGGCCATGCTTTAAATACCTAAATTGCTACTTGTAGAGCTGGCTCTGTGTTATTTTGATAAAGCTAAATGCATATGTAAAATAAAGTCTCTTCTTGTCTTTTGAAACACTTGTGCTTACGTGGACTCATCATAGTCAGCACGGGTCTGGGACCAGATGTGTGGAGATGTCCATCGTCCTGCAAGGAATTCTCTGACACCAGCTGGGTGTTCTGCAATTCAATTCAATTCTGACACTGTCAATTGTTCATGAAGACTCCAGAAGCAGAGAGCTTGGTCACAAAAGTCAGCCTCTGATGCTGCAAATACCGATTTCCTGGGCTAGGTTACCACCCTCCATTGCCCTGAGTCAAAGTCCCTACACCTCCTCATAGTCTGGGATAACTTCAGAACATAGGAAACCAGTTCAGGTATTTCTCATACAATTATGACTATGACAAAGAACACAGATGCACAGCCAGATGATGAGATACAGAAGGCAAGGTACGTGGGAAGGGGCTCAAGAGTCCATGCCAGGCAGGCTTCTCATGACGTGTTCAACACCCAGAAACTCTCCCAACTCCCAGTTCATACAGAATCTTCACCACCTGGGGATGATCAAGCAATCAGTCTCCCCTCGCTAAAGCTAGGGAGCAGGCAGAATGCTCTGAGCTTCTCAACCTGGTTTGATCTTCCTGGTTCCCATCCACTGTGCTTAAAAAGAATGAGAATGTCTGCTTATGTCTCCTAAAATAAAGATACTTCTTTCAATCAGGAAAGTTTAAGGCACTGGCATGTCAACTGGGTGCTGTGAACAGGGAGAAAGTGGGTTACTGTGCATCTATGTGTGCCTATGTAGAGACATAAAGGGATTCTTTGCAGGAAAGGACATGCACATTCTGTCACACCAGAGGTCTGATTTTGATGGAAAACTCCAGGAGGTAAGCACTCTGATACTTTTCCAAGGTCTTAATAAAAGAGATTGACTCTTGAAACAAGTGCTTGCTTGGAACATGGGACTGAGCAAATGTTTTCTACCCAGCAATTTCCACACTCAGAGACCCTTTCGGAGAAATCCATTTAACTTTTCCCTAAGGAGACTTCCCAGGCCTGAAATACATTGGCCTACATTCATCTAAATAAACAAAAGATCGGGGAACACGCAGGAAAATGGCCAGGAAGACAGTCCCAAAGCACCTCTTTGAATTATAAGTAACTGAAGACCCATGCTGACAACAGTTTCATGATCCTGGAAATCCAAAGAAACTAAACAGTGATGTTTGTGTCTATTATACTTTGTGATGTCCACAAAACAGCCAAGTGCTAAATGCCCCTGGGGGAGGATCTCTTCAGCTGCCTGGAAGTTTGACTGGAGCGGCCTAAGGACATGGCCAGCACTGTCCAGTGTGTTTCCTGTGCTGACTGGTAGCTGTCACAGAGTAAACACTTTGCTGTGGTTATCTTTTGCTTACCCCACAGGCTGGCAGGGAAGGTGTCACGATTTTAGGTGCGCTCTAAATAGGAAAGAAGTGATTGTTTATCTAAAACTGGGCATGGAGCTTGAGGGGGGGAAAGGCAGCTAATGGGGACTAGAGCGGCTCAGTTGGTAAAGTGTTTGCCGTACAAGCACAAGCACTTAAGTTCCAACCCTAGCGCCTATGCAAATAAAACTGGGCACCGTGGTGGGAATCCCCAGTTCTGGGGAAAACTGGCCAACCAGAAGCTCACTGGCCCACTAGCCTAGCCCAAGGAGTTTTGGGACAGTATTACCCATTATTTGAAACCATCTCATGAAAACTTCCAAGCCTTCTAAGAGAAGAGAGATACCCAAGACCTTTCACTACATTGCTCTCTTCCACAGCTGGGTTTCTACCCTTCATTGTGTGGTGAAACAACACCTTCTGTGCGTGATTCCTATTTTATGTAAGAGTCTTTCAAATCCAGCCAAATGTATGTCACCAGGGGATTATGAATCGACAGCAGAGCATGAGGAAGTGGAATCGAGAAACTACAAACATGCAAATTTGATGTGGTAAATGTCATAATTCCAAGGGCCAAGTCAGGCCAGCTAATGTGATTTCACCCCTTTCACCAATGAAAGCAGAAAACCCAGACATGAGAGAGGATTCCAGAACCATCCTTTTCTTGCTTTGTGTCCTTCAACACTTCTAACACAATGTCAGGCATTGAATAACCAGATCTAGCTAGAGAGAGAGATCTCAGCTACAGGAAAATCAGTCTCTCCTCCCTCCCCTTCTTACCTCTCCCCCCATTCCCCTTTACCTCTCAAGCAATTTCTTATAATTAAAATTCTCACAGTATAAATTGATTAACATTCAAAAGCAAAAAAAGATATTTTCTGTTCATGCCCAAATCAGGCTGATTCTCACACTTTTTTTCTTATATTTGGAAAATAAAATAGTCATTGACATATTTCCCAAAGAGTCAGTGTAGTCCAGCGCTGTACAATCCTTGTGGCACTCACTACCCAACCTCCAATATCACTTTTCCTTTCTATCCTCAGGTCTTTGCTGGCATTACTAGCAGCACCAAGATGATGCAGGGGCAGAAGGGCCCTCTGCTTCTTAGGAGTGGGGTTAAGAGCAGAGGAAGTGTTAGGCTGGGGGAAGGAGAGAGGAAGCTATGAATGGGGTTGCCTAGTACTAGAAGAAGCCAGACCACCTGCCTGCCTAGTCAATGCCAAGCTGAGGCCGCTCCCCTCTCTCTAGTTCCTTCTCTCCCACCTCTGTGCACACACATATGGAGGCACCACAATAACCTCGAATTCCAGTCTTTTCTTCAGCTTACTTGTGAAAAGGGTCTCTTGTTGCTCCTGGCTGCACAGTCCACGCTAGCTGGCCCACGGCCTTCCGCGGAGTTTCCCATCTGTCTCCCAACTTGCTGTAGGGCGATGAGATTACAGAACTACACTACTGCATCTGGCTTTACGTGAGTTCTGAGGATGGAAACTCATGTCCTTGTATGGCAAGCGTGTTGCCTACTGAGCCTTCTCTCAGCCCTGGGCCTTCCGTTTCAAACAAGTCTCTTAGTTTGTCCTTGAGGTGGCTATGGTTATTAAGAGTCCTTGTGACCTTCTCCAGCATCCAGCGTTTGGCCTGCCCTTGCAATTTCCTCTTAGAATACTGTCCTCCTCCCTTCCTCCTCTTCCTCCCCCTCCTCCTCCTTCCCCCTCTTCCTCCTCCTCCTCATCCTCCTCTTTCCTCCCAATTCTCTATCTCCTCACCCTTGAGACTCCCAAAGTAGATTTTGGGACACTCCCAAACTCTGTCCCTGGAACACTGCAGAGTTCACCACCCCCAGCCCCACCCTGCCTGCAACACACTCTGCATCTCTGTTTTGCTCTGCCTGTGTTCTCTTCTCTTCCTGCTGCTTGCTAAAGACACAAAGATATTTTCTATCCAGCTAAGGAAATCAGATGTATAGGTGTTTGCCAAATGAACACAAGCCGCCCTGTTTATATGCCTAATGCTCACAGTTCCTGAGGAAGTGAGAAGCACACACAGCAGGCCCTAGCTTTCCAGAACTTCCAGGGCCAAGGTCTTCTGGGAAATGGACTTAAATATCCCCCAGCAGGCAATATTTGGCAATCTCTCTAGACACGCTTGATTTAGCCTGCTCCTTGTTTACTTGGGTAATTGACTGGCTTAATAGCTGTCGACTCCCAGTTCAGTGATTCCGAAGCCATATTGTGCGGTGAAGGCTGTACAGTGTAACCACAGAGTCCTGAAAGCCCTGGCTGCACTCGGTCCATCTCACCCCTGAGGGTGAGATCCAGAACTTAGTGTTTTCAAGGTTCTTCAGCTGATTTCCATGCGCAGCCAGGACTAGCTGCAAATGACGGAGCGAGAGTGAGTGATGTTTCCTGGATCTGATCCCAACTGTTTCCTATCCATTGCTGCAGACCAAGTCCAAGCCAGGAAGAAAGTTCAGGTTTCACTGGAACAATTAGGTGTGAATCCCACCCTACAAGAAGTGCCTGCCTCCTCTGTCCAACTTCCTGCCTTGTTACACAGTCCTGTGAACCTAGTTTCTGTATGCTAGGGCACACAACCTAGTTTCTGCATATAGGGCACAGGACCCTGCCAAATTGTTAAAAAGCATCACCTTGGGGGAAGTCTCAGTGTGCAGCTGATGATCCCCACTGCCTGTGATTCCCCTCAGGCCTACAATAGCAAAACCTGTAGCCTTTTTTCCTCCCTATGAGTCAGCCCAGGGGCTCATATAGAAAAGCGCTTAAACCTTGAGGGAAATTGATTCAAACAGGTAGTTATCGCAGGTTCACATGAGATTTGAAGTCAAAGAAGTTTCGATATACGTCCTGTCGCTGCTGAGTGCAATCATAGGGTAGAATCATATTTTTTTTCCTCTCTGGGGAAGAAATCCTGAGAAATGAATGCCCTTTAGTGACTAGCTAAGACAAAGGCGATGCTAATGGTGAGACCAGATTTCTGCCCCCCCTCACTTCTAGTAGAATCTGTTTAACAATTATACAGAAATTGCTAGTGGGTTTCCCATGATGCCTGGATGTATACTTTATTATTAAATAAAGTGCACACTGGTGTGGGCATACATTGTTGTCAGATTTCTCAGAGGCTTTCTGCTGATCCTTTCTGGGACTGAAAAATAAGACTTTTACATGATACCTTTTTAAAGAGCTAGTTTATTTACAGGTGCCAGTGGGGGTAATATCCACCAGGATTGGTAGAAGGAAGCCTGAACCTGCTCGGTGTTAGCAAGCTAGAAAACTTATGGCCCAGGCACTGTTCTCCTGTAGACTGACTCAGAGTCACAGGGTCTCAGCTTGCAATTTATACCTTCCGATGCTCTTTCAATAGACATTGTACTTTGTGTTGTGAATTTGGATCTCTTGCTGGGCTGCTGGTTCGCAATGTCATACTTAACCAATGTTGGGCAGCTGCAGCAAGATTCCCAATCAGCCAGGTCGTCAATCAACAGACACTCGAGAGTATGCTGTGCTCCGAGCAGCAGTGTTTGGCAAGGCCAGCAGATTGTGTGCACTGTCCAGTAACAGTTCCAATTTATGTTCCGTTTCTCAAGATGTAACCCCATCACAAATTCAAAAGCTTCAATACCTCTCTTAAAAAAATAAACTTTATAGGGACACGGCAGTTAAGAGTACCTGCTACTCTTGCAGAAGTCCCGATTCAGTTCCCAGCACCCATGTGGTGGTGACTCACAGCTATCTGTAATTATGAAAGGGGTCAACACCTTCTAGTCACTTCCAGAAGTACATGTATTCATCAGACACACATGCAGACCCATAAAACAAAAATATATAAAAATATTTTAAAAATACATTCACAAACTACTGTTTGTTTTCCTTGGGTCATTTTGTCACTTCCGCAAAGTTTGAGAGTCCAAAATACCAGCTTTCAAATCCAAAGTCTTCTGCTGGTTTTCCCAAGAAACATGACTCCTATCCCCAAATCCCAGTTTCCCTAGGAAGAAACTGAAAATTAAAAAACCCATGGGAGAAATGTAAGCAATGCCTTAAGACCTCCCAGATGTCACATGGAGGAACTGGATGTCTGCTAACCCCTTGTTCTGGGGCTTCCTGGTGAAGCAGTCCCTAGGCCAAGAGGCTAGGCCAGAAGGTGCAGCTTCCAAGACTTCTACCGGTGAGTAGGTAGAGGTCTCGAGCCAGCGAGGTCAACAGGTCAGCAAATAAAACTGTAGGCCAGAAAGCATTTAAGAGTGGTTGACTCATGATTTCCAGTCAAGTTCTACAATTATAGAGGCAACATCAACCTCTGGGGGCATAATTATGGCTCTGGAATGTGTTGGCTTTGTGGTTATGTTGGGCTATGATCTGGGGTAGCCCCACTGCTAGCCTCAGACAAGAGTAACCAACCTATGCCAAGAGGTTCAGTATCTCTACAGAAAAGCCATGTTCAAGTCTAACAACCCTCTGCCCCAATAGTAAATGAGCCAGGCGCCCACAAAGGAAGTTTACGTGCTGCCATAGCACTAGAACAATGTCCCATAGCACTAGAACAATGTCATCGCTTGCTCTTTGGCTGCTTCTGGTAGTGTTCAGAGAAACCTCAGCAGAAATCCCTGCGAAGATTTATTATTATTATTATTATTATTATTATTATTATTATTAAAGTCTGTTCACATCGTCATTGTGAATTGATGAGGCACAATGTCTCAGTTTGTTGTGACTGCTGTAACACGTGACCATGGACAGAGTGGTTTAAACAACAAATAAATATTTCCCACAGTTCTGGAGGCTGGAAGTACAAGGTCCAGGTACCTGCAGATCCTCTGTCCGGTGACAGCTCGACTCCAGGCTTGCCAGCGCCTGCCTGGCTTCTTGTTGGGTGTGCACATGGCCAAATGAAAGCTAGGCAGCTTCTAATTAGCTTCTGTGCCAATCAAATATATGAGGGCCTTAAGCTCAGAACTTAAGTATCTCTAGGAGACCCTGCCTTCGAATATCAACACATAGGGATCCAAGGCTAAACAAGTATCATACACGGGTAGAGGGAAACCAAACACCAAGAATCCCTAAACCCTAAGGTATGTGTTTCGATTACAATTTCTACAGATACATACCAAGCTTATCGTTTCCTGGACTCTCGTTTTGTAAAGTATTGGCTTTTCATAGCCATACATTCTACCTTCATGTGTTCAGACAACCACAGGTGGAAAATATCCGAAACAAATATGTCTGTGCTGACCATGCACAGATGTTTTATCTTGTCCCTATTCTGTAAACCGCCTAGTATAGTAACATATGTGTAGCATTTACACTGTGTAGGTATTAGACTATGTAGAAACAGTGTAGAGTACAGAGGACTGTCTGGAGATGCAATGCCATTTTGTATAATAGGTTGATCATTCTTGAATTTTAGTGCCTCAGGGACCAGTCCCCTGCAGACAACCAGAGGTGACTACACTCCTCTTA
Organism: Bramus lutescens; assembly: GCA_001685075.1. NCBI lineage: Eukaryota > Metazoa > Chordata > Mammalia > Rodentia > Cricetidae > Bramus > Bramus lutescens. The sequence goes on from LOEQ01001538.1 coordinate 108,272, forward strand.
CCCCTTTGATGCACGATTAATAAAAACCCAGGATCAGAAGTTGAGGTTCAATCTGAAGATCTGAAAAAGCAAAACCATCAGCCACTGGCTCTTACCTCGACCTCAGTCTGAAATGGCGATCCTGCCTCCCGGAATCTCAGAATGAGACTGCATCTGAGAGCTGTCTTCTCCCATTTTATATTCCTCCCTAGGGCTGGGATTAAAGGCGTGCGCCACTGGGATTAAAGATGCTTATCATTGTGACTACTGGGATTAAAGGTTCGTGTTATCATAACCTGGTCTGTAAGGCTGACCAGTGGGGCTGCTCTCAGATCTTCAGGCACTCTTTATTTATTAAAATACCATTGAAATGTCCCTATACCTCATCACTCAGAGCTGTCCATGACACCTTGAGGCCTCTGTTAAGTCTGCCTGGGGCAGTTCTGTCTGGGTCATGCGTTTGGAATTTGCTTACAGAGGCACTTCTCAGAAATAACCCTTGTCCTCCTCCCTGGACCAGAAGGCAAAGCTGCTACAATGTTAGCTGTCCTGACAGCTACCCATTTGCTGCCCAGGTACACCTGGGTCCGCAGACACCTGCTCCATCACTGCTTCCCCAGAGTCACATTGACTGAAAGCCGTATCCCAAATATCCTCAGTCCCACACACAGACACACTAACTCTACCCTTCCCTGGCCACAAATGATCACCTAGGACAGTTTTGCCTTAGAGCTGGGTCTAGGTGTCTGATCAAAACCATGTTGTCTCTTTTATAACACGAAGCATCTCTGGGCTTAGTTAGAGTCACTAGGAATGTAAGCCCTGGTCCAGCCCACACCCAACCAACACTGTAGACTCATAAGTAAATCAGCCCACAGTAATGGTCCAGAGGGAGAGATGACTTGTAAGAGAATACCAGCTTCCTCTCTCTGTGGTCGGAAGGACTTCCTAGAAATTTGGTTCAGCTCTAAAAGATAATTGTCCATGCTCATTGTTCATCGAAGTCAGGAAGTCTTGGCCTGCCCATTTGTGCATGCAGTGGTGCTGAGGAAGAGGTGACCATAATCCCACCCCTAGCTATAGACAAGGATCTAAAGGACGACACACACAGCTGTCTCCAGGTCTTGAGATGCTGAGGACTACAGCACCAAGCAGAATCTCAGTGAGATCAGCAGCCATGTTCACTAGGTCTAAGTTTTTATGACCCCCAAGGTGGCTGGACCCTCCTCACTGTCCCCTCTCTGCATCCACGTTGGTAGTCAGCAGCCAGTTCAAGCTCAGGGTAGATTGACAGCTGCTCACAATTCCCCCCGCCCCCCGTATGCTCCCATTCCCCTCCCACCTGTAAAGCCTGGCACAGTGTTAAGCACAGCGTGGAGTCGAGAACTGGCAATTCTCCCAGGGAGTCACTTCTCAGAAATAACTCCTGTCCCCTTCCCTGGACCAGAAGGCAAAGCTGACAATGACTGTATGTCAAATGGTCAGTCAGTTTAGCAGTAGATGAGAATGCTGTTTGTTAAGAGAAGTTTCGCTTCTAGGAAACATGAAATTTATTTAAATAAAAACGCCTCTATGGCCATTTTAGACAAAGCTTTTATCATTTGTCCCATGCTGAGGTTAGGGCTTGGTAAAGCACAGGTCCTTCACCCAGCATCACCCCAGTCATGATCTCTTGAGGTAAAAACAGTAGGTGCTGGTGCATAGGGTCCACTGGTCCCTAGTCTCACCCGGGGGAGCAAGAGCAGTCCCCAAGGTTTAAGTGTGGATGCTCCTACTCCATCATCCCATCCTACAACCTAAGTCCACCTGAAGTTCCCAATAAAGTCCAGACTCCTATCTCTGTCCCAATGCCCACCGTGATCTGCCCTTGGTCTCTGTACCCAGCTCATCTGGTACCTTGCCCCCCACCCTTCACTACCATGTCGGGCTACTAACAATCAAGCAACATCTATTTGAGGATCGTCTCTGATCCTCAAACAGACGTTGCTTCGATCCTCAAATAGACGTTGCTTGATTGTTGAATTTGAGACAGGATCTCCTCTCACTATGTAGGACGCATTGTTCTCAGATTTGTTTGGGCTCTTTCTGCCACAGACTTCTGAGAACTAGAATGTGGGTGTGTGCCTGATTCTTCAACCAGAACTTTTACAATGTTATACCTTCCCTCCATGCTCCATCTCATGCCCGACACCCATCCTTTCTCCTCAAGAAGTTTCAGTTGTTAGACTAAGGCAGCTCTCAGTCATTAGTTGTCTAAACAGCCCTTGAGTCTTTTATGGTAATTACCACATGGTCCTCCGGCTCACACATCTGCCCAGCAGTGGCCAGATCCCCTTCACCCACCTTGGTGTCCTATGGCTACACACACAGCAAGTCCTCAAAAACTAATTGCTAAGTGAATAGAAGTCATGATGAAGAATTTTTTGCAGCCAAGAGAATGGATGTCCAGCTTCATTCATATTCTGAGGCAGTTTTAAAACACACTGGATTTTTGAAGATATAATAAAACACAGTGAATTCACCTTTTTTCCCTTCAACAAAATCTAGTTTAAAGGAACTGGGAGATGTCCCCATGAGAAAAGCACTTGCTGCGTAAGCATGAGGACATGGGTTCAAATGTCACATAAAAAGGGTCACATAAAAACTAGGTTGGGCAGCATGAACCTTTAACCCCAGCACTGAATGAGGCAGAGACAGGTGAATCCTGGGGACCTGCTGGCAAGGCACTCTAGCCAAAACAGCCTNNNAAAAAAAAAAATGAGAAGAACAGCAATGGAAAAAGTCACATGACATCAACATCTGGCCTCCACACATGCATGTAAGAGTGAGCACACGCACACATATACACACACGCTTACTGGGGAAGCATAATGTACATAGAGCTATCACTCTCAGATATTTCTAATGGGGCTGCTCATTGGTATCAGCTGGCAAGGAGTGGATGGGAAACAGGTATATCTGAGTTGCATTTGGCCTACAGGTACGTGTGCTTGAACTTCAGCAAAGTGATAGGGGCAAGCTGTTGTGCATTGCAATCCTGATGAGGACAGCAAAAAGCTACAAAAAACTTCAGTGACCTCCAAGGAGTTAAAACACAGCTTGTTAGACACAGAGATGGGACAGGATACAGAATGGTGTGCCCTGTAAGCGAGGAAGTAGTGGGCACCAATAAAACAGCCCCAGGAGAGCAACTATCATGAAAGACCAGAGAAAGAAAGGGTTGCAGAAAGGAGAGAGGTGAGGGACACTTTGCTGAACAGGCTCTTAAACCGCAGAAGTAGGTAAACTGTATGTCACCTACTACTTAAAAAAAAATCAGTAGCAACAAAATATTCTTTCCATCTAGATGATCCCAGAAGTTACATTTATGAAGGAGATGTAGAAAGACCAATAAACCATCTGCTGTTCGTATTTATGTATCCTACTTTGAAATTACAAGGTTTCGTTCGGGCTGGAGATGTAGCTCAGGGATACAGCTGCTTGCCTAGAATGCAGAAGGCTCTGCATCCAGTCCACAACACTGCTAGTGAGCTATTTATATTCAAAATTCCAACAGTTCATGGAAATGTTTAACCAAACGTAAACAGAAATCCACTATAATTGTGTTCGTACCCATATCATAACCAGGACAGCTAAGCAGAGGGAAGACAGAGAGATAGCTCCTGGGAAACTATCACCGGCTCCAATTCCTAGGCCTGCGCCTCATCCTAACCTTCTCAGGGAGTCTCTGAACTTCCTTGGTGATGACATGGAGGCTCTGCAGATGGAAGTGGAAAACAGTTCCCGCCTATTTTAAGCACCTATCATTTTCATGTTGAGGAAATAAACTGAATACCCAGACAGGATATTCAGCCCCTGTCGACTCAGAGAAATTAAAGATGAGCTCCCCTCACCTCCACAGGAAGGTCAACTTGCCTGAGATTGCTGCCTCAATGCCTCCCAAGGCAGCAGAACTATGATCTCAGGACTTTTGATGGAAGAAGCATGAACAATAGGGCTCAGCTGTCCAGGACCCATGGTCCATGGGTTTGAAGCTAAGCACACTTGATAGAAGTTGATGGGTTGCGTGGTGGGCTATTTACTGACATTCTGGGTCTTGGCTTGCTCCTCTGGCTCAAGAGGAGAAAAATAATGAGTATCCTTTACCTGCCCTGGGACAAAAGTGTCTGAGTGTGTGGGATTGTTTTTTTTCTCTTCACCTCTTGGACCATGTACGTGAAGATGAAGAGACATCTTGAAGGCAAGATCTAAGCATAGACATGAGAGCCACTTGTTTGACCTGCATCTCCCGCACACTATCTGGCAGAACGTTTTGAGTAATCTTTTGTATGAAGCAAAGTTTCCTGAGTGGAATTTTCCATTTGTGGCATCGTGCAAATGTGGCTCATAAAGTTTCAGCTTTGGGATTCATCTTTGGTGATGCTTAAGTTCATGAGAAAAATATGGGATAGCATGTATTTTTTTAAAAAAGAACAAAAGAGGGGCTGGAGAGGTGGCTCAGAGGTTAAGAGCATTGCCTACTCTTCCAAAGGTCCTGAGTTC
>LOEQ01001538.1:120518-134507 GCA_001685075.1 Bramus lutescens
GTTTCTGTGAAAGTATAAATACTTTACCCTGCCTTAAATAAAGGGCAGCAGATTCCACATCGCTCTTGTGTGTGTGAGTCTGTCTGTCATTAGCCGAATCCCAAGTTCTCCTGTCTTTCGCCCTAGTTCTCCCTTGGTTCGTGGGTCCCCTGAGGACCGGTCCGTGGCAGTTTCTGGTCATCATTTTTTACTACAGATTCTTCTCCCATACTGAACAAGGAATGACATATTAGGAATGTAGACAGTCAGTTAGAAGATAGGAAACCCACACACACACTCCTCTCTGGACTCTCTCAGCTGCCTAGTCACCCCCAGAGTTTAGGGGAAATAAACAGTCATAGATGCCAATAAAAATTCAACACCAGAAGCGAATGGAAAATTTCCCGGACTCTGGCTTTCTTTCTGAGTGCTAGAGTCCATGACACTCTGAGCCAGCTCTAAAGAATTTAGTGTTAAAGGTGTCAGACAACGTGGTTATAACACAGCATCACCGGAAAACGTGTCCTTGGAAAAATGAGCAACTCAGAAGTGGTTTGCATTTATAAATGTTTATTGAAACTAAAATCCATGTATTTCCTCCATGAGAAAGGAGGCTAAAGAAGCATGGACAGTGTGATGCACATGATGATGCATGAACATATGTTTACATGCGTGTGCAACTCTGTTGCCAGGAGTCTAACCTTGGTTCTATGGGTCATCTAGAAAAAATAATAGGTTTCTCTTTCTCTAGGTCTGGAAATTAGCTGCTTTCTACAGTGCCTTCCAGTGACATTTTCTGTTGGTTTAAGCTTTGTCCTCCTATGCAGGGCCAGCTGCTGTGCCTTGCCCAATAGCCCTTGGCAACCTTTGTGGTCAGCCTGGGGGAGTTAGGCTTAACTGATTGCCTGCAGACTTTACTCTTGTTCTAGGCAACGGTCCAAGCAAGTCAGACCATCCTGTGCCTCCCCCAGTCTACCAGACCCCTGAGGAGAATGTGTATCCTTGATCCTCCATACCTGTAGATAATAACTTTCCCTCTCCTGGGCTCCTGGGATGTTTGAAGCCCAGATTTTTGAAGGAGCAGGGACATTTTCCAAGTAAATTATCATTGGGCTTGTCTTCTGGTGCTCATAGAAGACAGGCTGCTGAGAGAAATCATGAATGACCAAGAACTAGGCAAGTAGAACGAAGCTCATTTAACCTTTTGTTCCATGAGGCTTTCCTGGTGGAGATTAAACAGGAGTTAGGGAAACAGGGCTTCTTGAAACTAGTTTCCAAGTCTTGTGAGTAAGGTGCACAAGGTGGCTAGTAGGGCTGGATACAAAAGATGTCCATAAATGGTTCACCTGGGAGAGTGGAGCCTAGCAACAGGCTCCAAGTTCTACAATTGATCCCTTCCTGACTCTCGCATGCATGGCAGACACTCTCCTCTCAGGAAGGAAGCGGCTGAGCGGGACATACATGCTCAGGGCACACTTCGGTGGTCCAGAGCCAAGGGACACAGAAAGAGAGAATAAGTGAGAAGAGACATTTTCTCGACGTGCTATGGCTTTGATGTAATTACTCTCTGAAGGTGGCCTGCATCAGAAGCCTGGTTGCCCAAAAAGGGTAGCAATTTAAAGAAGTGGGGGGCGGGGAGGGACAGGATCTTTGAGAGGTGGAATTTAATGCAAGGTGGTTGAGTCATCATCCTCAAAATGGAGTGATGCTTTTAGTTCCCAAGTGAGAGTTATTAGAAAAGAGCAAATCTGGCCCCTCCTGTCCCGGACTTCCTTTCTCCCCCTTGTGATGGCTCCCTCACACAGGTGCAACCACCATGATGATGTCATACATCATGTGACACAGTCAAGAGCCCATCAACGGAGTCAGAGTCAAGCCGTTGGAACTGGAAGCCTCCAGAGCATGACGTCTTTTGTCTCAAAGTGCCTAGCCTCAGGCATTCTGCTACAGCAACAGGAAACAGAGGTTTGCAGAGTTGTAAGATTGAAGCTCAATTTAAAGAAGCCAGATGGCAGAGTACCGAGGCCACAGATGAAGAAGGGATAGTTTCTCAAAGCCGAAGCAAATGAGGGAGATGGGGAGGACAGCACTGATTCTCACAGCACACAGGCAGCCCTGCCAAGCTTAGTGAATTGTGTGGAACCGGGTGCATAAGGGCAAAGCCACTGAAGGGTCACATCCAAGTCCCTGAGTAATCAAATCAGAATTCCAAAAGGATGGAGTCATAGGCCAAATGTAACACTATTAAATCAACACAGACAAATCTAAAATCCACCTTACTTTCTGGACAAGGCAAGGCACACATCTACAAAGGCACGGGTAGGAAAGAAAACCAACCAAACATCTGGGCTGCCGTTGACTGGTATGCCAACTATGACTCCTGTATAAAAGGATACTGTGTGCTCAGCTGCCTTGGAACACTTACAATAATTAATTAATGGGAGAGGTGGTGGTCATCATCAAGGCTGTCTCCCAACGCATTGTTTTTTAAGCACCCTCCCATCTCCCATCAGAGGAAACCCTGTCAAGGGCTGCTCATAGCCAGAAAGGACCAGGAGGGACATTCCACCTGCAGGAAGGCCACCTGAATTGTCTTCTGTGTACCGGAAGTCATCAAACCGAGGCAGGAGCCAGCTCTCTGTAGGTCGTAAGGGAAAATGGCCCTTGGTAAAACTACAAACTGTTGTGGTAGAATTCATTCTGGGATTAAAAGGCAGATTAATAATTAAATGGCAAAGCCTGAAGCAATGAAGATTATAACAAAGAAGCCGTACAGCTGGGGATGACATAACCAAGCTGAATAGATAAAAGGAAGGACAGAGCTCTGGGCCAGCAGCAGAGGCCAGCTGTCGCCTTCCATAAAGCCTTTGAAGAACGCATAAGACACTACTGTTCTTCTGTATGTTGTAGCATTATGCAGATAAGTATAGCAAATAAGAGAAGATAGATGCCAAGAAAGTCCTGCCCTATTTCAGGCCACTCTGTAGACAAGAAGATAATGAAGAAGACTTGGCACTGCTTCTTGGTAACTGTGAAGAAAAAAGAGTTTTGTGTACAATTAGCAGCACTTGAGACACCTTCAATGTCAGAGGCAGCATTGAAACACCTTCCAGGTCAGAGGCAGCAACATCAACTAGTGATGAATGGCTCCCAGTAAAGGTCAAAAGCCAAAAGCTCTGAAATCAGAGACAGATGGAGAAGGCTTCAGCCACCCCTGATTGTGTGTTATAGACAGATCTCATGATAATTTCCCTGGGTTCAGCCAGAGGAGCATGCTTAGAGGCATGTGAGCCTCCACTGACTGACCTAGGAGAGCCCAGAAAACTAAGCAATCCTAAAGCAATTACTCCAATCTTGGACCAGCTTTTGACATGACCCCGTAAAAAGCCACAGACAAAGAGTCTTGATGGTTTACTTTTTTCCCCTCTTGGGAACCCTTCCTACTCTTAGGAATATCTCTCTTTCTTGATTCCTTACTTTTTGTTAACACAGCTTACTAAAGCATTACTTAACCGCATCTTCACTGGCATGAGAGCATGAACTCAGGGACCACTGTCTTGGGTTGGCTTTTGGATGGACACCGAGCCTCTGGCATGTTAGGTCCCTAAGTCAAGCACAACTGAGGCAAGAAGGGTCCCAGCAAACTCAAAACAGCCTGAGTGACAGACGTCAGCAGTGAAACCAAACAGCAAGCTAGAGCGATTGGGAAAGCAACGAAGCCGGAATCTGAAACTGTGCAGACCTCAGCAATGCGGTGGGTCAGACCCAAAGACAGCACCTTCCTGTCCTTGAAGAACCCAAACAAAGGCCTTCACATTGGTTTCCAAACCACAATTGCTTCTGCTATCTCCTTCAGGCCCTCTGATTGGGGCTGTTTGTCGGGTTCTTTATTTTGTTTTGATTGCATGGTAAATCAAGGCACTAGAGAAGGCATGTTCACACCACGTGACTTGAAGTAAGAAACCACAGTCAACAGGGACAAATCTTAAGTAAGAATCGGGGCCTATAGACTTCACCTCCTTTTCTCTCTCTTTCTTCTTGGTGCCTAGATCTACATTTCTGTGAACTTTGGACGGCATCTTCAGTTCTGACAGTGGATTAGGAGCTTACTGTTTGTAATACTGGAAGACAATCTGTTATGGTATTCATTATGTTTAACCACTAAATATGAGTCATGGACCAATAAACATGTCTGAATTACTGTACTTCTAAATGTTACGTGAAACTGCATTCTTCCCAGCCGTTCTCTGGCAGGACTTAAATGATGTCACTAGATTTTTAAAGCAATTCAAAAGTACAAAGAATATGATTACCTTTATTATGAAATATATAACCACGATACTTAAAATATGGAGAAGTAAGCTAAAGAGGAGATTTAAAAGTCATTCAAGATAGATCTTGTCACCTAATCGCCAATAATCTTATCAGCGTTTTGAAACATATGATCATTTTCTTCTACTCTCTAGGGTATTTCTGTTGCATGACTTTTACTAGGGACACATGGGCAATATCTTTTTACTCCAAATAGGGCACTGGTTGCAGACCAAAGAGCGAGTCTATCAAATCTTGTTTAATGGTTCCCATGAGCTTACTAGGGTAACTCACAGGATTAAGAGGGAGGGGTGGCTTACAAGAGCATGGATAACTCAAAGGCAGCTGCTAAAGAGCCCAGAACGAGTGACAAACTACAGAAGCTGTGCCACCGGAACCCCCTGCTCAACTGCTAGGGACTATATCAGGGGTAGGAGAGTCTCCTCCCCCACCGTCAGTTACCGCTGGTATAACCCATTGGGGAGCAGCTTCATGAATCCTCCAGACCATTTCATACATGTATATAAGGGATTTTAATCCTTCTCACCCCAGTTGCCCTGGCTCATTCCTCTTTCTTCTTCTCAACAAGATCCCCTCCTGTTTCCACATCTCTTTTCATCTGTGACCCACTGAGTTGAGTTAGGGTAGCCTGCATGAGGACGGGCAGGAGATTGTTTACTAGAGCGTGGATGACAGATTGCTGGGTACAACTCTCAAGAGAGACACACTTTTCTCCAGCCAACACGAGCTGTCAGTGGTGCCTCAAGGAAGGTTAGGGCCTTAGAAGCCCTTTTCCCTCCTATGATGAAATGCTGACAGGCCCAGTCTTGTGCAAGTGACCGCAGCTGCAGTGAGTGCATGTATGTGGTGGTGGTGTCATGTCTAGAACACATTCCTCTGCGGCACTTCTCCCTAGTCTCTGGCTCTTACATTTTACCTGCCCTCTCTTCCAAGATGGTCGCTGAACCTTGCAGAGGTAGGGGTAATACACATGTTCTGTTTAGGGTCCTGGGCTTCATAATCACAGCCACAGGTTCTTGATCTGTATATATATATATTTACAAAGGCAAAAAGAAGCGCAACAGTTATCTCCTTTGGAGTGGGCCTTAAATTCAATCAGAAAGCAATTGGTTATCCCTATAACATTCATGATGCTATTGCCTAATGGGAACATATCTTGCCAGGGTGATCATTGCTGTAGTCAACATGGTTCATGGCTGGGCAGGATATTTTTATAACCTGCCCTGTTGCCCCAGGAACCCGCACAGCACCTTCCAGCTCTATGAAAGTTAGCCAGCAGGGAGAAAGTGTGCAAGCCAATTCTAGCTCAATTTCCTCATTTCCTCATATCCCGTAATCACGTATTACCTATGGATCAGTTGTCATTCTCTGTATTAACCACTGTCCATGGTTAAAAAAAAAAAGCTTCTCTGATGAAGGCTGGGAGCTACTAATCTATGGATATTAAAGTAAATATTTAGAAGGCAGTTTAATACCATGATACCATGACTATTTAGTAAAATAAGCAGTCAAAAACAAAAACCAAATTCCTACCCTTCCCACCCCTTTAATAATTAGGCCCAGTCCATTTGGGGCCTGAACCTGTAGTGGTCACTATGTCTCATGTAGATATGTGGAGTCGTAAGTTTTAAGGACCTATGGTGCCTTCCACGAATTTCTAGTTTCAAGAGAAACAACTCTCAAAGGTTATCACATATGATGATAAAGATTCAGAGTAAGTCAGCTTCTCTTTCAGACATCTAGATAGGAAAAGGAGGCCACTGGCATGGTCAGTTCCCCAGTGAGGTCTACACTAGCAGAAGTCAGGAGTGTCCTAGCTTGCTTTCTGTTGGTGTGATAAAGACCATCACAAAAAGCAAGCTGGGAAGGAAGGGACTATTTCACCTTACAGCTTACAACTCACTGAGAAGTCAGTGCAGGAACGCAAACAGGGCAGGAACTGAAGCAGAGACCATGGAGCCATGCTGCTTACTGGCTTGCTCCCATCCGTGGCTTGCACAGCCTGCTTTCTCATACCCAGGCCCATGATTGGCATGACCTAAGGTGGCCTGAGCCCTCCCACATCAATCATTAATTAAGAAAATGCTCAACAAACTTGCCCACAGGTCAACTGATGGAACAATCCATCAATTAAGGTGCTGTCTCTCTGGGTCACCTAACCAGTGCGTTTAGCTTTATCAGAAAGAAACATCTGCCAACCCGAAGAACCTGATCCTGATGAATTCTGGACAGTGAGTGTAGGACCTGAGCTCAAAACATGCAAATTTAGCTCAAGAGCTGTGAGTTTAAATTGCAGTTTAGGAGCTATAAATTTTATTTCACTTTCATCTCTTAATGCTCTTATTTTTGAATCTGTGAGTGTGCACTCGCATGGAGGCCAGAAAAGGGCATCAGATCCCCCTCTAGCTAGATTCATAGGTGGTTGTGATACCCACCCTGGGCCCTGGGGACTGAACTTAGTTCTTCTACAAAAGCAGCAAGCGTTCTTAAGCAGTGAGCCATCTAGCCAGCCATGGAAGTTGTAAATTTTAAAAGGTCCAACTTCTCAAGGTAATGGCTGACAACAGACTTTAATAATGGCTGGCCACAGCCCTTGCTCCTCTCACTTCCTGGTTCTTTATCCTCTTGTAACTTTGGGTGAGGTTTTCCTCTCTCTGGCAGGCTTCCCTGAGGTTGTACTCACCTACCTGAGCTCTTACCAGTTGCATTTCGGATACCCATTCAGTTCAGCCAAGCCGAAGCCTTTCAACTCAATCTCCAGTGTCCATATGGTCATGAGCCACTTGGCCTCATAACCTGGGTATTAAGGTACCCAGCCAAGGAGGTCAGGGTGACAGACATTTTTGAGTCCCCTTCCCTGCTGTAGGGAGCTGCGTCTCCACCCAGAAAAATCTGCCTCCCCTTCTCCTATCTCAGATCATCATTGTTCAAGGTCATGAGGCAGGGAACTCGGGAACTACTCTCACCTTTCCTTGGGGCCTGGACTCCCCTGAACCCCTTCCCCTCACCACCATTCCTACAGAGCCCATGGCAAACCCTGGCTCAAACTGAGGGGAAGGGAGAGAACCAGCACCGTGACTGGAGACCGTTGAGCTCTTGGGGGGGGGGATGAGGATAGGAACAGAGAGTATACATAAACCTCCTTTCCGGCCTGCTTCAGCCATGATGGGTTCACCCAAAAGCCCCAGAGCAAAATGAGGGCATGGGCACTGTACTGAACCATGTGAATGAGGCTGCTCTTGCTGCCATTTTGAAGGTTAGGCACCTAGTCACGTGTGTCTAGTCTTCTGCTTTTCTAGCACCAACGGAGGCAAAGCAAAAGCTGGTAAAGACTTCCAAAGTGGTGCTCACTGTTGTTGACAGTTTGGTTTCTAAGGACTTTGGCTCAGCAACACAAAGAGAGATGCAATTGCTTGCTTAGTCTGAATCCACACAACCATTGTAAGGTAAGGAGGACAATATCTCCTCCTCCATGAGGCTTCCATATGATGCCCATGTAGCCAGTTCTTTCCCCATGTCCCCAGTTCTTCCCTGGGCTCCTGGCTCCCCAGCAGAGGCTACCAAGGCCGGACTGGAATGATGACAAGGGACTTCCTTTTTCCTCCACAGACCTTAGAGTTGAAAATGGATGGGACAGCACGGAGCCTGAAAACAAAGGGCTGTCGGGGCAACGGAAGCAACTATGGGTAAATTCCCACAAATACTTTAGTTAGTGCATGCAGATGGGGGCACACCACAGCCTTAGTCAGACAGCTCTCTGTGAGATGGGAGGTAGTGATATCTGTCAACATCCCCCTGCCTGCCTGCTGCAGCTCACAGTGTTGGTATTTCATTGCCTGTCCGTCTCTCCTGACTTGGGGGTCCTCAGTGAGCTGTGAATGGGAACCTCACTCCTCACCTCCCTTGGCCTTGCTGGTGTTTGTAGCTTTTCAGAAACTGCCTGCATTGTCTGAGTTTATTATTATTAGTCTTTTTGATATGGGTCTCTTTGGTCTGAAACTTGTCAAGTTGGCTGGGCTGGCAGGATTGGGAGCCTCAGGGGTGTGCCAGTTTGTGCCTCTCCCTGGGATCCTATGTGAATGCCACCACTCCTGCATTTTTTTCCTTCAAGATTTATTTACTTTTATACTAGGTGTTTCGATGTCTCACACTTCTGTAGCTGCACTTCCTCAGCAGGAGTGAGCAGAGCGTACGTGCCTAGACTTTGTATGACAGATGCTCCCCTGGCAGCCTGATTTGAGAAACTTGATGGTGACAGGGAGTTTGCTTCTTCCTAGACAGCAAGTCTTTCCTTGTTCTCACATCCGATCTGGGGTCATGTTTCAGTTTGTGACCTCAGGATCAGTCTGGCATAAAACCTGCCAGACATTGGGTCCAGTGCGCTGTGGGTGGCACCAGACAGCAAACGGGTTTCACATTCACAGACATGAGGCCCTCTCCTCTCGGGGGATTCCCCAGAATAGGGCATTGCCTCTGTTCTATGGAGGATGAATGAGAGGTTCACTGCCCACTGGGGATGCCTTCAGCCAGTGCACAAGTAGACCCACAGTGGGTTACACACTGTCCACTACCAACTTGCCTTTGGGAAGTAGTCTCGAAAAATTGCTGTAAACGTGGCCTGGAGAGATAGCCTAGTTGGCAAAGTGTTTGCCTTGCAAGCCCAAAGATCTAACTTCGATCCTCAAAAGCCACATTAAAAAGCCAGGTGTTTGAGGTTGGAGAGATGGCTCAGTGATTAAGAGCATCGTGGCTCTTGAGAGAGCAAGGGTTTTGTTCTCAGTACCTACGTGGCAGTTCACAACCATCAGTCACTCCAGTTCCCGGGGATCTAACATCCTTTCTGGCCTCCAGGGGCATCGCAGGCTCTTGTAGACCAGACATCGAAACACCTAGTATAAAAAAAAGTAAATAAATCTTGAAGAAAAAAAAAACACAGGAGTGGTGGCATTCACATAGGATCCCAGGGAGAGGCACAAACTGGCACACCCCTGAGGCTCCCAATCCTGCCAGCCCAGCCAACTTGACAAGTTTCAGACCAAAGAGACCCATATCAAAAAGACTAATAATAATAAACTCAGACAATGCAGGCAGTTTCTGAAGAATAACACACACATACACATGGCGGGGGAGGGTTCTTCTCTAAATTGGATCCCTAAACCCTCAAAATGAAACAATATATTTTCTTTTACAGTACTGACCCTATACATAATCTCAAACAGGAACAGCTTGCTTTTGTTGTTGTTGTCATTTGTTTTCTGTTGAAACTTTGAGTAGAGAACATTATGAAAGGAAAAATAACCATTTGCTGCCTCCTCCAGGTCCTCTGGAAAACACATGTCCTTGTTACCCAAGCTACAGTTACAAGGAGAATTTATAAAGACTTGAACTCCTTGTATTTTTCTGCCTGATTTGATATCTAAAATCATTAAAAAGTCTTTTTATCTGGGCCATTTCTCATGAAATGTAGCATTCTAAAACTTAGATTCCTATAAGATCAAGAAAGACAATTTGGTAAAGAGCCTTTAAAAAAAAAAAAGCAACCATAAAGTTCACCTAAGACTGACAGCAAATAAAACCCTGGAGTTTAAGATGTAATCAAACAATCTTAACCTGTTACGTTATGTCATAATATAAATTAGATTCAATTCTTTTACTAGATAGGAGCAATAAGAAGTAAGAAGGAAAGTAAAGAGAGGCTTTCTTTTCTTTTCTTTTTTGTTTTGTGTTTTTGTTGTTGTTGTTTTTGCATAAGAAAAATTTTTTTCATGGTAAAGTAAGGTTTTGTCATAAAATAAAATTATTAGATAGCTCCAAAATGAGAAAGATGAGAAACAAAAACAAAACAAAATTCTTAGCCACATAATAGAAGATCCCAGTGAGTCACAGGGAGTTTACAAAAGGTGTATAATAATTGTGCTGTTTGAATTCCAAAGATCAAACTTCAGAGCACTGTTATGAAACTAAAATGCAGTCCTCCACTTCAGACAATGAGGTTAACTGGTCATAAGGCTGAGCATTAGAAACTACAAAGCTTAGCCCTAAATGAACCATCTTCGGGAACCACCCCCAAAACCCACACCAAGGCTCCAGGAACATTGAGCAAGAGGAGGCAGAAAGAAGGCACCGAGGACGAACTCAGTGAGAAGCTATTGCCCTCGGTAGCTCCCATCAGCCACGGTGGCAGCGCAAGACCCGCACAAGAGGGAGCCAGCAGAATTGCTGGCCTAGGTGGGAGAGGGGCTCCCCAGCACCCACCCCACACTAAGAGGCTCTTGTCAGTTAGCAGCTCCTGGGGAAGAGACGGGCATTCTTCTCTGAGGGCATGGCCACTGGTAGGTTTGCCCATACCCTAGTGAATAACCTCACATCCATACATGTATGGACAGTACTAACTGAACTTACTGAGAGAGAGGTGAAGGGAGGAGCCTAGGAGGTAGACATGAGCACATTTCACTGTAAACATGTATAGATTCTCAAAGAACAAAAACTCGTGATGAAAACAAATTAAAACAATGAGGTTCTTTTAAGATACTGATCTGTTCCTAGTAACATAAGAACTGGCAAGAAAAACCAGAGTTTATGTGCTATCAAAATAATTGCCAATGTTTTCTGCTAAGGCTTTTAATTGATAAGGCACCAGAGTCATAGCAATATCAGGATTCATTTTGAAATACATTTGTTTTGTTTCGTTTTTAACCGAAGGCCTGTCTGAAGATGGCATATTTTCTGTATGTTCATCAACCAAAGCTGGGAAACCTAAGGCAAGGAGGTTAGATGGCTAAAGAGAGAGCAGATATTTTGACCCTTGCTCTTGTGGAAAATGAAATGCTGAATCTCCTCTCCTCTTGGCAAAGAGGCCTTGGAGACCCCAGAGGTTGGGCTTTAAATATATCCTACAAAACAGGTAATCTTTAGAAGGGAAAACGAATTGTGTGCTTTGAATGGGAGCCATGTAGTCAGCAAGAACTCACTCATCCCAGCAGATGGACATCTGCTAGAGAAAACAATTTGAAGCACCAATTTGAAACTTGCCTAGTTTCTCAGAAAGACTTCAGACTTTCATCTTCCTGCCTCAGTTTCCTGGGTTGCTACAGCTGCACCCCACCATTGCTCAGACCAACTAGATGAATCTCAGCTTATGGTAGCCGGCAATTTATATTGACTTGAAAGTCAAAATTGCTCCTTTCTCTGTGGGCCCAAAAGGAATGTTGTATTGACAACCACAAAAAAAAAAAAAACATGTATCTCAATGTTCACCTCCATCAGAGCTCTTGGATGGCTAGTTAATTCTCAACATACAGTGTTGGTTTTTATTTATTTTGTTTTTGTATGTATGTGTGTTTATATATTTGTAGGTGCATGTACAGCATACATACATATGCATGAGGAGGCCCAAAATTGACTACTGCAACATCTCTTGCTGAACCTAAAGTTCACCAATTTCCCATCATCTAGCTATCCAGAGACTTCAGAGATTCCCTGTCTCTACCTCCCAAGAGCTGAGTCNAAAAAAAAAAACATGTATCTCAATGTTCACCTCCATCAGAGCTCTTGGATGGCTAGTTAATTCTCAACATACAGTGTTGGTTTTTATTTATTTTGTTTTTGTATGTATGTGTGTTTATATATTTGTAGGTGCATGTACAGCATACATACATATGCATGAGGAGGCCCAAAATTGACTACTGCAACATCTCTTGCTGAACCTAAAGTTCACCAATTTCCCATCATCTAGCTATCCAGAGACTTCAGAGATTCCCTGTCTCTACCTCCCAAGAGCTGAGTCACTGGCAGCCACCTTGCCTACCTGGCTTTTGCATGGGTTCTGTGGATCCAAACTTCAAACCTCATTCTTGTGTGAACAGCACTGTATCAACCTATTCATCATTAAAACCCTGGCAAGGTTGCTTTAAAAAGAAACTACCTACCACATGAAGACATTAGTCAGTGATAGAGAACTCATCTAGCACATGCAAAAGCCCTGGATTTAATCACCAACAGCACCAAGACAAAGGCAGGTTTAACAGATGTGTCCTTGTGTGTGCTTGGTTGTTGTATATGTATAGAGCAGGCAGCGTAGTTCTAACAAACCCTAAGACATTTGAGATTACAAATGAGCATAAACTTCAACTCAAAGTCACCAACTGCTTTACATTCTTATAAGAGAGTCATCCTGTCCTTTGAAACTTTAAAATAAAACATCAGTCGCATCCTTGGTAAACTATTCATATCCACGATATATTAAAAATGTCTGAAAATCAATAAGAAAGATCTAGATAGCTCAACAGAGATATGAACAAAATCTAGAACGGGCACTTTTAAAGAGAACATTTGAATGGATCACCAATAAATATTGAAACAAAAACTTAACTACTTCAACCTCATTAGCCATAAATCAAATGTAACTAAACTAGAATGAAGTATCAGGACACATCTATCTACCAGAGAGTTAAAATGGAAAGCAAGCTCCTGGGTTGATGAAGACTCAACAAGCATCTAGAACTTTCCAGCATACCCATTACACTGTTCTAAGGAATGAATAATGAAAAATATGATATAATAAAAACATGATTACAGCCTAATACTTACTAATTTCACTCCTGATTTATGATCAATGCAAAAGTGTTGTAGAACTTGTCACAAAGCACATTCAGTAGCACGGATGGCTGTTCTACATTTAATAGATTGAAACTGGAAACCACTCCAGGACCCCTCAGCAGTACAGTGTACACATAGATATACTCTCAGAATTTTACCTCATGAAATCCATTGAGTTTTTCATGATGACTCTGAATTTCTCTCGATACAGCACTTCATTTAGAAGGATGGTTTCTTTCATGTAGCACATAAGACTTGCTAGTATGTATAGGGCAGTACAATCACACCAGCTTTGAGAGCACTTCCTTAACTAGGGTATATTGCCAGTTCTTTGTTATTCACCCTTAATTTCAGATTGCACTGAAAACTGCACTTCATTCAATTTACGACTGTGTCAAGCCAGCCAATAGGCTAACTTCTGTGAAAATGTCCCGTCATGGTCCTCAAAGAACCATGCAATCATTATTTACTGTACTTCTGTGCCTCAAACAAATGTCTCCTTCTCTAAAACTCATGGGAACCAAATACGGACGCACAACCGCATCAGTGGGCCAGGCTCCCAACACGGCTTTTTTTTTTTTAGTGAGCTCCAATCCTCTCACACGCCCTTCCTCATTCACGCCTCCTGTTACAGATGCAATATCTCAATTTTGATGTCAAGGAACTGAGATTCCGAGTCTCTGAGGCCTGTTACGACCACAGAGCTAAGCAGCAGAACAAAACCAAAAACTAGTATTCCTCCCTAGTGCGCAGTGACACTTCCCCTTTTATGAGGCATCCATAATGCTTGCAATCTTTTTTTAAATAACTACCTACCAATCACGGTCTTAGGTATTTCAGGAAAAGAGCTTGATCCATCACCAGCCATGGTCAGACCAGTTGAACTACTCTGAGCTTTCACAACTTACCAAAACAGTATGACCTGATACTGTTTGGCTTGTGTTAAGACCCTCCAGAGCTAGCTGGGCAGTGATGGCATACACCTTCAATCCCAGCACTCGGGAGGCAGAGGCAGGTGGATCTTCATGAGTTCAAGGCCAGCCTGGTCTACAAGAGCTAGTTCCAGGACAGGATCCAAAG